>WUAM01000314.1:319020-336574 GCA_024336885.1 Actenoides hombroni
TTATCAACACCCTCCAGCTCCCAGTGCTGCAGCATGAGGGCTGGATGGGGAAAAGCAGCTCAGCCAGACCCACTACAATGCCCCATTTATCTTCAAAAAGATTCAGACCACACAGCACAGCTGACACAAAATCATAATATCTTTAGCAAGCATGCAATTCTGAGAATGCTATGGATGCTGTGACAACAAAATATCCATGCACTGTTTTTGTTCATTGCCTTTGGCCAACCTTAGATAAAATTGATTGTCTTCCCTTTACTCCCTACTGGCTAAGAAGCAGTTTAGAGATCAGACTGCTTTACTTTTTGACTTGGATGTATCCTAAAGCAAAATCCAGGTACTTCAAAGCGTGAAAAGTCTCTTAAACATACCATAGAATGACTGCCTGAATAAAGAGGAAAATGAACACCAACAAATATTGCTACTATGCTAGAAACTAAAGCAGTTTATACAATGTCATGATGACTATATCTAAAAACAATGTCCAACAAAACCCTTCTGACCTCAGGCAGTTATTTCATACTATGAAAATAATTATCTAGAATCTGATTTCTAGATCCATTTTGAACACATTCTAGCTGTGGCTAGATTGATTTGGCCTCTGGAACTACACAAGGTTGCCAGTTGGGTGATCACAGTGAAGGCTCACTCTATACCTTCCCTAAAGACTAAGCCTCAGGGCACAAGAGCTCCCCACTGAACGACTGAGCAGTAAGGGGAAAATGCAGAATTCAGATCTTAAGCTGTGCGACCAGAGACTTCTGTAGTACCATTCTGCAGATACATTGGAGGATCTAACGCTGCTATCTAAAGGGTACCCCAACTGGTTTGGGTTTTCAGGAGACAAGAAAAACTATTAACAATTCCACTTTCAAACTGGATAGCATGAACTGTTTTCAAAATGTACTTTTTAGTCAAGTATGAGATTGGTCTTAAACTATTATGTAACAATGACTAATCTCTATTAGAAGTCTGGCATCTCTGTTTTTTTCCAGCATCCTTGACTAATTCAGCATTGCACTGTCAAACAGCAGGGACTGTCAAAAGATGAATTTAATGTATACAAACTTAACAAATAAGTAACCATACGGCTGGTTTCCTATGACTGTGTAACAATAAGGATGAAGCAGGCTGTAAAAGTTTTATACACAGCCTTAGAATAAATGTGTTATTCACAAGTGAGCTGCCAGGTCATTTCTAGTAAGTGCACACTTAAGGACACCCTTAATAATTTGACATATACAGCCTATTTTTTCAGAGAATTTTTTTTTTTAAGTGTTACTTTACCATTTCACTGAGATTCCTTTGCAATTATGCTAGAATAGTTTAACACAACAGTCTTCTAGAAGCCATTCTTAATAATATACCACCAACTGTGTGAATGTTAAAAATGGATCAAGAAAAAGAATCTTTTAGAAACTTCTAAAGCTAATTTATCAAGTTCACCACTCCATATCTTGTGGGGTGGTGTTTTGGTTTGTTCTCCTGTTAACTGCCAGTTGTGCTATTTATTCTGCTAAAATTGTTCAAAAGTATAATGTTTGTGATAAATCCACTACATACATAAACCCTACACATAATGACAGTGCAAAGACATCCTAGCCATACTGTATAAGCAACCTAATCAAGGAATGCACCAAATATACAGGATATGTAGATTAGTTTTCTGTGCATTCTATCAACTCTGATGGATTTCAAGCATTCACTCACTGCAAACAAACTTACTTCTCCCCAGGAAACCTGATATGTTCTCATCATGTTGAAACTACTGCATGTATACAGTTTATTCTCATATCCAACACTCTTCTTAATATGGATGTTTCTTTACCATGAGAATGAGAATAGCTGCAAGAATACCATATGAAAGGACCTTAGGTCACAAGTTTACCCTATTATCTGCCAGGACAGAAAGAGTTGTCATCCTTTATTTCTAGAGCATACGGTACCAAAACCTCCCATAGAGCAATTACTTGTTACTGACATAGAATAGCTGTCAAAAGACTTGAATGTGTTCTGTTGAAAGAAAGTGACAGGGCTTAGATTGATTCCTGTGACATACCCAGAACATGCCAAAGCCTCTGAGTCCCTTCACCCTCAACTGGCTTATGGATTCTATTTATTGGCACCCAAACCCACATCTTGAATCAAAGAATAGCTATGGTTGGAAAGGACCTTTAAGATCACCAAGTCCAACCATTATCTAACTCTACGAGGGCCCCTACTACACTACATCCTTGAGCATCATACATATACAGCTTTTAAATACATCCAGAGATGGCAATTCAACCCCCTCCTGGGCAGCCTGTTCCAGTCTTTTATAACCCTTTTGATATAGAATTTTTTTTCCCTAATGTTCAACCTAAACCTCCCCTGGCACAATGTGATGCCATTTCCTCTTGTTCTATGAGATATGTTGGTCTCTTGTCCCAAGTCACGAGTATTAGTCCCAAAAGAAATACTGGTGTGGTGCAGGACTTATGAACTAACAGGACTATAGGTTTAGCAAAAAAAATAAAATGTGTAACATATCAGCATAACTTTTGTCTGAGTTTGCACAGTATTTATCTTATGAGTTCAGGCTAAAAAAAAAAAGAAGAATTAAGAATACGTTTGCACTAAAAGGGAAATTTCTATATGTGATAACTCAGAAGGGGAAATGCTTGCTTTTTAAATGCTGCTCCTAAAGATGATTACTCAGTGGTAACAATTGAAGTGGTATTTCCAAAAGCATGTGACAAATCATGTGTATAATACACTGTATAACAGATATGTGTGTGTGCAAGTGTATGGAATGCCAAGGAGGAGAATATCCTCCACATAATTTATCTTATAGTTTTAAAAAGTCTATTAGTTCATCTCTGCTACAAAGAAGTAAAACAATTCCATGATAAGTGTAGTTAAGTATTTCAGGGAAGACTAGCACAAGTGACTTAATTATACAGCTGAGGCATGAAATGGATCTGAAGTGCTACACAGAAAAAAGTAACAGCCACAAAGTCTGCCCTCTGTGAAGAAATAAGCATAATAAAGAGAAATGAACAACATTTTTCAACTTTAATTAAAATATTAATGGGCTTCTTTAAGCATTACAATTGTTTATAAGTGTTTTAAATGCCTCCATGACTTATCTGTGTTTCACAAACCTAGAAAAAATTATGGCTGTTAGTTAAAAAAATATTACACATTTTAAATGGTGCTTATTGTACTTTATTCAATTCTAGGAGAATCTAATTGATTCTTTGGCTTATTTTCTTATAGATTCTCTTCAAAGTCCTGTATTTCTATTAAAGAGGGAAGTTTAAATTATATTCCCTGGTAATTGAACTAGCTGCATACTAAACATTTTAATCTCTATCTTAATACAGTTTTTCCTTCCCAAAAGCTGTAAGAGATAAGCGCCCGTGAAGTTTATGTGTAGTTCAAATAACAAATAAGGTAGATAAATGGAATGAGCTGAATAAGTGGAAAGAAATCTACTATGAAATTAAGATATAAATTGTAACTATGGAAACAGCCTTTGTAATTAAGAATAATTTAGAAAGGCATGGAAGATGTTTAAAGAGTATGCAAATTAACATGCTTTTTCAGAAAGGTAATAGAAAACTCAATTAAATCCTTTAAAACTTTCTTAGTGGTGTAAAGTTAAAGCAAACAAACAAAACCACACAGGCTTCAAATTCTTTGTAATCTTTCATCAATATAGGTGTAAAACCCATGGCCTATTTTGCAACTTTTTCAGTACAAGTCATCAAACCCACAATACAAATTAAACCAAAATTCTTCTCTGATGTTTATAGACCAGTATTAATACCTGGATCCTCACATACGTTTCACTGATCCTATCAGTTTTCATTAAGGTTTACTAAAACATTTTATAGAAGAAAATAATAATATTACTTTCCAAAAATGGGATGGGATGCAGAAAGTAAAATGTTTCAGCTCACTCAGCAGGTGAGAGGCACAGCTAGGAAAAGGTATTTTGTTTTCAGACCACTCTAGTGGTCTAGTTCATTACCCAGGCAGCAAAACTGTAGGAAATGACGCATCCTCTCAGTCTTCTCCAGGCTAAACAGTCCCAGCTCTCTCAACCTTTTTTCATGAGAGAGATGCTCCAGTCCCCCAGTCATCTTTGTTACCCTCTGCTGGAGTCTCTCCAAGAAAGGCAGGGAACTACTGAACTGAGGAGCCATAACCGAACACAGTATTCCAGATGTGGCCTCACCAGGGCAGAGTAGAGGAGGAGAATGACCTCCCTTGACCTACTGGCCACACTCCTCCTAATGCACCCCAGAATACCATTGGCCTTCTTGGCCACAAGGGCACATTGCTGGCTCATGGTTAATTTACTGTCTACCAGGACTCCAAGATCCTTCTCCTCAGGGCTACTTTCCAGCAGGTCTACCACTTATATTGATGCATGGGGTTGTTCCTCCCCAGGTGCAGGACCTTGCATTTGCTCTTGTTCAACCTCATTAAGCTCAGCTTACATTAAGCTCCAGCCTGCCCAGATCATGCAGCACAGCCTTCTGGTGTGTCAGTCACTTCTCACAGCTTTGCATCATCAGCAAACTTGCTGAGGACACACTGTCCCCTCACCTGGGGCATTGATGAATATGTTCAGTAAGACCAGACCCAGTACTGACCCCTGGGGAACACCACTGGTTACAGGCCTCCAACTCGACCCTGCACCATTGATCACAACCCTCTGAGCTCTGTCACTCAACCAACTCCCAGTCCACCTCACTGTCCACTCAATCTAACCCACGCTTTGTGAGTTTCCTAATGAGGCTGTTATGGGAGACAGTGTCAAAAGGCTTGCTGAAGTCAAGGTAGATGGCATCCACTGCTCTCTCCTCATCTAACCAGCCAGTCATGGCATCATAGAAGGCTATCAGATTGGTCAAGCATGATTTCCCCTTGCTGAATCCATGATGAGCTCTCCCAATAACTTTCTTTTCTACCACGTTTTGAAATGACATCCAAAATGATTTGTTCCATCACCTTTCCAGGGGCAGCGCTGGGTGGCAGTGGGGTGGCCGCCGGGGGTGCTGCTCCGCCCGGGCCGCCTCAGCTGCCGCCCGCAGGCTGCCGGCCCCGGCACAAGGAGACGCTAGCCCGCCTTGCGACACAGACAAGAAAAGAGCCAAAAAGAGCCCTTTGCCGACCCTTTCTGCCGCGCTTTCCCCTCCCCAGCGCGGACTCACCAAGCTGCAGCTGGTCCCTCGGCGAGCGGGTGCCCTCACGTGCGAGCTGCCGTGCCCCGTGTGCCCGCTCCGAGCCCCGGGGGACCCCCGGGGGACGCCACTCGCCGCTTGTTGGCTCAGCGCTCCCGAGGAGCTGCTTTTATGCCGGGGGTGTCTCGGCGAGTGCTCGTTGTGGCGGTGCCGCCTCGTTCGGATCTGCCGCCGCTGGGGCTGCTCCGCCCAGGCCGCCTCAGCAGCCGCCCACAGGCTGCCGGCCCCGGCACGGCCCAGCCGCTCTCCCGGCTCCCAGAAGCCCCCGTAGAGGCCCTTGCCGGCCCTTGTCGCCGCGATTCCCTTCACAGCGCGGACTGGCCTGCACTGGAGATATTTACCCACCTGTTTTATCTTCCTACTAATATTTATCTCCATGCATTTATTAAATGTATCATTAGCAGTACAACAGCAGTCATGCTAAAGGGTTGACAGTGTTAAAGTTACAGCATTTCTGATATTTTACATTGACAAGCTCGAATATAAAAGCAGAGCAAAAGCCAAACCTTGCAAATACATAGGGACCATTTACAGATAGAAAGCATATCTTAATAAAATCCATTAAAAATGTGCAGATGCCTTGTATGAAGCATATTCTAGACATTTCTTCATCGTATTATCAGTTTCTTTAGAAGTCCAAGCATTACTATGGTAATGAACAAAACTCATCTTGGGTAGCTCATGATATATTTTTTCAGTCAAGACTGAACTTCAGTTGTCATCATCAGAAAAACCCCACATAATGCTTGAATAGATATCGAAGAGTTTTGAGTTGTCATCCATTGTATTTTAATACTTCTATATAGAAATATATAGTTCACTTTCTGTTCTACTGAACTGAAAAGACTTTGCAAAAGTCCAAATATGATCAAGCTAATCAAAACTGAAGTAATTTGGGTAGTTCTGGTTTTGATTTGTTGTAGGTTTTTTTTAAGATAGACATCCACCAACAACTGCTTGAAGAGCAATTATGTGACACAAGGTACTTAACTTGGCAAAACATCCCTGGGTGTCCACAAGCCAGTTTTATACAGCATTCAGCTGTAAATGGCATTAAAATGGCATTAAAATGACTGACTAAAAGTCTATGAGGAAGCCCCTAAAACCAACCAGCAATATGCTTAAGTTTATAAAGAGTAGCACCCTTTGGTGGCTCAACCACCCTTTACGAGTAACGAGGTAGTCCACAGTGACCGGTATTATAGTCAGAAGGAGGAAAGCCTGCCCATTAAATGATCTTATTTCTTTATGCAAATGGACCACAGAGGGAAGATAGACATGTAAAAGAGCATATTCACTTCCTATGTACAACATCACCTTGAAATTTTTAGAAAATAACTAAGCCAGGAAGTCAAAGGAAGTAAGATCCCAGAAAAGACTCCTGTTATTGCAGATGGCAAGACAGAGGCACCCTGGTTGCTGGAAATGGTGGTAAGGTCTAGCAAATTAAAATATGTGAGTGAATCTGCTGACACTTTTCCCAAAACTAGTTTACCATCAACCTAGACATTAAAAAAAATCTAGACTGATTTCAAAGTTATCACCATGGTGTAGGATTATTCCTGGAGGAAAACAGGCATGCCTGTTTTCAGCAAGACTGTGTGGGAATAATTTGGGCTGCGGATGGCATCCTTGAGATATGCTTGAGAACGGCACAAAGCAGTGAAGCAAGAAGATAAAGGAGAAGAAAGTAGAAGATAACCAGGATGAGGGGTGGTGATGGAGGCGGTGTAGGATAGCCAATGATGTATCAGTTTAGGATGTGTGAACAGTGTGTGTTTAGAGTAGTTAACCAATAGCTGTTAATGGTAGCATGTATATAGGAAAAAAATTTATAGTGCAAATGATTGTGAGTTGTGATATCATAACCTGTTTATGATGAAAGGTCTCATCCAAATTGTCATTAATACTCATTGAAAAAACTGTTATTGTACACTTCCATGTTTCCTATAACTAAACGCAGTAAGAAAGCCACGTTGTGGTTTTTTTTAATTTTTTTTTCTGATTTGGAGTTACAGTAATTTCATTCTCTTTCTATGAGTAAACGAATAATGCATAAAAAGCAAATACCCGTTAGTGAATTATAGAGAAAGTATTAGCATTAGATCTATTTCTAGAGAAACTACTATGCCTTCAGACAATTGAATCTTCACTCTAATATAAAACATCTGAATTTTTCATTCACACATGAACTTAATTGGGCTTAATGTCCAATTTGCTTGAAAACTTTATTGCAAGCATGCATATAAATCAGTGCAAATCCCAATAGTTGTTCAAATCTGCTTCCAAGAAAGATCATACTTTAAGATAATGTAATTTGTTCTTTTTGTAAATTCAATTTTAGCTCTCCAATGATTTTTTTTTTTCTAAACTTTTAATCTCTGAAAGCAATCAGAGTGTAAAGTTATTTGAGCGTAAAACATATTTTAGTCTCTGGTAGACTAGAACATTGTCTTAAATAAATAATCTGACATTTAACCATTATATTGTGATGAAGAGGACTGCTACAGCTTCTGCATTCTTTCTCATCATATCCCCAGAATCTATGACAATATCTATGAAATCTAACACCAATTCTTTGATTCAATGTATTTAAAGAGGGATTTCATCACTAGTGCCATATCACTGAATTGTCATTCATTCATGTGTAGCACAACCAGAAAGGCAGTATTTTTTCATCAAAATAAGTAAAATGGAGTGGTGGGGTGATAGCCATCATTTAGCACTAGGGTACCCTTACACTTTTCTTAGCAGATACTGAACTAAAAAGGTTCAGAACTACTTCACACTAATTCAAAAAGAAAAAAAAAAAAAAAAAAGCTTTTCTCTGCTAAGTAAACAGTTTTGTTCTTGAGTAGTCATCAGTAAAAGTCATTCTTATTTCTTTTGCCCACTAATCAAAGAACTTTCAGCCATCCCAGCTAAATTCAGACATTACGGTGGTCATACAGTAAAATCCATTGTCTGAGGAGAGATCATTTGTATACGAACTGCATATATATGTAAATCACTCTTCTGTCACTACTGGAGGTGTTTAGATTCACAGCAGCACAATGATTAATTCTCTATGAGTAATTTCATATGGTCCCTAAAACAAAAGAGGGAATGTCCATGCCAGGCTGCTACCACTCTCATTCTAAATTTTCACTAAAACATAAAAATGAGACTACATTTAGTCAATAATTAGTAGAGCACACAAATGGAATATGTTTCAAAGGTAGAAGACTTTCAATGTGCTAGTCAACAAGGATATGAGTAGGAGAATATTCCAAATTATTTTGGAACATATTTCATATAGTCTTTTGGGAGGGGGGAGAGAATTGCTTCCTATGAAAGGATAGCACACATATTCAAAAAAAGAAAACTCAAAAATGTTTACTGTGTTTCTTGACATTTTAACTCAAATGTGTAGCATCTGAATGTTTATGAGATGCAATTAATCAACAGTGGATATTTTCATGCTTATGGCTGGATTAAACAGTGTAAGATCTAATTAGCTTATGCTTAAACAACTTGAAATTATAAATAGCAATCACATTCCTTAATTTACCTCTTCTGCAATTTTCACTCTACTTTCAGGAAAAAAAAATTTGAACATTATTGTGTTAGTTAGAAACAGGATAAACACAGCAGAATGTTACATAGGGAACAGAAAATTTGAATACATTTGCCAGATGCACCATGTAAAATTATTTTGAAAAAAACACTGGTATGTCTCCAGCTTTTAATAGTTTTTCCTCTGTGTGGGAAACAAATGAGGTGGGGAGAAAAGGGTTATAGATCTTCATGTTAAAGGCAACAGAAACACAAAGCAGCTTTCAAATCTTTTTTCTCCCTCTGTTTTGACATTTCATGGGTTATAATTGTAGAAAAGCTTAGAAACAAGCATTTTCAGCTACTATTCCACCTCTCCAGACATATCATTTCACATCAGCTGAAGAGGCTGAAGGGACAAGAATGTGAGAGATACCCTAAATCCATGAGAAAGTATTTGATGAAGTGCTATTTCTCCCCCTGGCAGAGATTACAATGTTGTAGTCACTGAGACATTCTCCCTTATTTAAAATTCTTTAGCACTCTATGTTAAAAAAGAACCAATAAAAAGTATTATAAGAGCTAAATAGAAAACACTGTTCATTTCCTGTGCTTTGCTTTCTCACTTTTCAATAACCAAAATTCACAAGAGGAGGGAAAATATTCTGCTTTGAATACAACAGCAAAAGAAAGGAGAAGTATTTATTCCATACCTTAATCTTAAGTGGAAAAGATTAAGGGACATTAACTAGTTTTCAGTCACAGTTCATCTCAGTTTCCACTTTTTCTTTGAAGAAAAATTCTACTGACACCTTTGTCTTCTCACCTGTCATTTCTGATGTCTGTGGAAGCAACTACCAGTTGTGAAGCAACCATCTAATGAGATAATATTCAATTATGTAAATGTCTATTATCTTCAGAGTGATGTGTGATTTCACAAATATGAAGCTAGTCTCTGAGATTCTTTTGGTAGATATTGTGCCCCTCTGAAAGATGGGTAAAATACTATAGGCTTGAGATTTAAAAGTGCTGACACATGCACTTCTCAGGGGCTTAAAAGCAGGAAAAGAAGGTGAACAACATTGCAGCAGAGGTGGCAAGGGGAAATAACTTGGTTAATAAAATAATAAATGAGTAAAAGAAGTAATAGGAAAAGGGACCTATGACTTCTTATGATCTCTCTGCTATAGCCTCTTTCAACAGTTAAATTAACATGAAGAAAATGAGTTGAAATTCAGAAAGTTCCATTCAAAAATGATCAGGTCTCAGTAAGCAGCTGGCCTAAAGTCTTTAACCCTCATTGAAGTTCATAGAGAAAGAAAACAGCTGCTATGGATGTTATCTTATTAAGATAACAAGAGCCTAATCCAGTGATGGGTAGTTCCAATTTGTATTTGGATAGATCTCCACTCCCTCACATGAAATATTTACGAAGATAGAAATTTTCCTAGCTAAAAACAGCAGCTGTTAATATTGCTACATCTAGTATTGTTAAAAGGATATTTTTATGTTCTAACATTATAAAGCATAACATCGTATGGAAACAGTAATAAGAAATATCTCACAACTTAAAAAAAAAGTTAGCAACTGCAGCAACATTTCTTTGACTAACTCATGTAAGCAATGCACATGTGAGATGTAAGAGGCAGAGTGACTTCTGACATAACAGAGATTGTCTTTACAATGGATTCATTAACAGTCATCCTCCCATATATTTTTTTTTCTGAATTAATTTCCCATCCTGTACAAAGTTTACATTAAAAATAGAGAATACGTAGTTGAGCAATATGGTGAATTCTGTCAAAGAAGAAAGATTCTCAGGACCTTTGAGAACAGGGTGTTGAAAGCCAACAGAAGCGGAAAATACATTCTTGAACACTGGAAAATGCTTATATTGATACATAAAACAAGCTGTGTAACTAAATAAGCTGTGGCTGCCCACCATCACTGTCCAGATAAAGGGACAAAGTAAAATAATACAATTAGTACTTGTCATCTATCAAAAAAAAATTGTCTTATTATATCTGCTATCTAGCAGCTTTGTTCCTGTTTAAAATCACTAAATCATCTAAAATTCAAATTCAAATCCTAGATTCTTAGCTGTCTGATATTTCCTTTTATTTTTTTTTTTTTATATTTTATTCCTTTAATGGAGTGTAATGAGCTTAAAATAACCTGATTTTTTGCCTTACAGCAAAATTGCAAAACCAAGGCCTGCTGTGGCCATCTGCTTTCTGAACACCACTTATTTGGATGATGGAAGTGGAAAATGCAACTCAGTAAACTCATGTAACTTCTTAACATTAGAAGGAAAACACATGGGTATCATCAATGGCAGTATCCCCATATTCCAGGATAACAGCTGTTGTTAGCACTCAGTCCATAACTGGCACTCCTGCTGTTCTTCAGGAACCATTCTTTCACCCTCCTCTCCTGAAAAAAACTTCAAAACAAAACCAAAACCACACTGTCACCTCCTCTAATGACCTTCTGCCAGCATGACATAGCTGAATCACATGCACATTTTCATATCCTATTCTGCAGTTAAAAACAGTGTACAGGAATTGGGAATTATTATTCTAAAGTGCTTGCTTACTCCCATTGACTCTATGATGTGAAAACACTGAAAATTACCTCCATTTTTATTACCTTTGGACATACCAGAGGTCTGTGCACAAATGGAATGTTCCATGAAACCCTTCCTAAACATCAAGGTGCCTTTTTGTTGATCCTCTGTGTCAACTTTAAGGAGGGACACAGATAAAATGTAATGCTAAATATTTAAAGTATAATTATTCTGGTTGGAGTGGAGGGGAATTACTGTAATTCTGCTTTTGTAACAATACTCAGCTAAATATAAATAAACATTAACTACTATACAGTGATTTTAATGGAGCTGAGATAATAAAAGCAATGTCAAAATAGAGAATTCAAAAGTCAGGGAAACATTTTCTGCAAATAAACAAACAGACATGACTGTAATACTGCCAGCAATATTTTGCAGCTACAGGATGTATCCAGGTAGAAAATAAGAAAAACAGAATTTCTCTAAGATGAAAGAAATCACCTACTTTCTGTCACTATGGAGTCTCTCAGTCATGTTGAATTATTCTTTTAACAACATGGATATTATTCTTAGAGGAACACGTATCATTCTTTATTCAGATTCAGGGAATTGTTGGACAGTGCCTCCAGAGGCAGAATTTTCCTTTCATAACACAATTCCACCTCTGTTCAGGCTAGGAAGGGGAAATGTAGATCACAGTCTGACTTTGGAGACTCTGCAAGCAGTGCAGCATGCTGATGAGAGCAACAGCCTGGCTATTCTCCATCAGTAAATGACTGCTCATCAGCACAGCTCCAACGTGATGAATTAGTGTAGCATGCCATCTTACTGCAAAGGACTCTTTCATGGTTCAAAGAACTGTTGGGTTTTTTCTCTGTTGAGCACTGGTATTCCTTAGAAAACTGGGTTCAGCTGCTTGTTCATCCATGGCCTGTTAATATAAACTCTCGTAAGTCCCTTTACTTCTTTGTCAGTCAGAAACTCTCTTATAAGTTGGAATAATAGATCTGATTTATTTCCAGGGTTTTGAAGGAGTAACTATTGTCAGGAATGCTCAGATACTTTGGTACTCTAAAAGGACCTAACTGGGTATTCAGTGTGACTTTGTAATAAATGTGTGTGACTAAACAGCAAAGTAATCTAGAGTCTTGTTTCAGTATGAAATTAATGATTTACAAGTTCTACAACCTACAGCAGTTATCTTAAATATTGAAGAGAGTGTCTGTTAGGGCTCAGGTATAAGCTAAGAAACTTAACTTTCCCCTACATTTGTCTACATTGCTGAGAAGTGTTGAATTGGTTTAGTTGCACAAGATTATTTCTCTCTAATCTCTCCTGACAAAAATTAAGATAAAGAGATGGCAAGAAAGGAATTATGAAGTTTCAAGAAACTAACATAAAACCTGAATAAATTGCATAATTCAAATTTTCTTCTGTGTATTTGACTCTGACAAGCTTGTTAAGCTAATCAGTTTTGTAGAACGCACACAAAAATGCACTAACAGAATCGTGTTTGGAAATCCACTCAATGAGAACACAAATAGTATCAGTAGGAATGTTACTTTATAGCATTTTAAATAGCTCTACAAATGCACAAATTAAGGTATAATAAAATCAAGCACAGAACCTTGTTAATATGTCTGCATAGGGTATAGGTAAAAGACAGCTCATGAAGGTCTCTCTTCACCTGTCTGCAGAAGTGTGTCTTTAGTCAACTTTGAAACAGCAATCAAAAATGAAGCTCCTTCATAGCAAGAAGTTTTATTTCATGTTGTTGAGACTGGAAGTACCAGTAGACAGCAACAGTATGGAAAGCCAAACAGTATGGGCAACAAAGCCAAACTCTCTGCCTTCATCAGACTTAAAGATTTATTTTCAAAGATTTCCATTCATTAACAAGAAAAAATATAATCAAGATGAAACAAAATTGTTTGAGCAAAGGTCTTGTATAGGACAAGGACAAGTAGAAATACAGGAGAAAGCTCAACCATTTATTATTCTTGCTTTTGAAATTAATGCTTGCCTGCAAGAAAAACAATACCAGTCTTCAAGTTGTCATGAAGCTGATTCAGTTACATACTATTCTCAGATCCCACTATACTCAAGAACAGAATGATTTCCCAGACCTTTCCATTTTGAAATTTTATTATTATAATTTTTACCACAGAAAAGAAAATAATTCATAATGAGCATCTCAGTCAATGTTTTATGTTGGAGATTGTTTGCTTCTTTGACAAATAAGTTAATAAAATTGAAGTGAGGGATTAATCTGACTGACTTGTGGGCCTATTTAAAAGTTATTGCTTATCCTTTTAAATGGCCTACCCATGTGTTATGAACAATGTCAAGCATGGTGTACATGCCATGCACACCAATTAATTTGAAACCCAGGTTACACAATCCCAGGAAGGCTTGAGCTAAGGATGATGCAGGACTGTAGAAGCCAAAGCATTACCTACTGCATTGCTTTAAATGTTGACACAGATGGGAAAATTTGCAATAGTTACTAGAAGCATTCAGCCAATATTCTTCATCACTAAAAATCCCACAAAACAAGCAAACAGGAATAAGACCACAAATGTACATCTCAATTCCAATCATCTTCTTACTTTGTCCTCTTTTCTACCATTGAATAACCATTCCTCAAAGGATCACTAATATTAAATTGTGCAGAAGATACTCTCCAGGTTACTCCTTCCATCTTGAGTCCAAATTTTAAAAGAACAAAGGACATCAACACTCCTGAGCTTCAGTTTAACACTGAATAACAATACTGTGAGGATGTAGTGATCCGTAGCAGCCTTGGCTGTAGTGAACATGAAGAGTCGAGATGAAGATTCCACGGAGAAAAAAGGAATGTAGAGTCACAGAGCCCAGACCTTGCATCAAGCAAGCAGCCTGTGGCTTGCTCAGGGAGCAGGCAGCTGGGATAGGCTCTGAAGGGCAAAGATGAGAAAACCTAGAAGTTCTTATAAGCAGCATCCTCCAAAAGTTCCAAAGTAGCCATCCAGCCTGGACTGAAAATATATTAAAACTGATGTTATGTCCAAAGTGAATCTACTGCTTTAAATTTATGACTGTTGTCTCTCTTTTTCCTGCCAGTGCACTACAGTAGAGACCTTAGATCTGTTTTTTCAGTAACTTTCTCTGAAGCCATCTCTTCTCAGGGCTGAACAAGCCCTGTCTCTCAGCCTCTCCTCACAATGCAAGTGCTCCAGACCCCCACCAGACCAGCTCGAAGGTCCCTCACTGAGCTTACTCCAGTTTATCAACATTTTTCTTCTTTTGAGATGTCTGAAACCAGGCACAATCTTCCAGCAACAGTCTAAAAAGTACCAAAAACGGCACTAAAACTTCCCCAATCTACTAGCTGTGCTTCTATGAATACATTCCAGATGTTAAGGTATTGTGGTTTTTTGATGTTTGAAGTGAATTATTTCCTTACGCAGTATCAGTGAAATAATGCACTTCGTCATTCACAGAATGTTTATTGCGATCACTGGCAATAGCAGCCCCAGAGGGCTGCAACACTATCAAAGGACTAATAGAACTCAAAATTATCTGAAACTAGAAACACAGTATGTGGAAGTAAATTGAACTGCTCTTTTTTTTTTTTTTTCTTAAAATGAGAATGAGATTCTTGTCACATGCTAGAAGTAGTATCAATCACAGGAAATAAAAAATACAGATTTTTCAGGGAAGCTGAGACCTATCAATCAGCAGGGGATAGTGTTTCCTAATTAAAATTAGCTCATATATTAAGTCATAAACAGGAGACAGCTACATCCTCCTGAATTAAAGTTTTAAAAGCCACTTGCAGCACCAAGCAAACCACATAAGAATACAAGGTCATAAGTGGAGGTACTACAAACAGAACTGAGGGGGAAGTTGCTACACTTAAACAGGAACAGTCAAGCTTGCAAATGCAGAGTGGGGAAGATAAAAAGAATGCAGGCATTCCAGGAGGTCATCAACTGAACTTCAGCTAACATTGGAAAAAGTAAATATCATACGGGATATATAACAGCAGTATGGATGCCAGATGTTGGAAATTACTTTTCTCAGCACTGATCACAATCCAGCTGAAACACCCTTTCTAAGTTAGAGCAACACATTTGAATAAGAGCCAGTTGTATCAAACATCAAGAAAAAAATAATAATAAAAAAAAAACCAACAAAGGAAATAAATACATTAAAAAAAGCCTACTTCTTTGTAGCTATTGGGAAAAAGACTTATGAGACTGAAACACTGTTGAATAACTTGTCTGGAAATGTTCTGGAAATTCTGTTCTTGGTGAGGCAGCCCCAGGAAATGTCTGTTAGAAATAATGAGTGATGAAATGAAAGATACAAAACAAAAGACAGATGAGCTTTTGGACACAGAAATTCTTCCTCTACTTCTTATGAGAGGAAAAAAAGGTAAACTAATTTCTTTCTTGAACAAGAGAATTGACTCAGTGTCCTTCTGTAGTCTTTTTCACTCTTATGATTGTGCTTTTGTGTCTGAGTTGTGCAGGGAACTTCTTCATTGTCCAGACTGGAAAACCTGCTGGAGCACAGCTTAACACTTTCACTACTTGTGCTTTCTGATTTCCTTCAGCATACTAGAACACGCAGGTGATGATGTGCACCCAGATCTTCTCATGGAAGCTTCAACAAGAACAACCAACATGCACAGCCAGGCCTTGGAACTCTGCTGAACTCCTAAAATGTTGGCATGTTTACTACCTTCAGTAATCTAAAGCTCTGCAAATTACAGTTGTCCCATTCCCACTAACCATCTCTAACTGTCTTTAGGCTTCTCTCCCTCATTTGGTCATTGTGACTACATACAGGTCAATGCCAGAGGACCATTCTCTCCATTCTTTGCTAACATCAGACACAGAAAACTATAATGCAGAAAGTGACTCTTTAGGACATTTCTGTGAAGTGGACGTTCTGTATGTGCATTGTCTGGATGAAATTTTGTTACAAACAACCAACTTTGGTATCCTGGTTTGAGTTAGAACAAAACTAATTCTATTCAGTGATTTTACTTTTCAGTTAAGTCTCTTCTAACTAACTGCACTTCCTGGAGTTAATGGTATATTGTTGCAGACACTGTCTGCTTCTAGCAGTGATAACACCCGATGTTTATAGTTCCAAGGATTGGTGTGCAGACCAAGGCCACTGCTGGATCTTGTGTACCACATTGGGGGGTGAAGAAAGGGAAAGGCTGCACCTGTTGGGAGGAACAGGCAGGACAAATGACCATAAACTGACCAGTGACGTATTCCAGCCCATATATGTCATATTCAGTATAAAGCTGAGGGATGATGAAGGTCAAGCTCTCTTCTTCAGTGTCTGACATCCAAGGAGGACTTTGCCCTTTCTGCCTTCAATCTCAAGCCGTGTGTTCTTGAATCCAGTTCCAGAGTCAAGCTCCTGAATCTGGTTCACATCTGCTGCTGAGTCCAGTCAGGGACTTCCCCAGTGCCTGCTTCGCAGCATCAGTGGTGTCGGTGACACAATTGCCATCAGGGGTTTGGGGTTTGATATTGGTTTTGTATACATTTGTATATATTCCATTTTATTATTATTTTAATTGAAACAGTTTTAGTTTTCATTTCCAATCCATGAACCTCTGTCCCTTAGTTTCTTTCTCTTTCCTTTTGGGAAGGAAGAGGGGTTAACAAAGAGCATCTGTTACAGGTGTAGTGGACGGCCTTGATCCTAAACCTTGACAACTGGACTTTTGACATTTAACAGCAGCCCTCTATCTACCCTGTAATGTTTAATTTGCCCGCACAGGACGTTATGAACAGGTGAAACAGAATGTGAATCAGTTCACTATTGCTCCCAAAAACCTACTGTATGCTCTTTCAGCATGCACAGAGCATATTTGCCTTATACTTCTAAAATTATACCTCCCAGCATGGTTTTCATGAACTACTAATTTTCCCTGCCCAGGAAAAAGTGCAATCTGCTTGACTCAGTCGTCAATGCTTCCTGTAATTAAGCTAGCTCATTTCAAGCTAGATCAAGTATCTCTGTATTACATTGCAGTCTGAGTTGTAAATATGCCCCTAGTGGGTTCAGTTATCTGTGAAATGTTAGTGCACATTTTGTGCCTATAAGAAGTATTTAGCTAAGACTACACAGGAAACTGGTGCATGGCAGCCAGAACACAGTATATTTATATTTATATATATTACACTATTAATGTCTGGTCCCAAGCCTA
>WUAM01000314.1:362119-389067 GCA_024336885.1 Actenoides hombroni
TGTGCCATGCTGCCGGGGGTGGGTGGAATAATAGAAGGGCTTGGTGGGCACCTGGTGCTGTGCCAGGGTCAACCCACCACAGTTAACCATGTGAATTTGATAGGCTGCATTACCCCAGTGACCTCTACCCAAAATTTGTACATAGCACCACTCCAAAATGTCCCAATGCATCTCCACTCCATAGCGTACATGGTACCGGCATAACAAAAGGAGCAACATGTGTAATCTGCCCTTTGGGGCCTATGGTGGTCAAGAGTTTAACACTCTGTTGAGACTGCTGGATGCCTCCTACCCCAATGACAGCTGAAGCAGGCTCCTTTAGGGGCCATGTCGGGGGCCAGTCTTTGTCGTTAGTAAGAGTGACGTCAGCTCCCATATCAACCAGCCCCTGAAAAGGTATGCCCAAAATTTTGGTTGATGGTCAATTATTGGTTGATTGATCAATGTTGGTTGAGCTGGTTCCACATGATGTGTCCATAACACAGTGGGTTGGCCTGTACTCCCAAAATCTCCCTGCCTCCCCCCGGCTCCGGCTGGTGTTTGCACAACAAAAGGAACCAGTTGTGCTATACATTCCCCTGCCGGGATGTGTCATGGAGGGGATGGAGTCCAGGCCATAAATTTAATTTCAATTTCCCGTTGATAGTCAGCATCAATTACTCCTGGCAATACAAATAAACCTGTCATAGTAACCAAAGAACGTCCCAATAATAGGGCACTACATCCTTCCATCAATGGCCCACAGACACCAGTGGCTATTAGTGCTACTGCAGTGTCCACTAGGGTTACCGCCTCTCAGGAGTCCAGGTCCAAGCCGGCACTTCCTGCTGTGGCGGGTCAGAGGTCACTGGCCAAGCACCAGGCATTGCTGGGGCCAGACTTGTTATCAGGGCACGCGGCCTCGTGCCCCTCTTCCCGCTTCCTGCAGGGCGCCCATTAGCATGAAATTTAGAGCAGCATTCATTAGACCAGTGGTACCCTTTGCCACAATTTGGGCACGGCCTAGTAGTCAAAGCCTTTGCCCCAGCCTTTTTTCCTTTCCCGTTTTTCTGTGGACAATTCTTTCTGACATGGCCTTGCTGCCCATATTGATAACACATTACTGTTTGAGTGGCAGCCACAACAAGCTGGTCAGAGATAGCAGAGGCTAATAGCCCCATCTTATGTGGCTTAGTTCCCACATTCTGGAAGGCTTTGATGAGATCTGCCAGTGTGGGATTCTTATTCCACAACTGATCTAGAGCCTTGATACAATCTGCATTAGCATTTTCAATTGCAAGCTGTGTGAGAAGCAATTGTCGAGCATTTTTGTTATCAACCTGCCTCTTCAGGGCAACCTGCAAATGTTCTAAAAAGTCGATATATGGCTCTCTTGCCCTCTGCCGGACAGCTGCAAGTGACTGTTCCGGGCAGCTGGCATCAGGAACCTTGTGCAGCGCTTGTAACGCCATGCCTCCTACTTGCTCATGCATGTCATGGGGCAAAGTAGCCTGCTCTTGCGGAGTTGTATAGCGTCCCTCCCCCATTAGCTCATCCATACTGATGGCATTCATGGCCCCCAAATTGTCTATCATTTGACTTATTGCTAACTCCTTATATGTTGCACTCCACATGGTAAACTGCATAGATGACAGTGTCATGGGCAACAAAGCCCGCCAATCATACACAGTAATAATATACCTCTTCTTAATTGCAAGAAACAAATTATGCATATACAAGGATTGCACCCCATGGTCATGTACTGAATGCCGCACTTCCTTAACGGCTTCATATGGTAATGCCTCCCATGTGGGCTCCTGCCGAGGGGTATATCATACAGGAAATGCTTTCAGCATTTTCGTGTTCCCTCTTTTTAGCACCTCTATGCGACATTTCTCTAAGGCATGGCGATACCCTTTTGTTCCCCAGCCCTCTGTGCCAAGTTCCTTCCCTCCCGTCCCCACGGTCACAACAGTGTGAGTGGACGGGTCAGGAGGAAAGAGATCAGGCTCAGTGTCTGGGTCCACTGGGTTTATCTGAAGGTTTATCTTCCTCTGTGTCCAAGCCGTGAGTGTTCACAGAATCGCTCTTCTTGTTCCCGGGTGCGGAATCCTCTGGCGTAGATGCAAAAAGGTCAGTAGATGGCAGTGGAATATAAGAAGCTGCGGCGCTTGCTTTTACTGGAGCAGCAGCAGGGCTTGTGGGGGGAGCCGACGGCGGTCGGGAGCAGGCGGCGGCAGTGGGTGGAGGGGCGGGGGGCGGAGGGGAAAGGAGGCGGTGGCGTTATCTCCTGCCCTGAGCTACGGAGACGTTTCAAAGCGTCTGTAACTTCGCCAAGTGGGTGAATGCTGAGCAGCCTTCTGGTCCCCTAATGTGGCAGCATCCCATAGGGTTTCCCCGATCTTTTGCCACAAATGTGGATCAAAAGTTCCACCGCTTGGGAAGGTAGGGACATCTTCGCGTACCCATGCCAGGAATGTCATGAACGAAAGAGTGGGGACGTGATGCCCATGAATGTTTATAATGCCTTGCAGTACGTCCACATTCAGTTTCTGCTCTTTTGTGAGTTCCCCATGATGCCCAACTGCTCACCTGCGTTCCTTCCGAGGTGATGAGCATGCTACATTCCTTGTGATTCGGCTGGGTTACGCTGCCGTCTTAGATTCAGTGAATCTCAGTTGAGGGTGTCAGGCGCCATTTGCAGCGTATGAAGACATGGACTTCAGGAGATCATGCAGCAGAAATCCACTTTTATTGTTACACAGTGCCTTTTATTGCACCTTAGCTTTTATAACATCCTTCTTTTCTCCTGATTGGCTTAATCACACATTTTTCATGCACTTGTGTTTTCCGAACCTCAAGGTCAGCCAAATCAGCATCTCCTGTTCCTTTTGATGTTTTTACTTAGCCTAATCTTGCTCAGTGCGGCCACTATGCTTCAGCCTCCCACATAAACCAACAGAAGCAAATAGCTCTTACATAAATCTTGAAGGCCAGAGTGTCCAAGCAGAAACCTTTGTCTAATTAATGGCAAAATTAATATTAAAGTTTACACCGCTATGTATGGTAATGAGCCTAAAGGAGTACATGCTAAACACAAATGAATATGTTACTCAACTCTCCACCCAAATCATGCTAAATGTCACCTAGAAGGCAGGGACCATGGAATTAGGATATAAAAAAACACAAGGGAAATACATATTTGGGGAGCAGAAGACTGAAAAGTCTAGTAGAGACAGTTGACAGGCTGTACTCCTTTTCCTCCACCCAAGACAGAGATGCCTTTTTGGTAAGAATTGCACCTTCAATATATTGTGTACCTTTTCCTAGCATTATTATTATCCATTAGCGCTATTACAAAGGCCTGTGCCTCCAACTGTGTTGGATGCTACCTGGGAATTATTAACTCAAGCTCCATTATCCTTTTTTTCAGTTGTTAGTGCATTTATGAATGGCAATTCCGAACCTATTGTATGTGTCGTTTTAATAAATTAAACCTGTCTGTTTTAACTTTTAAACTGTCTCAGCATAAGTCCTTAACAGGACTCTGAAATAGGTAACTACTATGTCCCTGCAAGCCCTTAGCTGGGCTCTGAGTCAGAACTCTTAAAGGCTGACTTGGCAAAACTGCTCAGAGCAAGCCCTTGGGCTCTGGCAGGCAAATGTCTTACTCACACCCTTAACACAACACTTAAATGAGTCCAATTCTGCATAGAGAGAACAGAAATAAAATTTAAATTTTGTGATTCTGATTCTTAAAAAAACCCAAACCAAACACAGCACTGTATTTCATCATATCTTTTCAAAATAATGTGCGGGAATTATTCTCAACACGGACCAATATGATCAAAGTTGAGGTCACTTTATTCACGTTTTTGCCAGGGTTATATATGATTTCTTTCCTTGTAACCACACTACAATTAACAGCTATTGGTTAATCACTCTAAGCACACACTGTTCACACATCCTAAACTAATACATCATTGGCTATCCTACACCGTCCCCATCACCACCCCCCATCCTGTTTATCCTCTACTTTCTTTCTTCTTTATCTTCTTGCTTCACTGCTTCATGCCATTCTCAAGCACATCTCAAGGACGCTGTCTGCAGCCCAGTTTATGCCCACACAGTCTTGCCCGCAGCCCAGTTTATTCCCACAGAGCAAGCCAGACCCCTTGAATAGCTCTTTCAATCATCTTTCCCATCATCCTCAGTAAGCAAAGTACTACAGCTAACATTACTAACACTATTATGTTATGTCAAGATGATGTCTTAAGCTATGGCATAGGTGAGTTTGGATAAGCCACATGTCCGTTCCCTTTGAGAAACATTGCCACACTAATAATCAACACAACACTGCTTAAGTGACTTAAATGTCACTCCAAAGGAAAAAGCCTGAAACTGAATAAAATCTTTACCTCAAAATAATGTTGCTTTCTTGTATCCTTAATACCCAATTTGCTTCAAAAGTTATAGTCTGTTTTATGAACAACTGTTAATATTCCTGATACTTTCATGACTCTTGTAATTGAAAAGCCTAGTTAAGCTCCTAGTTGAAGCTGATATCACTAAGACAGTCCTACACTAAACAAAGATGGACTCTGCACTTCTGTAATCTATTTTTATTTCAATTAAAATTCTTATGAGTGAGGAAAAAGAAGCATCAACATTTTCATGCACAAAATTATAATACAAATAAATTCAGAGTACTGGAGGAACCTCTGTCCCCATCATTAAATCCATCATTCAACAGTGGAAAACACTGTTCCTTATCTGATCACCAAGTGCTTGATGGAAAGAGTATAGATCTTAGGCCACAGAACTAACAAGTCCTTTTAAAATTCTTTTTGAAGCAATAAATATTGGCAGTCACATAGGTACTAAGCATGTTTTACGGTTCTATTGTGAATATCATAAATTACTGTAGCCTTTTGATTTCAATAAAACTATGTTGATTTTTTTCAGCTATTTTATTGTTGTCTTTAAAGGAAACTAAGCTTCTTATTGTACTTATAGATACTACACACATGAATGATGCTTTTATGTCCTGAACATCAATGCATTTAAATGCCATTCTAATTTTTTTTTTACATTCAGAAAGATCAGAGGTCTCTAGATATAACTTAAGATGAAAATTATATAAACTCTTCCCCAACTTACATTATCATATCAGCTCAAGAGTCACCACAATGAGCACTTAAACCTCCTCTGTTGACAGACACATAATGTACATGTACAAATGCCTACTATCAGAAAGAATTATATTAATGTCGAGTTTCATTGGACACTGTAACAAGCTGCAACATTGCAAAAATTTACATCTGAAATACTTTACTTAATAAAAACACTGATTTGACAAAACTGTCTGGAAAAGTCTCTGCTGAAGATGTATTTAAAATAACATTGAAAAGGAATTTAAAACAGATTATGACTTTTAGAAGTTTGGGAAATGAAGCAAAACTTTTTTTTTTATTAAACATTCACATACTAGTAAAAGATTTTACACAATTGAAACAAAAAATGTAGAGTTCATCTTCAATTTAAAATTCATCTTCTTGGTCTAAAAATGTCGAAGGTAAAAAAAATTAGAAGTGTCCTGGGTTCTGTTTGGATTATTAATAACAAACAGCTGCTGGCCCAAGCAGTTGGGAGGGGCCACAGTTGGGATAAACGAACCTGCTAATGGGACACGTGATACCATACTGGGTCACACCCCTATATAAGGGGAGGGCTGGAGCAATATCTGGCTGTTTGTTTTCAACTGGCTTCAGTGTGGTTGAAGAGAAAGCTGGCATCTTGGACACAGGTAGAGCCTTCCTGGCTTCTATCACTTGCTTTGCATAGCATTTCATTATTACTGTTGTTTTCCTTCCTCTTTGTGTTATTTTATTGAGCTGTCCTTATTTCAACCTCTGGCATATCACTTTTTCTTTTTTTCTTCCTCTTGATTCTTCCTCCCATCTTACAGAAGGGAGTGTGGAGTGGGTTGAGGCAGTAGGTGAGCAACTGCATGCTGTTTAGCTGCCAGCAGAGGCTAAACCAAGTAGACCCACAGAAAACATAGAGTATGCCCATTTAAGAATGCAGTGAAATTTATTTGAGCCAGGTGTTTGCTTCTCACAGGAATTCCCCAAGAAGTCAGACCCAAGGACCCACTGCTGTACTGGATCACAGAGGGCCTGAACCAGAGGTCAAACCAAGGACCTTCAAGGGTGCTTTAAGGGCCCTGACCAGGGAAAAGAAAATACGATCTGAGTAAAGAGTTTCTGTTCACAGCTGCTTCATGCTGAGAATGGCAGTTTTCTCTTTTGCAATATCTTTTTCCCCAGTTTTCTCATTAGAAAAGTTGGATGTGTAAATAATCACTTTCAAAAAACATGAAACTTCTGAGGATAAGCTGGAAAGAATTAAGAACATGGAGTTGCCCAAACAGTTTTTAAGAGTTTGTATGATTGTTTAAAAATCTGATTGTAGTTAACAGGGAGACTGAGGAGAAATAAACTGATGGTGGTTGTAAAGAGAATGACCAGTATGAGAGGAAAACAGGAAAAACTATACTCTTGTGCAAGTGATATGAGGCAAATAATTAAATATACTGATTTTCTTTGAGAAGCATTTTAAGGAAATAGTCACATCTTTCAGTAAGTTATGTCCTCTAATTTAGAGACAAACCAGAAAGTTCTTGTAGCTATACAGCTATTCAGGCCATTGGCAGACCAGATAAAGTAGGATGATGGTTCTCCTTCAAGCTGCTCTTTTACCTGCCTCATGATATATCTGTCTGGATCCCCTAAAATCTCAATAAACATTTGTTTGACAGTATTTGTGTACTCAAATGGGAGAGTACCTTCACTTGTTGTCTGAGTATAAATACTTTGTGTCAGAAGTAATTTTCCAAAGACCTATTTTCTCCCTAGAAAAGGCACCCATTTGGCTACATAAAAGTTAAAAACTTCAGTTATACTGTGTGAATCCATCATGAGGGTGATTTTATTAGGTACTTGAGGAAGCAGTATATAGCATTAAAAAAAAAGCAAGTACATGCACAAAAAAACTCCAACAACTCAACCACTATTCTAGTATTCTGCAATCATTTATGACCCCATTTGTCCAAAATATTTAGTTTAGGGGTGATCATGTCATCTGTCTGTGAGAGCTCTCATTTCCTTTATTTTAAGGAGAGGCTTCAAATTTTGTTTTCCTTTTTTTAGAGCTCAAAACTTGCTATGAATTCATATCTTCTCAAATGCCTTGAAATCCATTTAACAGTGTATCTGAACCTCTTGGCAGATTTCAGAGAGCAATTTTAGGTATTGGAATGAGAAAGTTAATAGTGTGGAGGGGTGGGGAATATTGTACCCATAAGACCACAGATATTTTGTTAAAAACAAATGCATCCTAAAGTTCATTGATGACAATTTTATTTAAGACAAAACAGGTTAGCACTTGGAAGAAACAGGCTTAGCATCCACAATGCCCTACTTCTGACTTTTTTTTAGGTATCTGGTGTTTTCAGGGTTGTTTTCTCATGCTCCTGAGGGCATTACCAACCCTTCCTGGCTCTTTCTCCTCTGGCTTGGTGTATCACCCCACCAGTGTTCAGGGCCCAGGACCCTATTCCTTCTCAGCCATAGGTACATAGGCACTGAGTTCATATGAGACATGAGCTCCAGGACTGCCAGGATCAGCCATGGTAGGGCCTGGCAGCTGGAGCAATGTCCTGTCTCCCCAACCAGGAGCGTGGCAGCCCCTCTACTGGGCACCTCCCTAGGGATGGGCCATGAGCGGGTCTGGCTCAATGGGGTCCTGGGCAGGGCTGTGGGGAGCTGGAGACTGGCCTAGATGCAGTGTCATTGTGGTAGGGACTGCTGGCTCTGGGAGAGCTGACATATGGTTCTGGGCCATGGGCAGGGTGGAAGGAGCCCTGGGGCCTGGTCAGGGTTGGCAGTGCCCTTGGGGCCATGACATGTTTAGTAAACTGAGGAAAAATGCTTCTCCAGAAGTGATTCAGAAGAGAAGCTGCTGTTTAGGGCTTTGAAATCCTCTCTGTAGTCACCTCCTCCTTTGTGGAGTAAGGGATGTTGCTGTAAAAGTTACTGAATAAATTATGGTGCAGTTAGGTGCTGAGCATAACACCTGTTATTGTTTCCATGGATAACTTTCTACACATTTGAGCTATAGTTCAGTAAAATCAAATTAGCTATCATTGGCAGAAGGCCCAAGGCTCTGCACAGCCCTAACAACTCGGGGACCAGGATCTGTCTGTAATATTTCAGCATGTGTTAGTGTTACTGTGTGTGGGCTAATAAAATTTTGGTTGTATTTTTATTAGATTCTTAATATGTTAATTTGGTAACAGTAAACTACTGGCTCCCCATGCCATGTGGGCTCCAGTTTTGTCTATAACAAGATTTTGAGTTTGACAAATGTAAATTACTTTCTTTGGACCTCTCATTTTTATAAGTAATTTAAAAATCCTACCAAATCTGAACACAAGTGAATGAAAAGGCTGAAATCTAGTCAGCCTAACTGGTTACCTAAATAACATTCAACTTTTAGATACCTCTCTTGTTGTGTGTCTTAAAGTACCTGTCTAAATGCATATATAGCTGAGATTAGCATTTTTGCTAGAAATTAAAACAAAATAAAGATTTTAAGCCATCTATCCAGTTTTCAGAAGTCTCCAGAATGCAATAAAATTGGCATCCCCTGGAACTATATTTCCTGAAAAAATACTGAAGTTATTCAGTCAGTTAAGATACTGAAAAACTGATGTTTTTTCCAGGATTCATGATTTGTAATTCAGTGCATAAGCTTTACTGCAATTTCTCTATGTTAAAGCTCAGGTATAAAAACATAAATATTTTTTGAGTAAACAAACTCTAGCACTTTCCTCCCATACTTGATAATTTACTTTACAACATTTGGTCAGCCCGAGAGTGACATCTAGAGTTCAGAAAAGTAGGCAAGAGAAGCGAAAGTTGCTTCAGTTCATCCTAGGAACAGGAATGTTCTAATGATGAGCTGATGTACGAACTGGGGATATGAGAAAGGAACGCATTTTACCACAAAGCATCCTGACAGCCAGACAACAGCAGGAATACCTCAGCCTACCTGCTAGTTCAGCTATTCTCAGTAGTACCTCTACTTTTCCCTAACAGTTCTAGAACTTTTTAATCATGGAATAAAAAGGAGCATCAATCAAGTGTAGCTGTGAAATAATCATACCTGGGTAAAGAAGTCATCTGATGAAACAATTATATTTTTTTTTAGAGGATGGAGCATGGAAACTAATAGGAAGGACAGCTTGAGTGGGGATGTAAAGCACTCAGTACAATATATTGTGAGACAACAAAACTTTACATCTGTGTAGATAAAATCCCACCACGTTATTGTAATGGAATTATAATCGTGCAATCTGCAGTACTTGCTTCAATGATAATAAGCAGAACCGTGAATTTCAAACACCAAAGTATTTTTTCCTTCTAAATGCATTATACTATTTAGATGTTATTTTATGGGATAGAGGTATTTTCAAATCACTGAAGTAAGCAAAACCCAAGAAATTAAAAAAATCAGCAGATACTTCTGAGAGAGGGAAGCATTTAATATTGGCTTTAGTGAACAGATAAAATAATTCCATCCCATTGACCAGGTCAGTGGTACCATGACAATACTAGTTAGCTTATTGGATTTGATAGTATTTCTGGAACCACATATATGATATTTTGACCATGAAGACATCATCAGTAGTGTAAAACTTAGTCATATGGAATGGATTTGTATGCTGAAGATCAGAAGAGCTGCAAAGGTCATTTGAATGCTTATCAGAAGATAAACAGTGCTGCTTATAAGATGATGCGTGATCTGTTTAGATACAAGAATCAATGATAGCTAATTTGGAACACGTGTCCATTATAGGTCAGCTAAATTTGAAATGTGATTCTGAAATTATGTAGATTTTATGCTAATGTCAGGTTGTGAATAGTCAGTGCAACACTTTACTTACAGAAGATTGATAATCTCTTTGTATGTGGTCAGAACAGCTGTAGGAAACATGACCACTAATTATAAAAAGACTTCTGTTAAAAAAAATAATAATTTTTTTCCTTATAGAAAATCCTTTGGCTTGCTATTCATCCTCTCAATTTCTTTCATTATCTGGAAACATAAAATTCAGATTTCTGATATTGTCTGTGCAAAAGTATTTGTAAAAAAGTATGTGAGGAAAAAATTAATTTTGAAAGGTGCTGGAAAGTACCACAATGAATAACACGTTTGCAGTAGGCTTACTGTCCTTGTCAGAAAAGAACAGACAGTTTCAAAATATTTAAATTTTGTGAACATGACAGGTTTATTTTTATGGAACACAAGCCAAATATAAAGCCAGTCTGAGTGAAGGTGAAATGAAAAAACTAATGCATGGTAACTACTTTGTGTCATTTTAACAACTTGGCCAACAAATGTGTATGTGTTCTATCCTTCAGAATAGATACAGAATTCACTAATTATCATGTGCTCTAGAAGAAATTAGACTGCAGCAATTGTCATTTTCAAAAACAAACAAACAAAACTGTATGGAAGGTAATATTTCTATTTTTTTGCAGTGGTGATAGAACACATGAAGATGTTAAGCAGTCCCACCATCACAGACAGAATAGTACAAAAGACTTTGATACAACTCCTCCTACCCACTCCACCACATATACTCAGGGTTCAGGACCTGAACACTGATTCTTATTCATGTTAAAAGATACCAAATTCACAGTAAAAGTCTTTGTTTGCGTTTTATCTATTTTCTGGATATTCAGCTTTTTGATTTCTACTCTCAGATTTATTTGAATATGTAATGGCAAACTGTTTCTTTAGAAGAAAGGTAGGATTTTCACTTAATTGCAAGATGCTAGAAGCATTAGGAAGAAATAAAAGATCATAAAGTTAATTAGACTTGGGGACACTATTGAGATCCGTGAGAGACTATGACTTTCCATGTCATTTTGGGTATTATACTTTACATGTGTGTCCTCATAGGTGCAACTTTTCTTTCCACTCATATATAGAATATTATTTCATGTAATGCTTTGGAGCAAGAGATTGGCTTACTGACCCTCTGTCACAAATATGTTTGATGCAGTTATGATTTCACAGCAATTTAAAGTTTATTAGTTGTATGAGGTAAATCAAAAGGTTGAATTTTAGCAGCAGTTAATGATTAACCAGTTCAAAGATTAACAAGTGATTCTGCAAAATATGTTGTAATCAAACAGCAACTTAATTACACATTCAAGAATGATAAGATTCACACTAACTTACTACAGGGTATGCTAAATCAAACTATGTATACATATAAATGCAAAACATACAAACACAGACAGGCAGAAATATTTGGATCCAGTGAAATATATATTGGCACCCACACTTGTGAAGGTAAATGTGTGTAATCAAACACATAAATAAGTAGAGGGGTGGGTAGAAGAGACTAGCCTATAATTAAAATTCTCCAGAAGCAGGAGCCAGGTACATTAGGGGGGTGCCTCAGTGTTCTGATACACTGCCTTTTGCAATCCATTCTTGACTTTCCAATGGATTGTTGTTCAGAGACGTTGTAGAGTCTCCATCCTTTGAGATACTAAGAACCTGAATGGACACAGTCCTGAAAAACCTGCTCTAGTTGATCCTGTTTTCAGCAGAAATCCCATCCCACCTGAACTATTCTTTGACTCTGGTATAAAATGGTTTTAATGGACAGCATAATGTTTTAGTTAATGACCATTTTCAAAAATCATTATCTATGTCTGTGTGTAACATTTACTTTTTTGGCTTTAGGTAGGGTATATAAAAATAATCCATCCAATAATCAAGTCAACCATGTGTGTCTTAAAAACATTGTACTTTTAGATGAAGTTCATTTAGATGTTTCTCTGAATACCTAGGATACCTAGCTGTATTAAATGACTTTTCAAATTTTTTTTAAATCCAGTTGGGATTCCTGCTCCCAGAATAGTGGTGTACATATGTAACTGTAATTTTAACAGGATCTGTTTGGCACAGATCTAGAAGATATTTCTGATGTATTACTCAGTACTATTCCTGCAAAACACAAAGTCCCTGGGGTAAATGAAAGGTGCTTCCGAGAAGCTTAAATCTACTTTACATAGCTAAATGTTTTGAAATGGTATCTTCCTCTAAAAAGCTCTGAGAGTCATGCACTTCTGATAACTCGAGACATCTTTTTGTCTCTGTAGAGGAAATTGAGTTGAATAGATATTACTGAATTTAACATGCAATGATATTGGACTAGAGCAGCTCTACATTTCATTGGAGAAAAATAGGTACTATTCAAAAACTACAGAGAAAACAGACAGGGAAGTATATAATGAAAATTAGTACTTGCTTTTCTTTGGATTATTCTAGTTGGTTTTGTTGAGCTTTGGGCTGTGGGGTTTTTTTGTATCTTAACTGATTTTAAAAAAAAATTAAGATTTGTCTTTAAAACTATCAAAATATATACTTATGATAATCAAGAACATCTTTCAGATAGAAAACCCCATTAATACTCTGTGGGATCATGCAGTTATCAATTTATTTTACTTATAGCCAACATATTTGACATATAGAAACAAATGGGGTTTCCTAATTGTAGTTAGTTAACTGTATAAAACCTCAGATTCCTCTGTATTGTGAAAAAGTATTATCAGCAGTATTTTGCAGCAATTATAATTAGACTGTTTTGTTAATTTTTAATGTGACAATGCTTTCCCACAAATAATCTTTTGCCTTGGAGAACTAATGATCCTTAGTACTGTAATTACATATTTCATTAATGTATATATATTTCAGTGACACTGATAAACATACCTTGCCTACCCTTGTGTTATGTATGAAGTATTTTTCAAGCCTCAGGGAGAAAAAACTGGTTTTGTCTTTTGCTGGTAAGATGCATTGCCTTACATTTTTAAGTCATAAAGAGAAACTCTGAAACATATAGAATGCTGGCCACAGATTTTTTTTAAATCAGTCATATCAAGCACTAAGCAGCGATAAAATATTTGGGCAAAAAAAGATACACAGTCATACTAACAATTACAAGTTTGTTCATAAATAAGACATGATAGAAGCCCACAGCAAACTGGTGATCAATAATTTTTAGGAAAGTCTCTTTCTTGGGATTGTTATAAAGGAGAACTAGAAGAAAAGTGCAAACACCAGCCAAAAGTTGTATAGTTTGTGTTCCTACAAGAATCTAGATGAAGTATTAGAGCTTTACACCAGCTTTGGTTGTTTCTTGTACTGTGAAGTATTCTTTAAAAAACTGTAAACATGTATGTTGCCTGGATAGCCTGTTTGCTTTCTACTATGAAATTAACTGTTCAATGGAGTGAAAGCAGTAGATGTCCATTACCTAGATTTTAGCAAGACATTTGACACAGTCTCCAGTTGCTACTGGAAGGTCCTTACAGCCTGTGCCCTGCCCAACTTTTCAAGACACCTTGTCCTCAGTCAGGTGCCCAATGCTGGTTTCATTACTCCTCATTCTTCATATCATTAATCTGACTCAAGCCAGCAGGATGGAGAAAGTAAATTCTATTGCTTGTCAGACCACAGCAGGAGCATTAGATCCATTTGAACACTCACCACACCAACAAGGATATTAGCAAGCTACAGCAAGTGTCTAGGAGGCCCATGTGAGCTGGCAGACAGAACACAGGATATATGAGAAAAGGCTGACACAACTGACATGAGTTACTCTGGAGAAGAAAGGCCAGTGGGGTCTCTCTTCAGCTGTATTTCAGTATCCTCGAGAGAGACCATTGTCAGGCTCTTCTCATAGCTTCACACTGAAGTCACAAGAAGCAAGAAAAGGTGACCAGCTGACATATACAATCAGTGGAACACAAAGGATCAGCTGGGCCTACTGCCACTTGAGGTAAATGACCTTGTTACAAAAGCTAAGGAAAAGCCCAAAGACCACAAAGGTTTCTTTTCTCTCAGCTGTTGCTGGAAAGATCTGCTCTTGGGCTGCCCAGGTGCCTGAATGTGGTAGCAGAGTGGGAGGTGATCAAAGAAACATGAGCTTTCTCCCTTGAAAGGATGATCAATTCAGAGATCACTAGATGCTTTGATAGCAGAGTAATACCCATGTCATTAAGACTAAAAAATGTGCATCTCTTTCTAATAGGCTGCTATGTAGATGTAAACGCTGCAAATATTAATTTTCAAAGACATGACATGGTAAACCCTTATCAACTGTATCCATCTAATTTATAAGATTATAGTGAATGTTAACTAGTAAAGCAATAATTTCTTTGGCTAGCCTGTAAAGGGAAAATTTAAGCATTTTTCTATGTATGATCAAGGCAGTTTTTCCCCAGCTTTCATAATTGACACTAGATTTTATTCTCATTTTTGCTAAGAAGGTCTCCCAAGAGTAATACAGGAGAAATACCATAGGCAGAAGTTCCACTTTAAATGAAAACTATATTCCAATACCATATTAAGTGCACTTAAATGCAGTATAACCAAGCTGTAAACAGTTTAAATCAGCTACGTTAGATACCCATAGCAGTCCATCTCAAACAAACTTTGGCATTCCTGAGGACAATCAGCTGCTTCTTATTTGTACCAAACAGTGTTCCTGCCATAAAAAAGAGCACTAGGTTACCTCATGCATGTCGAACAGAGGGACTGTAGCACAGTCTTGTTGCTAAAGAATTCTCTGAGGTTTGTGATTCTCATTTAACAAGACACTGACTCCTAAAAACCATTTATGTTGTGCTTTTGTATATTATTCTGCATTTGTTATGCCAGTCATAATTCAAGGCAAATAAGTCTTCATTTGATTCATAACAAATTCCATTGAAAGATATATAAGTTTTGCTGTGCAAAGACTTAACACTGTTAGCAACAAACAGAAGCAGGAGCGAGTGTCATTTCCTCGTGTGGGTATTGTGCAAAATCTGTGCCTTCAGCTAGTCATTGTACACAATGGCCACAAGATGGTAGTGTTGCCTGGAAAATAATATTCTGACTTGTTTTTCTAAATAAGGGGTTGGCCGTCTCTGTGACAGAGATTTTCAGCTCCTACCCTATTTCTCTGAAATAGCTTCTCATGTACAAGGAAAATTAAAGTATAGAGCGTTTAAATCTCAGTCCAGTTTTCATCGTGAAAACATGATCTTCCTAGGGAAATGAAGAAAGTTTATGAGTAGTAACTGTAAGAAATTGAGAAGATTAGTGCAGCTTGCAAATAGTACTTTTAGTGAGGTAAAGTGCTTTCCTTACAGAAAATTCCTTACGGTAATTTAAGCCTGATTGTTTCTTGTGATAAAAATAACTACGATGGATTATCCATAAAAATTAACTACTTCAGCTATGGTTAGAAAGGACTTGCAGTTCTATAGTCTCCAAGAGATAGTATCTACCACTTCCAGCCAAAAAAAAAAAAAAGATTCTTTCTCAGTGTTTTTAGCTAGGAATGAACCAAAGACTCAGAAAGCTAGCTCAGGTTTGAGGAATTAGGAGATTTAAGTAGTGAACTGTAAGACAGAGCAATAGAATTTATTCATATTTCAGTTTGGAAAGTTCAACAAAAATGTTGTGGGCTTACTGGGATTTTTAATGTGGTTTTCTTTTTTGTTGTTGTTGGTTTTGGGTTTTATGGTGTTGTTTTGTTTGTTTGTTTCTTGGTTTGAGGGGTTTTTATCTTTTTTTTTGTTGTTATCTGTAGTAACATTTTCAGCAAATAATATATTCCAGAAGCACATTACTAGGAATTCACTAAGCACTCCTCTGGAGGTATATCAATATCTATCTATCTATCTCTATATATTAACTATATCAGTAGTCTGGGATCTATAAACGAAATCAAGAATCATGGAATAACTTTATGCAAAAGTACAGAAAAATAAGGTTATGGATAATTCTTTTAGGAAAATATATTTTACCTGTGAACCATTATTATTTCCCCCCTGGGAAATTAGACTTAATGTGTTTTTTCTAAGAAAAAGATAGCAGACATCATAAATACAGAAAGTAGTGTGGCTTAGCAGAGCTTCTATCACCCTTTAAACCAGCTTTTTTTTGTACGAGAGATTTCTACAACAACAAACAATATGTCACAACAGTAGTTAACTAGTAGACTGAAGCATTTAGTGCTGACACCCCAACATACTAACTGCATGAAGTGTGAGAGTTTTCACTTTCAAAGAGGTTTAGTCTGGTCCATAAACAAAACTATTCAAAGCTGCCTGAAGGAGCAGCTTTTGGATTGGACACTTACACCTCCATGAGAACTTGAAGTACATTTGCCATGCACCTGGAGCCTGTAGTTTAGTTTTCTTGGGAAAAAAAATCCAGTTTATACACCCCAAGATTGCAAGGAAAAAAAGTTTCTATGAAAAGCTTTGTTTTAACTTGTGCTTTCATGCAACCTTTAAGTTAAAGTGGACAAATAAATCTGCAGAGAATTAACATATTTTAAAAAATAAAATGTATTTATGAAGAGGTTTTTTGTATTAAACTGTTTCATCAGTGATTTAGTATTCCACATGATATCATAAATATGCTGTACAGATACCTTCCCACACACACTGCATTTACCTGTGTTAGAAATCCTCTAGTTACTCCTAGGTGACCAGCTTAATTAAGAAATGTTAGTTCTAAGAGGATGGGTCCTTTAAGCATGTGCATTACAGATTGCCATCCACAATTTAGAAATAAGCCTAATAATTACCCTACCTGAATGATCATTTTTTGTCCCATGTTGTCCCTTCAATTTACCCCACTGGAAGAAAAATACTTTTGTGGAGGAGAAAAAAACCATATTTTTAATTTTAAGCTTCTGTTTGAAAACAATTTTCTTTAAAAAACCCATAACACTATTTTACCAACAAAAACTAAAACTGATTCTAGAATTGAGCCATACACATCTTCAATCAGTTCAGCATTGATTCCTCAGAACAAATGTGAAACTAATGTCTTTGATTTAAAATGGGATGCTGACCCTCTACTTCATAGTCATGTTCTTGTCACTGACTAGCCTATCCTTCCTTCCTCTCCTGCTACATCTTTTCTTATACATATTAGATGGCTCTTGCCTTAATGGACCATACAGGCTTTTCTAAGTACTGTCTTACTATATCTGACTGACAGAAAACTGGACCTAATCTTTCTCCAGAAGTTCTGGATTAAATAGCTATACAAATATTAAAAAGCAGAAGAGGCACATCAATACATGACAAAAAAATGAGCTGTTTTGTCTGTTTCTTAATTTTGTGAGAAGACAGAAGACAGCTAAACTAGCCTGTAAGAGTGTGGACACGTTTCTGCTTTGTTATAACTCCATCTATATTGATAGACTAAAGCTATTTGTCATTAACTTATGAAAGCAAAATTAAGCAACATACTATACTACAAGGTTTGTTCTTTGTTAACTTGAAGTAGAGCAGAGTTACTATCCTCATGTTGGCAGCTCAAAGAACCAAGAGTTTGGTCTTAGCTGAGACTTCCACTCTACAAGTATAACAGCTTACAGCATCAGAATTGAAGTTGCATGCATGAGTGTACACAAGGGAGGTCACTTGTCACATAAATGCTCTGTTGCTTAACTCAACTGCGGTCCAGACACTAGTAGGTAATGGATCTGTTCTCTGGCATGCAATTTACTTTTCAAAGTAAACCTCTTCTCTTTTACTATTGATGTTATGATTACTTCTTTCCTTTTTATTATGTCTCAGTAGTTCAATTAATAGCAGCAATATTAGCAAATAATAGCAGCAAATTTTTACATTCAGCATGGGAAGTGTTAGATTGTATGTCGCAACACATTTACAAACAACAGTCACAAACAACCTTTGCAAACTTTTCAAATGAGAGACAAGGAAAGTGAATCTTTGGTAGCTTGGGACACACATTATACAGGTATTTGACTTACATCACCAAAAAGACCAGCTCAACATTTCAAAAAGGAGAAGAAATATGAAATAGGGAAAAAGAAATAATTCCTTTAATGGCTATATTTTTACACAAGTTTAATATGATCTACTGTCAGATTGCAATGAAAACATTAAACAGAGTTTTTCCAGTACCTTAGCTTAAAAAGCAGTAAGTTGCTCTAGTAAACTGGTCTCTAATTTATTTATTTTATTTTGGTTTTTTTGTCTTATTTCACTGAACTATTAATTCCATTATATGATTTATGTGGCTATGAGATTAAGACATTCTTCTGGATTTGCTGGCTGCCTAAGATTAGTGGCTTTATTTAATCAGGTGTCAGAACTAATTCAAGTATTAAGACCATTACTGACAAAAAGTCTTATTCACATCTCGGGTGCAATCAAGACTGCACACAAGTGCTAACAGAGTGTCTTTAGACATCTTCACCTGTTATTCTTACTTGGTCAGTTAGAGAATCCAGAAGAACTTGACAGGATTTATGCATTTCCCCTTAATGAAATGACTGAGAATCTGGGCAAAATGTATTGGTATATCTGCTGAATAAGTAAAACTTCTATGTGTAGGTCTGAAGCCAAAGTGGAACATTCTGGTGATCACACAGTTACTGCAAAGAATTGCTATTCATGTTTAATTGCTTTCCAGTTCTATCACATTTGGTATTTTAGTGTTTTGAAAATTCTTTTTGAAAAGCATTTTGTAAAACAAGCTATATTTTGCTGCTGATAATAGTAGTGTCTCTGAAGATAATGCTTCTAATTCTAGTGTTGCAGTAACAACAATCACTTCACAGCTGTCACCAACCCATTTCATTGACAAGACTAATTTCTCAAGCATGATGATGGTGAAGGACAATTTGCAGCTCTTTACACTTATGCCTGAACGTCTTAAACACAGTCATCCTCAACCTTTCTGACCCATGGAAAACAACACTAAGTGTATATCATGCTAAAAGCAGTGCCATACCTTACTCTCCATGTTTACCTTCACCACAATAGTCGTGGCATTTCCGGGCACACAACTAACAAAATATTTCATTAGCAACACAGTGTGTGGAACTCCATAACATAGGACATCTTGCTCAGCAATAAAATCTGGAACAAAGAAGAAGAGGGGGAAGTTTGTAGTGATGGCATTTGTCTTCCCAAGTGATGGAGCCCTGCTTTCCTGAAGATGGCTGAACACCTGCCTGTTGATGGGAAGTAGTGATTCCTTGTTTTGCTTTGCTTGTGTGTGCAGCTTTTGCTTTATCTATTACACTGTCTTTATCTCAACACTTAACTTTTCTCACTTTTACCTTCCTGATACTCTCCCCCATCCCGGGGTGGGGGGGAAGCGAGCAAGCAGCTGTGTAGTGCTTCAGTTCCTTTAAAGCTGTCATTCCATGAGTATAGAATCATCCAATAAATGTTTATTGGGCTTTTTGAAATTATTCTTTCATTTTCTGATGCTCCTCCATGAATCTGACTTTAAAAGTTTTCCTCTCTCTCCAAACAATCCAAAGTGTTTTATAAATGCTCTTTATATATATGTTCTTTGTGGGAAACTTTCATACCTTAAACAAGGGAAGGTGTTCATAGCAATGACACCTGTCACATAAGGCATAAAGTTCACTTTCTGCCAGGAGGTATACACTTTCATTTTTAAATAGGTGCCTGTGCAATCTGGTTGCTTAAATTTCAACTTGAGGCCCCACTTTAAATTAGGAAAGTTAGTTTGCCAAGACATAAGTATTTTAAGTTAAACTGAATCAGAGATTTTCCTTCTTTGACAAAGATACTATAAGAAGAATGACTGTACTGTTTGGTCTTCCCTTTTAGCGGGTCACTGTGCTCTACAATGCAGTGTAGAACCAGTCAAATTCAAAAATCTCTGAAAATTCCCCTGTATTAACACTCCTTAGAGCTAGCTCCAAGGGATACAATCTGGAGTATCCAGGAAGTTACAGTTGTTATACTATGAAAAAAAAAAAAAGAAGATAGTCTAGGACTGCTTAAAAACAACAGAGTAATACATGATTAATCAGAAATTGTATAAGAAAAAAAGAGTCACTCCACACCCTTATTTTTCAAATTTGTCATCATCACCACCCCTGGACTCAAACTCCCACTTTGTTATCTCAGACCATTTCAGGTCCTGCTCATTCCATGCAGTACTGAATCTAGTAGTGTTACATTTATTCAAATATGGTTAGGATACACTTTTCACATTTGCATGTCATAAATGTGTAGATTTCACAAGATAAAATGTCAAATACTTGAAGGATATCCAGAGCCTTCATCCTATATAGCTATTTGAATGATATAGTAGTGAAAACTAATAAACTATAATGTTAATGTAATAAATATGTACGATATTTCCTTGTATAGGGATTGTGCTACTCTTCAGGGATTAATTTAGGGTCAAGATACTTCTTTGTCAGATTCAAAGGCTCAGCTCATTGGGTGCTATTTGATCTCTGTTGATTCCTTATTGTCTAGCCAATATTTGTATCAAATTTCTTAGAGAGGCTTTGAGTACTTCAAACAATATTCTACTAATTTCTGGTAAGATATTGGATGTGTTTCCAAACTGTGTTGTGGAGTAAACAGAGACTAAACTTCTCAAAAGGAGATCCCAGTACACCATACTACAGCAGACACCTGGAAGCTTGCCTGAGAGTTGTAGAATTATGGATAGCTATTTTTCTTATCTTTAAATATGTTCTTTGACAAGTACCTAGGAAAAGCATTGGTAAAAAGCATTTGTTATTTTTGCAGTCAGATTAATAGCAGATTCTTTTGAAAGGCTGCAGTTAACATGATCTATCAGAAGCTTTTCAGTAACTGACCTTAATTTATTACTGTTTGTCTTTCATTGTTTTTAAAAAATGAATTACAGAACAGCAACTGCTGATGTTACAAATAACAAGGGAAGATAATTTTAACATTTATTTTAAGGTCTTCAAGTATCATACCCTTATCATTGCAGATTAATTTCTGAATAGTTGAAATAGTAAAGAAATTCCATATGAAGTATTAACTGGTATTTAAATTTTGTTCAGAAAAGATGCTATCAAAGGTATTATGATAAAAGTTTTTTGTTTGGTTGGTTGGGTTTTTTTTGAGAGAGAGGAGGGAGTCATGTAAAGGGCATAGGATTGATGCAGTGAAAAACTCAATAACCGAAGTTATTAAGCAGGCATTCTTTATTTTGCGGCGCCGGACGCACAGGGGATTGACGATGCAGAAAAGAAGGAAACAGGATGAAACAGAGACCAGAGCAGAGCTAAAAGACTGGGTGATATTTAATTGTTTTGATCATTGCATGTATGACCAGTTCCTCGTGCAGTCCATGATCTGCAATGATCCCACACTGTGTGCCACAGTGGCTGGTGCAATGTGACTCTGTACCTTCTGCCTCAAAAGGAGCACCTCTCTTACCTTGTCACACCTCTGATCTCTGTGGAAATCATTCCAAATTGATTCTAACTCGGTTTTCCCCTTTTATATTTCCCCTGTGCAGTAAGCAATAGAGTGAACCTTGCCAACAAACTCTGTTAAGTCACACCTTTACAGATTCTTTAAGTGATTTAAAACACTCATCCATGACACTTCTCCAAACTGATTACCATGAATTGCTTCCTTGCTCTCAAAGTCTCCCATTCCTGCTAGAGCACAGCATCCAGCAGGAAACACAACATAGGAAGTGCAGCCTCACTGGAGGATGCTGACTCTGGGTTACCCTGTCTGTAGCATGGAAATACATCTGGTTTTGTGGCAACATACGAGCAACATGTATGCTCCCCAATGCCTCACCCTTAGCAAATCCTCAATATAGATGGTTGTCAGACCCATTAACAACATCATTTATTAAGATTCAGCAATGATGTCACTGATGCCCCAGTAAAGCCTGCTGGAAGATCATACAACATACATGTTCCTGATGGTCATGAGACAGAGGACCAAACATGGCTTGGTCCTCTGGCTCCTTTCTGTTCCAGAGTGAGGTTGATACACAGGTGGGATGGTTGTGAAGACCTGGTAGAGCTTAAGTGACCCACAACTGTATTTACTTTCTTCACAGCCTGGTTTCTGGCATTGTGTCTGCCAATTCAGCCCTTTCCACCTGTTCTCACCTGCTCTGTGGGAAGGGCAACCTGAGTGGATTTGCAGGGGGAATTCCTTCAGACAAGACAGTTCTCCCCTTACCTGTAAACAGAGATTAGATTCACAGATTACTGAAAGGCAGAGAGGATGAGATGCTGCCATTCTGGTTTAATACTCCTTTGGCAGAAAGGGGCTGTGTTTTACACCATTCCCGCCTACTGCTCTTCCCTAGGACTTCCTTCTACCCCTCATTTTGAAGGGCATACAAATCAGAACATAGCTTTCTTTGCACAGTTTTACCATAACTGTGCATAATACTGCCCTTTAGCTCGAAGACAAAAGTTTGCTGTTATGACAGCCTGATGCTTCTGAGCAGCCAAGATGTTGCCGGTGCTGCGCAGTAACAGGCCATTTACAGAGACCATCTGGTGTCTTAGTTTCCCTATCCCTAAAAATGAGATTAGATGGATCTTTGTCACGTGCTTGAATGCCTGAAAAGAATATTGTGGGTGCTTGAATTCGGTACACCTCAGATGCCAAACATGCATCTCTTTTGCCTTTTTTTTTTTTTTTGGTGGTTTTGTTTGGGTTTTTTTTTTTTTGGTTGGTTGGTGTTTTGGTTTTTTGTTTTCGTTTTTGTGGGGTTTTGTTTGTTTGGTTTGGTTGGGGTTTTTTTGTTGTTGTTGTTGTGTTTGTTTGGTTTTTGCTTCTTGCTTTCATTTCTTCCATGCTGTGCTTTCTGGACATCTCCCTTTAATTACCTGCCTTTGGGATTCTTTCTCCCCAGGTGCCGGACTAGCCCCTAACTTTCCTTCTTCCTCCCTGCCCCAGCAAGATAGGTTCCTTTTGCATTACTACTTTGTTCTCTGTGGTATTTGCAACACCCTCCCAGCCTTGTATCACCTGTGAATTCCATTCCTCCTGGTTGTGTTTTCCCTGGTTTTGCAGCACCTAGAATGACGAAGCCTTTTGTGCTGCTGTTGCTGCAATTGAACCTGATACTTGAAAGGAGGAGAAAAGGTTGGAATAAACTGCTCTGATGATTCATCCCCAGGGCTGAAAGATTGGCTCCTTTGATATCAGTCCCTTGATGAGAGCTCTGCTATGTTATCTCTGTTTGTCTGAGGAGACTTAATTCCTGGCACATTTGGGCTGGTGGAATCCCGGATACCAGAGTCAGTGACTGGAAAAGAAGCACACTGCATTCTTCTCCCAGGCTTAGATATGTCGAAGAGTCTGAAAAGTTTAGTAGTCCAGGGCCTGTAAGTCCCTTAAGACAGCCTTTTCCTGCATTTAATGCAACTAAGGAACCTCTTAACTTTCTTCCACCTGTCAAAATTAATCACCTGCCTTCTCTGTATCTTGTACTCTGCAGAGGTGTCCCAACACAGTTTGCTCTTCCTCCTGCCTTGTTCTCTTCCTCTACTCATGTGCAACACGATCACAAGATATTGAGGACTCTTTCACCATTCCTTTGTGAGTCTATGGACCTATCATGTCATGAAGCAGGATGAGTGAAAACCATGAAGGGAGCATGGAAAGACTAGTTTCAGCCTAGCCTACCTCAAATATCTTGGTCAAAAGCCTAATGTCAAAGGGCTGGCTAGATAAGTGGGATAGATTCCTAGGTATTGACAGCTGATCTGGAAGTAGGGCTATGGAGACTCAGAGTTTTGCAAACTGGACTTAAGTGGGAAGGTTAGCCTAGGAACAAGCTGGGGGAGGAGTCACATCGGGACCACATCTCTGTAGGACCAAGAGGGTTTTCCAGAGGTAGGAGAGTGTTTTTTCTATGTATACAATTTGACTAAAATGCTCTGCATAACATGACATGGATAAACGTGATGTGAAATTTCAATACCTCAGACAGCTTGGTGCCATGGCAATAACCACCAGTAAAAAAGCCTCATAGCTTTTGTCAAAGTAAAGAGGAAATGGTAGAGTACTAAAACAAAATGTAAGCATTACAAAATGTCTCGTCCCCTTTCTTTTTAGGGAGCAATTATACCACAGATAACATTAGATCCATTTAAGATCCGTTATTCTAGGGGACTTAGTCATGACAGACCTGGAGCATAACCTTGCTGTTACTTTACACACAGACTTCTCTCTTCAAAGACAAAACATGTTGAATAGGGAAAGGAAGACCAAAAAAGGAGAAAAGTGAAGTTTCCATGTCTTATGCTGGACTCTCTCACTACTTTCTACTGGTGGCACACCCATGGTATGGATAGGCTCTTTGGAATATGGAAAACACTTAGCAGACAGGCTAAGAATTTACAGCTGTACTTGCACACTGCCCGTAAACTTGTAGCCATATTTTCCAGAAAAACATGCTTTGGCCAGTAACCAGAGATACCTTCTAAACATGAAGTTGGGCGATAGAAGGTGGACTGAAAAAGCTTTGTGAAGGATGGATGAGAGCAGAGGAATCATCCATTACACTCAAGAGATGTTGGAATAAGGTTAAAAGTGATAGACCTGGTGACACTGCCCAAGGCCTTCTCCTCTGCCTACTCTGATCACTTATTCTTTTAATCAGACCAGGGAAGTACAATCCTAAATGTGAGATCCAGGAGACTGTGGGAGTGCTAACAACAGTGGTAGAGTCCTTTTCTTCCAATTTAACTTTCCTCTTAGCATCAGGTCAACTCACACTTAGAGAACCTCACTGTATGAAGGACTTCAGAAAGTCCTGAGTCTATGAGCAAAAAAATCCATTTCTTGATAAGTATCAACACCTTGTCTTAAACTGCTTATTTGGAAACTAAGCCCATTCAATTCTTGTCCCTTACTTCATTTCCACTGTGCAGATTTAAAAAAAAAATTAAAAAAGTAAAAAAAAAAAAAAAGAGAGAGAGAGAAGGAGACAGAGGGAGGGAGAGGTTTTAAATATATATATGTATGTGTGTATATATGTGTGTGGGTAAAGCATAGATTTTCACTTTTACCTTTCACTGATTTTACTGAAAAATTTTGCACAGCAAAATAAGCTGGGCTTTTATTACTCTGAATAATTTAAAAGAAGGGGCCTCTGCAGACTGTTCCCTTCCTTCTTGAACCAAAGCCACTTAACATGGGAAGCTGACTCCTAAATTACATTTACAGAAAGGAAAATGGAAGGCAGCTAGGAAACACTGATGAATGTTATTTAAGGTTTGCAGGCTTTCTAGCCCCTCCCCCAGTCTTTTTTAGGTAGGTGTTACTATAGCTCCCCTTACATCTTCCAGCCCTGAGAGGTCTTACCTTATTTTTTTGTAGCTCTGGATGGCTGCTATGTATGGTGAAGTACCAGCTCTGAACCTATTTATGTCTAGAACCAGAATAGCCTAAGAAAAGAAAGTTAATCCTTTTCCCTTTTCTTTTTCATCACCCAGCTGAAACTTCGTTACATTCCCTTACTGGGAATATATTTTACCCCTTTCAGAATTTTTCAGCCCAGCATGACAGACCTAAAAAAAACCAAACCCACAAAAAACCCCCAAAAAGTAGCAGCATGTTTATAAATTTTGAATAAATTTTCCTTTCCACAGCCTACCCTCAGTACAGCAAGACCATACGTGTGAGGGAGGAAAAAAACCTTCTTTTTCTGGTACAGACTTATCACAGTATTTGCTAGGAGGACAAGGCCATTTTAAGAACAAGCAAACACGTGGGTCTGACTAGATTACAGCACAGTCTTACACAGAGCGAAGAAAAAAATGTAGAAGTTGATCAATCATGAAAAAAAAAGTCTTGGAGAAAAATGAGGTGCATTAAGAGAAGTAAATTCAAGTTCAAGTTGCAATTAAAGAATTACCATGGTGAACTAGGTGGTTAAAAGGGCAACAGAATGGGAATGTTGCAATGTGGAAAGGTTTAAGCTACTTTGCTTCTTATCATTCAAACTGTCTTACTTTTCCACTCTTTTGCATTTAAGAATGTCTTTAGATTAAGCCATTACTATCCATGTCAATCACAACTCCCCTGCACATGTTTGAACAAAGCAGGACATTCGTTTAAGGCTTCAAAGAAAGGAGAAATGCTATAAAACAATACGGTCAAAGCCTTTTTCTTAAACCAACTGCATTAGCTATTTTTGAATGCTTAAAAAAACCCACATTGAGCATATTCAAGGAGTAAAAAACATATTTTTTTTGAAAAGCTGACCTGTACAGAAAAAAATAATAAATTCTTGTTTGCCAGTATTACTAATCACAGAAAGAGACCGTATGGCCCAGAAAGCCTCCAGAGGGTTGCCAGGTACTTGCCTGCTGCTAGCAGCATGTGAGCCTGCAGTGGAGGTCCCTCTGAGGAGAGGTGCTCCTCACGCACTCCCTGAGTGGGGTCTGGTGATGCCAAGCCTCCAAGAAACTTGGTGTTTTCCTGGTATGGTGGTAGCAGTAACGACTTCTAACCAGTTGCCACCCAAACTGCCACAGCTCTGCCAGCCGAACGGGAATGCAGCTGTAGCAATGCTCACGTTGGTGGCATCTTCACTGAAGAGGCTGTTTGGCAGAGATGCACCAAGATGAGGTGAGCCACAAGCACTGAAGCTGTGACAGGAGCTTTCAGTTCTTGCTCTGTTATGCCCACCCTGTATATGTTAAGCCTTGTTGCCTATTAGCTGTCACGTGACGCTTTGCCAGAACACAGGCACCTCGGAGTAAAGCCCACCCAGTATCTTTAACCAGATCTGAGCTTTCCCATTTGACCATGTTTAATTTCTCTTTTAGGGGGAAAGAGCAGCAACTGCCAAATGAAGAAGCCTGAAAGGTAATTTATTACCTAAACCCCCAGTGAAAAGCAGAAGGAAAAAAACAAAACCAAACCAACCACACCAAAACCAACCAACCACACCACCACCACCACCACGACGAAACAAATAAAACCAAACAAATAAAAAACACAAAAAAACCACACCAAAAACCCCAAACAAATGCACAAAAA
>WUAM01000314.1:421643-439108 GCA_024336885.1 Actenoides hombroni
TTTTTCCTTTCCCTTTCCCTTTTTTTTTTTTTTCTTCCTTTTTTTTTCTTTTTTTTTTCTTTTTTTCCTTTTCCTTTTTTCTTTTTTTTTTTTTTTTTTCTTTTCCCTCTCCTCTTTTATTTTCATTCTTTGGTAAGGGTTCTCCAGGCTAAAGAAAAAGATTAATTGGAAAGCCACTCCTGGGTCAGACTCAGGTTCATATGCCTTTTTAAATCTGTTTCTGTGACATCCCAGCTGCATGCCACAGGCTGTCAGCTGTTTCAGAGGACAACACAGTGTGTGGGTGAGAATCCAGAGAGACTGGGAGGAAAGGGAAGGAGGGACCCTGTTTTTGTTGTGAGTCAGAATAAAAACATCTAATCAGAGTGATGCTTTTCAGGAAACAGAACTGCTGGTTTCTGTTCAGCTGTCTTCAAGCTTGGCTGAAGTCAGTCAGGAAAGGTATTTCTTGGAAAACGGAATTTCCCAGGTTAGTGATACCTCATTTCATATCACATTGCATATTTCCATTCTGGTTTGCTTGCATGCCCGATTATTTTTGGCTAAAATCCATCTGTTCCTTTACAGAGTTGTTCTCCAAGCTCTTTTACTACCTCTTACAGAACAGTCTGGGTTAGAATTAAACATTAAAAAAAATCTGTGGAGAAGGCTGGTCATCCAGTTCTTCTCAATAACACAACTGTAAAGGTGGCAACTTTATTTGTTAAAATAACAATAAATAACGAACTAATTACAGCAAAACAGCAATTACAAACTGCCAGGGACAGTCCTGCTGCAGCCCTATGACGAATTTGTACTGTAGTCAGTGGAGCTATCCTGCTTCAAACCATCTACAAAGATACTATGCAAGCCCAATAAAGCAACACTGACTGTCATTTCAGGATTTGGATTTGAGCCCATTTCACGGCTCACCCTGCTCCTTCTCCTCTAGGCATGGCTACAGAATCTCAGGATAGACACAGCCCATTGCTTGAAGTTAAGAGAAAACTGTTCTGGCTCATGTTGTATCTTTCCAAGGCTAAAGACACAGGACAAACTGGGGCTAGAGAGAAGAAAACTAAGTTTGCCTCATTCCTTGTCTCACCATAGATTTCACCTGAACTGGGATTTTTTTCCCTCACCACAGGTTTTTGCCAAAACCCTTGGCCCTACCACCCTTTGCACATCCACCATGCCCTTAACCCCATCTCTCCTTGCACTCATCTACTATTCACTGCTGCAGCTTGATTTTTTCCTTCTGGAGATACAGAGATCCAGGAGAGTAGATGGACACAGAACTGTTTTGGGGACAAAGATCAGAGGCAATTTCCACTGCTTAGCTACATTGCCTCTGTGACACTTGCATATTTATGTGTGAAAAGAAGCTTTCAGACATTAGGGTCGACCCAGAAGGGAGGCAGGGTTTTCTCAGAGCTATTGGTGCTGGTGCAGCAAAGGTCTGTCCATGAGCTGGAATGAGATGGGGCATTTTCAGCCTGGGGACAGAAGCAGCGATGGCCCCAGCATGCACAGGCAGATTCCCCACTGGCTGAGGCCAATCCTGCCGGAATGTCCTCAGCTCTCCTTGCTTATCCCTCATACTGCTGTGCCATAGATGTGTAGGCAGATGTTTGCTGCCTCTGGCGTGGCATGGAGGAAGCTGAGTAATGCTGAGGTGCGGACTGGCTTCTGTTACACCACAAAAGTCTCCAAGGATTGTCTTCTCGTAATGGAAGGGCCATGCAAATGGGGAACCAGAGTGGCACAGAGATGTATTGTATGCCAGCCTGGTTTTCTTTGCCTTTGTCTGGCTCATGTTCCCTCTTTATGGGAAGCTTCCTTGACCAGCTAACTGAGGTCGAGTAACTGAAGGGCAGTCTCTTGGCAGTGAGGAAAACAATGTCAAGATGGCACATGGATGATGCAGAAAAGAAAGAACTCCTCTATGGGAGGAAATCCTCTATGCTATTGCACTGCTCAGATTTTTCCCGTTCCATTTTTCTTTCTTCAATCACCAGCTTGCAAAACAGAAGCTATGTCTGCCCCCATTATCATCCAATTCATACTCTTTGAAAATCATTAGGGCAGCATGTGCCTTATGAAACAAGGAAACAAGCTTAATAGCAGGGATCAGTAATTTTTATGGAATGTTTATTTGTCTCTTGTTTTTTTGAAGTCTGAACTGTCCATCCTGTTCTTTGCCCCAGGAGCCAAATAATGTCAGATGAGTGGTTGTGACACAGGTCTGAGGCTGGAGGGGCTGAGATGTAAGGAAAGACTTCAGACCCTGACAGTAAAGGTCAATAACATCCAAGAGGCTGTAGAGAGATGTGCTACAGTGTGATGTAGTTTTGCAATACACTGTTTTTGGTGACAATTGTTTCCTACTACACTCCTGGCTTGTACAGATTCTCCTGTTCTATTCAATGTTGGGAGGTGATAAAGGCTCCTTAACAAGATCACAAATAGACAAGGGGGTTGAAAAGGACCAGCTGTTGAGGGACCAACATCCAACATGTGTATGAGAAATATTCCTTGATACTCTGCAAGCTTTTAGAAGAGGAAAATGAATCACAAAGATGCAGCTATGTTATGGCTTCTATTTCATTGAGTAATAAAGAGCAGCCTACTGAACGAGATAAATTGAACTAAAACATTATGACTCATATGTCCCATGACTGAGCTGTCAGAGCAAGTTGTTTTATATTCCTGGTTGAGTTACCTACCTGCTGATGATCTCACATCATGTTTTTCATCATGGTATTCAATCTTTCACTGAAATAACAAATATGGCCAGAGTGCTCAAAAGGAAAAATGATTGTGGACAGAGCAATCAAGGTAATAGTTTGTTTTCTTTTCTTCACTGGATGTCTACCAGTATAGTTACCTAATGTGCTATCTCTATAACCTTATCAGAACCCTGTAATGGATAATACCTATTAATTAATAACACTTCTAATTGCCTAGCAGACCCCTGACCATTAATGCCAGCCCTGGGCAGTGTTGTTGGTTATTGGTTGTTGCTGCAGATTTGTTCCAGCTCAGGTGTGGGCCTACAGCCACGTTCTGACAGGGCTCTGATGACTCCCCCGAGGCTGTGACTTTGTTCCAGCTTATGCCCTGCATGTGTGAAGCTGGCACTACAGGTGGTACTGAGCGTGGCTTATGCTGTGTGCTGCAAGGATGCACCCCTGTTGCACAGAGCAGATGTCTGGGCAGCTTCTCAGGAAGGGACTCTGTTTCTGAAGGCAACCACCATCCCATGACATGACCTTAAATGAAGATATCCTCCTCTGTGACGAGAGGGCTAACAGTAGCCCATCAGTGCAGCATGTAATTTTCATCCAGTCCTAGGACACTGCAGCAGCAGGCAGAGGCAGTTCAAGCCCTGGGTAAATGGAAACTGGAAGCCCTCAACTTTTATTGCCAGCTCACTCAGAGAGGTGGCTTGACAACATCATGTGAAGCTGTCACAGCACAGCAAAAGCACCTCTTTCCCCGAACTGTGGGAAATCCAGATTAGTGTGCCATGTCGCTGTTGCAGTATACAAGAGGTTATGAAGCCTGGAAGGTTGAAAGAGAACCTGACCTAGGAAATGCTATGTTCTTGTATCTCAAGCTGTGTTAGTTTTATACCCCTGTATAAAAGGGGGTGAAGGGCCTGGAGAGCAAGTCTTATGAGGAGTGGCTGAGGGAAGTGGGGTTATTTAGTCTGAAGAAAAGGAGGCTGAGGGGAGACCTTCTCACTCTCTACCACTACCTGAAAGGACATTGTAGAGAGGTAGGTGCTGGTCTCTTCTGACAAGTAACTAGTGATAGAACAAGAGGGAATGGCCTCAAGCTGCACCAGGGGAGGTTTAGGTTGGACTTTAGGAAAACATTTGTCACTGAAAGGGTTATCAGGCCTTGGAATGTGCTGCCCAGGGAGGTGGTTGAGTCACCATCCCTGAATGTGTTTAAAAGCCATATAGATGTGGTGCTTGGGTATATGGCCTAGTGGTGGACTTGGTAGAGTAGGGTTAATGGTTGGACTCAATGATCTTAAAGCTTTTTTCCAACCCAAATAAGTCTATGATTCTATGATTCTAAGATCATTCACGAATGTTGGTTACATGATGGAGACTATGTGAGTAAGAATCACAGGCAAATGTACTAATCCTAAGAAATCATAGCTATTGCAATGGGTGTGTGTCCAGCCACTAAGGTATTTCAGGGGCTACAGATACAAGCAATATGGTTTGTGGAGCTAGAGGTGAAGTAATATGTAGAATGGGAAATGGCTTCTGGAGAAGAGATACAGGCACTGTTTTGTGTCAGCCCATCACACACTCTTTACCTCTTTGAAGGATGTTTGTTGACAGGCACATTCCAGTGAACAGAGCTGCTTCAGTTTAGGAAAGTATCATTCCATCTCTTGACTTCACCTCAGGTGATGTTTAGTGCTGTCAGAGCCGGGTCACTGGAATAGATCATGTAAACAAATGCATACTGCACATTATCTTGCAAGAAACCTTCCCGTCAAACCTCCACTCAGTCCACCACAGGCTGACTGTTATCATCTTATCTTAAAAGTGTTCTGTGTCTCAATCTGGAATCCCCAAAGAGGCTCATTCCTTATTAATATAATGTTTTCAGTCAAAGGTAGGTGAGCTTATCACAACTTTGAGCTTCATGAATTTCCACCACGATCTTTCATTTGCGTTATTTTATGACACAAGTAACATATTTAATACCTCACAGGTATGTATTCCTAGAAGACATTTCTGGTAGCATCTGTGGTCCTTTTCAGCTTTGTGGAATAATTACTGGAGGTGACTTGGAAATTAAAATTGTATTAAAGGTACAGCATTGTACACATATGAAGGAAACATATAATATTGAAGAAGCTTCCAGGGTGGAGTGCAGCCAATCCATTCCACAGTGGTTCCCTGAGCAACATAACTTGGAACCTTAGAAACAGCACAGAGAGTGAAGACACTGCAACCAGGATCTGTGGTATCACTGCAGGGAAGGGAAATTTATGGTCCTATGGAACTGATAAGCTGCATATTTGCCACCCTGGGCCAACAGTCTTGTCTTTTTTTTTTGACAAAATACTGTCCTTTGTGCAAACTTTGCTCATTATAATCTCATTATAATACCAAACCACGCCTCCATCCAAATTGGGTCTCAGTCAGAATCTAAGCCCAGCCAGACTCAGCCCCTCTTATATCTGAAGGCAAGCTGGAATGCAAGGGGATTTATCTTCTGCCAAATTACTTAACCTTTTTACTCAACAAGCTTTCAAAAAGTTGCACTGTTGCTACAGATACAATGCACGCAGAAGCAACCATGTCAAAATGAGCACATGGGTTATGCATGTTTTTACATCCTGTTCCAAGACACACAGCAAGTTTACCCATCAGGTTAGGGTGGTGTACACTGGTTAGCCAACAGTGCTGATTTTGACCCTCATGGAGTTTTTGAGGCATCCAGCACTGAAGCCAGGAGTTTGGCAAGATGGTGTTGACATCTGGCATTAGCTCCAGCATCAGCCCTGAAATCACTGAAGCTCCTTGTCCCTCAGAAAAGAAAGGGCTCAGCATTTTTCTTCAGGTACTCCATAAAAAGAGAAATGGAAACAAAAGCCCTCATAATGTCAACTTAGGCAGTTTTGAGATATCCCACATAATAGAAAAAAACCCAAGGCCAAATGCTGGAGAACTAAAAAGCACTGTCATTGTATTAGGCCATTAGGTTCTCTGCATCCAAGCAGTGTTGAGCCTGAGGTAACCTACCCTCCTGGACCACAGAGTGCTTCCAGCATACAGAGCATGGCATAGCTCACCCTGAGGCAAAGAAGGTCCTTTCATGGGTTTATGAGGAAGGCCAAGGTGCAGCTGGAGCTGAACTTGGCAAGGGATGCAAATAATAATAAGAAAGGCTTCTACAGGTATGTCAGCCAGAAAAGGAAGGTCAAAGAAAGTGTACCCACCCTCATGAGCAAGACTGGCAAGCTGGTAACAGACAAGGAGAAGGCTGAGGTACTCAACAACTTTTGTTCCTCAGTTTTCACTGGCATGTTCCTAGTCTCAGGAACATGTCTGCAGAGTCTCTGCAGTGCTCTCTCTAGACATATCTGGTCCTTGGTAGGTTAGTCTTGGTGTCCTGTGAAAGTATTTGTAATGTTTCCAGACTTGAGCTGTGCCTCAGCTAATGAACCCAGCCAGACTTCGTATGGATCCATATGAGCTCTCTGCATCCACCATGCAGTTAATCTACACTCAGAATGTGAGCTCCCAAGTGACTGATAATTGTAGCTTCTCCTTGGTGTCACCGTAGGATTGTGAGTCTTGCTAGTTGTGACTTGGCCATGTTTTCAGAAGGGGACCATCAAAGTTGCTGAGCTGCACTGTGGTGTTCTAGTGTAGCAGTTAGGTGAACGAGTAACTCTGTGGGACTTGGAAGCTACTATCTTTCCTAAACACCTTTGTAGGAAATCAGTATAACAAAACTCAAACAGACCTTAAGGAAAGAGAATGTGATCTTATTTTACAAATCTCAGAATAAATGGATTTTACTCTTATCCATATACTCACCAGCATCCAGATGTGTGCATCTCAGTGGTCTGGCCAGGATCATTTATGTGCAAGAAAGATGGTGCAGGGTACTTACTGAGTCTCAGTAAGAAAGGCGTTTCAACAAAAAGCTTAATAAAACAGATGTTTTAATAAGGCAGAATACGGAGTGTAGACAGCTAGTAAATCTAACATCCCTTCAGATACTGGGCATCCCACATTCGTGCAGCATTGGACAGACCCCAAACTGATTTCCCCCCAGCATATTGCACAGATCCTGTTTGTGGAGGGAAGTTCCCCCTTTTTGGTCATCTGAGCTATTATCTCGTTTCTTCCAGGAAGACAATTCCATTCCTGAAGGATGTTTGAACTTCCTGCAGCACAGGCAGATAATGGCAGGGCCAGGCCAGTGGTGCAGTCACTGGTGCCCAGTGGGAGCTGCCTACAGGCTCCTCTGTTGTGATCCATCAGCAAAGTTTTCCCTGCATTCGGGGAGTTGGTGCACATGTGTCGTGGTGCAGCACAGACCTGTGTACATAACTTGCAGGTTGCATTTAGCAACATATGGTTCTTCTCAGTCCCTGAGCACAAAGCCCAGGATAGCAGGCATGGCTTGTTTGAGATCACCAGCCCCTGCATTGGCAGGGGATTGGGACTTGATAGTCTCCAGAGGTCCCTTCCAACCCCTACCATTCTATGATTCTATGATTCTATGATTCTATGTCTTCTACAAGGCTCCCAATACACAGTCCCCTTTCTTCCACCATAGGGGGAACTCTCAACCTGCTGGGTTTGTCAGGGAAGGTGAGTAAGCTTGTAAGTGAATATCCCTCTCCAGAGGTATTTGTGAGCACTTTGTCCTTAAAACTCTGACAGCATGGAAAGATCTTGCTACATGTGGGGCTGAGCCACTGTACCTTCCACAGCGCTGGGCTCTGGGTGCTTTGGAGGAAAGGCCTGCTGTGCCCCTGGGAGGAGTTTCTTGCACAGGGAAAATAAATCTCATTTTTCTGCCAATGAAGCATGATTAACTGTTTCAAACTTACAAGCAGGCTTCAAAGAGATTGTGCAATTATTACATCTTTCACTGGAAACATGGATCAGCCCTGACTCCTCAGTTAAGGGGTGAGGAAAAAGTGCTGCTAAGGGCAGGCTTGTAAAGACATGTTGTTATGTGCTAGCAACTGCAGTCAATCAATTTTCCTTTTCCTCTTACATCACCCTGTGCCAGCAGAGCCTGGGGCTGTGTTCTGCCATTGGCAGTGCGTGGAGCCTGGCATGCAGGAACAGAACAAACGAGGAAGACAGCAGCAAAGAAGGGTCCATGGTGAGAGAAGTAGTCGTGTACAAGAAAAAGCTGAGAGGGTAAAAAAGAATTGCTCACCAAAAAAAAAAAACCCCTACTGGCTTCAGCTCTGTGTTGTCTTTGTTCCAGCCCAAGGTGACTGCTGGTCATGTCGCCCCAGGGGTGTGCTTTCTGTCTGTGCAAAGTCTCTGCCTTTCTTGGAGCCTGGTGAGGGTGATACTGGTGCCAGCGAAACCGAATGGGAGCTCTGGTCCCCAGTATAATTGCACAGGGTGAGGGGCCACACTGAAGTCTGAGCCTGTTGGGGAAGTTCCTGCTGGCATAAAACTGAAACAAGCTCTGTAAACTGTCCGAGAACAAAGGACACCAGTTAAAATGAGTGAAAGATAGGGGTGGGCTGGGGAAGCTGGCTCACCCCAACACTGAGCAGCAAAAGAATCCAAAAGTGCTTCTTCCCTGCTTGACTGTTTCGAGGTCTTGAAACAGCTGTTGTGCCACAAAATAAACAGAAAGAGTCAAACTGGACATTTCCTGTCCGACAAAGTAGGAAAACCCAAGTTTTAATGCAAAGTTTAGTAAAGAAGTGCATTGGCTGTGCAAAGCATTAACAAAGGAGGAAAAAAAGTGGATTAAAGAAATTTTGACACATCCATGCCCATAAATTTTTAGATATTATCCTTATTATTCTGACCTTGCAATGATTAGAATTTTAAATAGTTTCTAATAAAAAGTACTAGAGGAAGGAAGGAAAACTATTAAATACCTATAATGGTGCCATTACACAAAATTTAAATAGTGAGATTTTAGTTTTAGGAACTCTTTTTTGTAAAATGAGTATATTTTAAAATAAACTCATTGCATTGCTGTTCATGTCATGGATGATGGGACAATAGAAAGGGTATAAATAATACATTTAAAAATAAATTCCAAATCAATTGATACATTTTCAAGGTTTAATGCACATTTACACAGCAACTGCATATTAACAGAGAAGAAAATAAAGCCTAGACAGCTACATTGGCTGTCATCCCTCTGCCATTTTCTCCCCTAAATCCTCTAAACATTTTTGGGTGCAAAACTTTCAAATACTCAGTCACTCTGCAGTTAGTGTGTTTCTCTCCAAGTCTTAAATTCTGAAAGAGTTACAAATTCACCTTCATGAGATTGATGTCAAACTTAGAAAAATACCTAAAAATCTTTCAGGATTTGATTTGATTTGCTAACTCTTATTTTTGTCTCATATTTACATCAAAGAATCAGCTATTAAGTGCATGATTTTTTTGAGTTAGGTTCCTTGTGTACATATGTGCCATACATAACAATGCTGAACAACAAGGACTGTTGTGATAGTTATAAAAATAATAAAAATAAAGTGATCACTTTGGCTTTGGGCAATTTATTTGTAAGATCACAACTAGCTTTAAGTATTTTCTTACCTGGTTTGGGGAGAAAAGGGAAGAGATGCTGGGATTTTGTATATATTCTATAGTGTGGAAATGTTTTATGATATTTTTTAATTTCTTATATGTCCTTCTCTTAGAGCTGTTTAAATTTACATTAATCCATTATTTAAACAATAGCAAGCTATATCTGTAGCAAATATTTATAAGACTGCAGACTTTTGTTTATATTGCATTAAGTTGATTATACAATAAATATCACTTGGCTAACACATTTTTAAGGTGATTCTCTCTTGAATTTTAGTGTATTTCAAGATTGTTCTAAATAAATGGCTTTGTGTCCCTGAAAATATACACAGGACACCCACTGCAATTGCTTTCCAAAGTGCAGTATTTATGGTCAAGACACAGGCAAGAAGGCCCAATATTCTGCTAACATTGCTCCTCCTCCAGTGTGGCCCAGTGGTGCACAGGCTGATGGGAAAAAGGTACTTAAAGAGAACAGACAAATTAACACCTGAACAGTTGATTAATTTGCTGTAACCTACTTCTGCTGTGAGGTTTTGATGAACATAGGCTATTTCCTTGACTCTTGAAAAATGAATCTCTGGCATGAGAAGTTCAGGGTGCCAAAAGGAACATCTCTGGAGACTTGCTGTCCTCTCAGCTAGCCTTGTCGCCTACCTCATGCTGCAAGATGAAGAAAAGTGACCCTAAAGCCACAGAAAATGTACCACTGGGGCAAAGACCATAGTCCAGACACTGTATCCAGGAGTGGCAGGAGGAGATGCTTTTCAGGAAGAGCAGACAAGCCTGGCCACTATCTGTGATTCATTATGATGCAGTCACATTACCCCTGTAGACACAACGGCTGGGAACCCTGCATCTTCTCTTTAATGTCTGTTTATGGACTTGTTACCATGAATTTTTCAAATCTCTTTTGACTCTGTCCTGCCATCTGTGTCCACAGTATACTGGGCAGCAGATTCCAGAAGTCCACAGCTTGCGACTTAAATAAGTACTTGTCTCTGTTTTAAACTGATCAATTAATCACAAGAAGTGCCAATTCTTGCTATACTAATGTCTCATCATTAAGCACTGAAACACTTGTCTGCTTTTAAAAGACTGTTCTAGCCTAGAGAGTGGGAGCTGTAACGTGTAACTGGCAGAAGCACTTGATCTTAAAAGAGCAACTTAAAAACCCCACAGATGTTCCATTGAACAGAAGCAAATCCTCCATCCACCAAATGGTGTGTGACTATGGAATGATAATTATCTATGGTCCTTCTATTTCAGCAGCTCCACTCAGATGGATAAAAGTAGTAAGAAAGTATTTTTATCTGCAAGCCCATCGTGGAACTGGACCACTAGATGTACCAACTGGAAACTCCTTGAAAAGCAAGGCACATTAGGCTGCACAAAGAACTGTAGGAATGTGTCTGTATCCCTTGCAGTAGTCAAGATGGATTGTTTACTCCTCTGTACGGTGCAGAGGTACAAGCCCTGTTGTCAGTACCAAGTACTTGGGTATAGAACATCCCTCCATCCCCTGCTTCTGCGGCTAGGTTGTTTTTGCAAGACTACTGCATACATTCATTGACTTATACAAATTTTAGTCATTAAACTCTGAAAGTATGATTGAGTATCATTCTCCTCTCGTTATACAAATGATAATCTTTTTACATAGTCAATCAAATTAATCAGAGTTTTTGTGCTGGTTTTGGCTGGGGTAGAGTTAATTTTCTTCATAGTAGCTAGTATGGGGCTATGGATTGGATTTGTGCTGGAAATTAACTTTATCCCAGCCCAAACCAGCACAATAATACAGGGATGTTTTAGTTTTTGCTGATCAGTGCTTGCACAGCATCAAGGCCTTTTCTGTTCCTTATACCACCCCACCAGCGAGTAGTTTGGGGGTGCACAAAGACTTGGGAGGAGACACAGCCGGGAGAGCAGATCCCAGCTGACTAAAGGGATATTCTATATTATATGATGCCATGCTCAGCAATAAAAAGTTCAGGGAAGAAAAAAGAAGGGAGGGATGCTCAGAGTGATGGCATTTATCTTCCCAAGTATTGGTCATGTGTGAAGAAGCCCAGCTTTCTTGGAGATGGCTGAACACCTGCCTCTCTATGGGAAGTGGTGGATGAATTCCTCGTTTTGCTTTGCTTGCATGTGTGGCTTTTGCTTTACTTATAAAACTGTCTTTAACTCAACCCATGAATTTTCTCAGTTTTACTCTTCTGATTCTATCCTCATCCCACCGTTGAGTGAGGGAGCAATTGTTCGGTGTTTAGTTGCTGACTGTGGTTAAACCACAACAGTCCTTTTTGAAGCCACCTAGCCTAAAGAGAATCTAGCTTATGGAAACTAAGAGATGACCACCTGTCACTTACACTTTGGTAGATGTGTCCTCTTGTTGAGATATGGGTCTTTATATCTTACAAGTTCAGGAGCTGATGCTTTCAAGCTGGTCTTAAAGAGGCAGAGAAAATTAATCACACAAGTTGTTACGGAGGGAAGAGAAGCACAATGTGAAACCACTAAGCTCATATTATGAAGTGGACCAATGGTCTTCCCTCAATCTCTACTACTGAAGGTCTTTGTAGTTAGTTGTTGGCACAGGTGGCCAATCAAATGATACCACATTATACTTTCCCAGCAGCTTTGGGAACTATTCTGTCACTTGTTGATCCACTGTCCATGCCAAGGCTCGTTGTGCTTACTTCTTGTTTGCATTGTCCTGTTTGCCCTGGCTTACCAGTCAGACCCTGTCTATATTGTAACCAGATCTTGACCAAAGCAAAGCTGTAACATTCCTATGTTACAAGCAAGCAAGAACTCCAAATAGTTTTCACAATAAAAAATGAAGGCAATTATTATAGTCTGTGTCTCTCAGGGTCCTGAGGGCATTAAAAAAAAAATCTTTAGTGCCTTGACCACCCTCATTTGGGGCTTCCACTGACACATGACCTGCAGACAGTCCAGGAGCTACATTTAAGTGCAAATCTGTGTTATTAGTCTCTGCCTGAACTATGACATAGGTTTGCCTGTCTCTATCTCTCACATTCATGCCTGTGTCCACGCCCATGGCCAGCCAAGGGTCCTGTTGATCTGTTTCCAGACCTATGAACTGATTTTCTGGGTTAGCCTCAGACCTATCTCATTTTTATGGACCAACCTGGTGATTGCTGTGTCTGTATGTGTCCTTGGTTGCCGTCACAGGACCTGATCCTGACCTGAGGATTGACCTCCCAGCTTGACCTAGGACTTGCCTCATTAGCATGAACCAGCCTGAAAACCTCCACTCTTGATTGCTGCTGATTGCCTCGGGCCTGCCCTGCCCTGCTCTTCTCTTCTGGGTACATCAGAATGCACCCTGGTTAGCAAGGCTTCTTCCTCACTGCCTGCTTTATCTTTCTTGACTTGACCCCTTATCTCTTAAGGAATAGCTGGCCCTTGCTGTGCCCTGGCAGCGTCTGGCAAGGGCTGCTCCGACTTGATCACAGAAAACAGTGGCTCTGGATGCTTGGTCAGATGTCTAGATTCTGCTTATCTGTAACACTATGACAAAATTTTTATTTCAAGACATTCTTTTTAAGACACATTTGTCTAGCAAATCAGTCTGTGCTCAAACAGTGAGCAAGAAGAGACATCACATTCAGCTCAGTTCTCCCTCGGGAGTGTGTTGCGGAGAACAAGGAAATGAAATACAGGATGCTAAGCACCACACAGCTGCTTGATCTCCCCACTCTCCACTCCATGGGATGGGGCAGAGAATTGGAAGGGCAAAAGCAAGAAAACTCATGCATCAAGATAAAGACAGTTTAAGAAGTAAAGGAGAAAAAAAGTTAAAAAACACATCAAATGATGCAGAGGCAGTCCCTCCCCATCATCTGACTGATGACCAGCCAGTCCCCAAGCAACAGCACCTTCAGAAAAAATCCCCCCAGGTTTTATTGTTGAGCACAGTTAGATGACATGAAAGATCTCTGTGGTCAGTTTGACTCAGTTGTCCCAGCTGTGTTCCCTCCCAGCATCCCAGCACCTTCAGCCTACTCACCTGAAGGCAAAGTCAGAAACACAGAAGGCTCTGCAAGCACTCTTCAGCAATAGCTAAAATATTGGTGTGTTATCAACATTGCTTTGGCCACTAGGCTCAACTACAGCACTATACAGGCTGCTGTGAAGACAATTAACTCTATCCTTGATGATGTGCAATGGATGTAATGCCTGGTTCTGGATGATGTTTTCTGTTTCTGATGGAGGTTTTACCTCCCATGGGAGCTACAGGTGAATTCTGGGGGGAGTTTAATCATATGGCCACCACTGAGCAATCACTGAGTGCTTAGAAAAGAAAAGCTCAGTGCTGAAAGTTCCTACAGCTGCTCTGAACACTTTCTTCAATATGATTGCTAGCAAAGAAAATGATGAATCATTGCATTCTCTCACGTGAAGTCCACCTGGTTTTGTTGCCCCCCTCGTTGTTTAAAACCCTGCCAGTTGTGTGCTGACTGTCTGCTAGACTACACTTCTCAAAGGGAGGATGGACACTCTGACATCCACTGGGTTTGTGGTATTTATTGTTCTGCCAAGTGCAATATTTGGCACAGCATTGTGCATTGAAACAAAGCGGTAGAAATGAGGCAAAATCAGAAACATAAATATATAGAATTTCTGTGGTGCAAAGTAGTGTGAGATGCCTGTAGGACTACTAAGAGTAGAAAATCATAGCCCAAAATACAGATATGTTCACTTGCAGCTTTTCTTTTCTTCATACTCAGTCCTCATGATACTATGTCCTCTCTGATTCCTATAGCCTCACCAGTTAATGTGAAAGAATTATATTACAAGGATATTGGGATGTTTTTCTCAGCTAAGAAAAAATAATACTGAAGTAAGCGTACAGGTAAGTCCTTCCCAGTAACCACCTGCTCTCCATCTTGCCTGGGCCAAGGCTCTGCCCACACACCCTTGTGACTCACTGCTATTCCACTTCATTGTTCAGAGTCAGACTCATGCTCACCCAGTAGTATCAGGGCGGCATCAGTTATCCTAATCTGTTATTTTTCCACATAGGGAAACTGAACAAGAGTCTCAGTATGACGATGCTGTGCAGCTTGCAGAGGAGAGGAAAGCAAAGGTTCTGGGAGAGATAAAAAGAGGCTGGGTGGATGCGCTTATCAGTCAGAGCTGTGGACTCATATGCTGTCTGTGTATCTACAAACTCGGTTTTGTATGCATTGATGCATTATTATGTCTACATATATGTGTAAATATCTCTGTGTGTGTACTCATACATGTAATATTCATGCACGCACAGAGATGTGGTTGAGCCCTTTTTTTAAATTTGAAGTTCCAGACTGTATCTCAAAAGGCTCTGTGTGGTTTTTTTTCTTTCCATGAAAATGTAGATATGTACAGAGAAACCTCCATTAAATCCAAACACACGTACAGTGGATTTTCCTTTTACTGTCAAATGTGCCAGCAGCAGAACACTTCAGCTAACACAAAATTACCATTACAAATTAAGTCCAGGAGGTGGCTTGTAAATGGAGATTGAGACCTAAGCCTTTGTGGCATGAGCCCCAGGCTTTTAGTCACGTTGAAGTTTTGCCTTCCCCCTTGCTTCCAGACTTCCAATGGGTGATTCTCACCTCTTTCCAATAGATCATTCAGCCAGAGAATAGAAAGATCAGTACCCGTAAAATCCTCAGAGATTTGCAAATTGGGATTTTGGCTGATTGAAACCTTGGTCCTTTTTGTCTTCTATGATGTCCGTGCTCCTCTTTCTTCTCTCTGACCTGCTTATCTTTACTAATTTCTTCCATATGTTTCCATTTCTGTGACCTCTATGACTTGTGTGTTATGCTGCATAAAATTGCACAGTGTAACACTGGAGCTGGTGCTACCAGACATACATCTTGGGTTTCAAGTGTCAGTCAGGCCAAAAAACATTTGAGAAAAATGACAATGTGCCTATTCTTTTGATACACAGCTGTGAGATAAATTAGGGGAGCAGTACATCCAGTAGACAACACTACTGTAACACTGTTATGCTGAAATCTCTTTTCCTGGAAGACATCTATAAGGAGCTAGCTCCCTGTTGCTCTGTCCACCTCTTTATCACCCAGCGTATATCAGGTAATTGACATAATGAAAAACAGAAAAAAATATTTTAGTCACAGCTGTTTGAGTAATGCGAGGTTCCACCTATATATATGACCCTTGTTACGGACGTAGCAACTTACAGGCATACTGGATTGCTGCTGTGTGATCATCAAGGCCAAGAAAGTTTTTCCCACTGAGATATATTACCCTGCTGGAGGTTATCATCATCCTCTGAAGCACTGAAATTTGGTCTCCATAGACAGGTTGTGCAAGGTCTCCTAGAAGTGTGGAAATTCACTTGTCTGGTAACCTTGTCTTTCTGATTATGTTACGGTTAAAACAACTGTCGGGTTTGGAAGGGATTCCTCTCCTCATGTTAGGCTGGCAGGAATAATACAATGACATCTCCTTTCATTATTTTTTTTATTTGTTTTGGTTTTCCACCATCTCATAGAGTACATTCAGCTTCCTGGAGACGCCTGGAAATGTTGCATTACGAATTCCCCGTATCTGCTTGTACATATTTCTGTCTGAAAGCAGGAAGGCTCTGCAGAGGGGTCTGGACTGATTGAATTGATGGGCTGAAGCCAATCATATGAAGTTTAACGAGGCCAAGTGCCGAGTCCTGAATGTTGATCATAACAACCCCAGGCAACGCTGCAGGCTTGGGGAGGAGTGGCTGGAAAAGCTGCCCAGTAGAAAAGGACCTGGGGGTGCCAGTCAACAGCTGGCTGAACATGAGCCAGCAGTGTGCCCAGGTGGCCAAGAAGACCAGTGGCATTCTGGCCTGCTTCAGGAGTAGTGTGGCCAGCAGGAGAAGGGAAGTGATCATGCCCCTGCACTTGGTGAGGCCACATCTTGAGTACTGTGTTCAGTTCTGGGCCCCTCACCACAAGAAAGACATTTTGTTGCTGGAGTGAGCTCAGAGAAGGTGAAGGGTCTGGAGAACAAGTCCTGTGAAGACAGACTAAGGGAATTAGGATTGTTTAGTTTGAGGAAGAGGATGCTGAGGGGAGACCTTATCACTCTCTACAACTACCTGAAAGGAGGTTGTAGTGAGGTGGTTGCCTGGATTAGAGGAAGTGGCCTGAAGCTGCACCAGGGGAGGTTTAGACTAGACATTAGGAAGAATTTCTATACTGAAACAGCAGCGAGGCATCGGAACAAGCTACCCGCGGAGGTGGTGGAGCCACCATCCCTGGAGGTGTTCAAAAAACATGTAGCTGAGGCCCTTCAGGACATGCACGTGGGATAGTGAGGTGTGTTGTTTGGTTTGGTTTGGTTTTTTGGGGGTTGACAGTTGGACGCAGTCATCTTAGAGGTCTTATCTAACCATGATGATTCTGTGATTTTTTTTATTTCTCTGCATTCAGTGGCACATTGTTTGGTTTATACCAGGAACTACTGCTACTGAGCACTGCTGCTAATCAAGCCACTTCTTGCAGATCAGACCAAGCATCTCAAAGTCTAATTTACAGCTGCATATTTGTAACTGTCTACTGCAGAGAGAAGGAAACAAAGAGACTACTATAGTATCAATGCATTTTTGGCCTTCGCATCATGTATATGATCCCAAAAACACATTAGTCAAACACTTTTTTATTTGTTTCTGACTCTCAGACATTTCTGAGTGACTGCATTGATCCTATTCACTCTTCCTAAGGTACAAACTAATGCACCCAGTAGGGAATAATGTTGTGCTGTGAAGTGAGTGGAGAACTTGCAGCAGAAGAGGCAGATGCTGTGTTGGCACTGTGCTGCACACGACCTCCCATGATTAGCCTTCTCCTTCACAGAGGGTCCTTCCAGTGCCAGAATCCCTCTTTCCTCTCTACTCCACCATGCATGTTCATTTCTCTTTGTTCTGCCCTTGAAGGAAACTGAGTATTTTTGGATGATGTGTCCAGTTCTGGTCTCCCCAGTTCAAGAGGGACAGAGAAATACTATAGAGAGTCCAACGGAGGCTATGAGAATGATAAAGGGACTGGAACATCTCTCTTATGAGGAAACTCTGAGAGACCTGGGGCCGTTCAGTCTGGAGAAGAGAAGACTGAGAGGGGATCTTATCAATGTTTACAAATATCTGAAGGGTGGGTGTCAAGTAGAAGGGGC
>WUAM01000314.1:439208-453754 GCA_024336885.1 Actenoides hombroni
AAATATCTGAAGGGTGGGTGTCAAGTAGAAGGGGCCAGTCTCTTTTCAGTGGTGTCCTGTGATAGGATGAGGGGCAATGATCACAAACAGGAACACAGCAAATTCCACCTCAGCATGAAGAAAAACTTCTTTCCTGTGAGGGTGATGGAGCCTGGAACAGGCTGCCCAGAGAGGTTGTGCAGTCTCTTTCTGTAGGGACTTTCAAACCCCACCTGGATCTGTTCCTGTGTAGCCTGCCCTGGGTGATCCTGCTCTGGCAGGGGGGGTTGGACTCTGTGTCTTCAGAGGTCCCTTCCAACTCCTAACATTCTATGATTCTATGAATAGGATATTGAGGCTTGGCCATGGAGAATACAAATAAGTCACACCATTAGCTTCGCAATCCAAATCGACCTGGTATTGAGGAAGGCTTTGATCCCAGGGTGTGCACACTACTGGATGATGGATCACCAGGGATTAATTTTTGCAGGGATTAATTTCTGCAGATTCCATCAGGCTGCAAAATAATTGTGTCACAAAATCATGATAAACTGTAAGTGACAGAGACTGACTCAGCACAGTCATTTCTAGATGAACCATATGAAGAATTCTTTTGTAATCCCTGTGCTCTGCAAGCCACTTTTGTGTGTGTCAGTCAAAGTTTCTCACTATGAACCAGCCTTGTTTAAGTCAATTTTCAGATTAAATAGGAAATATTTTTTCCTGTACCTTGTGTGAGTTACAGAACAGATCACAGGAAGGTGATGCCCATGTGTAACACTGAATGGATTTTTCAAGGTCCTGGAAAAAGTGCATTCTTTTTACACCAGGGAACTGATCTATCATGACCAATACCTTCTGCAGGTGCTCACCCGCTGGCTCAGGTCTTGCTGTCAGGGTGCCCAGGTGAGTACAGAGCTCTTCTGTGTTTTGAAGTTTCATAAATATCTGGGTGTTCACCCACAACAAGCTGTCCACTGCCATAGCTCTCCCGGATGTTGTGCAGCTTTCTTAAAGATAGCCTGAGAGTGTCTTCCAAGTTGCTGACCACAGTTGTAGATCTATCCTCACATACATTAAGGGTCTTCCTTGATTATGTGAGGACCCAGGTTCAGGGGTATATGTCCTTGGAACTCCACAGGATGGTCCCATGACGGGAAAAGGCAGTAAACATCACTACCTGCTGGAGATCCATAGAATCATGTGCTTGTGCAGATGATGTTTTCTGTTTTCCTTTCTCCACCTGGTTCTGCTCAACTTTCTGACGGTAGCTGCATGCCAGAAAAGTTATATGCCATGCCACGGCTATGTGACTTGATGTAGGTTGCCATTTGCGTAGATGCTCTTTCTTGCTGCATTGAGGTGACTAGAGAAGAATTTGTTTTCTCACCTGGGGCTAGCGGTAATAAAGAAATATAATTTCTGTTCTGCACTGCAAAAAAAAAATGTCCCACTCTTTCTGGGAGGCAACCTTTTCTACATCTCCAGATTTTGCTGCCAGGAGCTTGCTTTCGGTTTCACCCTGTTGGGCAGTTTACTTGCATAAGCACACATCAGCGTGAAGAAATGTTTGAGTGCCTAGCATTACTAAACTCCAAAGTTCAGTCTTCAGGAACAGAAACTGAAACAAATGTAGAGACTAATAAAGGGACATCCATCACCCAAGAGGTGACAGACGCATCCATGGCTGCTGCCACTGATAGAGGTAAGCACATGTATGTGTAAAGCAGGTCTATTTTTCCATATTTAGTGTCAATGCTTACTGTAGTTGTATCGAAGGAACTGGTGAGTACAGACAAGCGTGTGTGTTGGCACATGATGGTACACAAGATACACTTGTGGCTTTGATGTGTGATTTCTTTGAATGCATTACTGTATCTTGAGTCTCAGGTTCAGCTTCACAGTATTAATAGAATTTCTTAACCCTGATGTGACATTAGGCAGGAAGAATTAAAATTCCAAAGGGCCTTGTAATGTGGAAAGAGACCTCAAAGGCAGTTAAGAATGGAGCAAATTAGTTTGCTTATCATTTCACTTATTTTGTTTTCAATGCAATAAACAACTAGAAAATGCCTCTTAAAGAATGAGTGGAATAGGGCTGTGCAAGAAGCAGATCAAGTCTGTTGATGTGGAAGACTGTTTTATTGCTGTTGAAATTTAATTTCACTGTGTTTATTTCATAATTCCTCATCTTAAAGAGTTATGGAAAAGTGCCTTTACTATCTTAAGTCTAAGTAAACAAATTCTTTTTTTCAATAAAATGAGGATTCTTAGATCCTTAAGTTTGCTATGGATGTACTTTTACAGAAGATATAACTAGGCTTGATCAGCTGCAACTGTTTTCATGTAGACCCAGTGCTGGGAGGGGTTTAAATGAGTCACACAGTCAAATTTCTTTGCCACCATGAGAGGCAAAAATGTATATAATCAGTCAGGTCTGTGGTGCCACCCAAGTTAGTCAGAAATCACCCTCTTTTATGCACTGGTTTTTTTCTTAGCACTGGTGTTTTTTCAGGTTTTTAAACAGTTTCAAACTAAGAAAAGAAAGAACCATTGGCTGTGAAAATATTTTGGTCTATATTGACGTTATGAGTTCCAACAGGAAAATAGCTCAAGTTTTGTCTAGTAGAAGTGGTTTGAAATACAGAAGGGGTGAAGAGATTTGATTCTGCTCTTTGATTAGTCAGGAAAAAGCAGATGCAGGACTGCTGAAATCAGTGAAGTTAAACTTGACTGAGATCACAGTCAACTCTAATGTGTTAAAGTGAGCAAGAGTTCATGTACAGCATAGTTTAAACAACCATCAAGTTGAGCTCCCCGGTAGAAATCCACCACAACTGCATCCCAGAGTGGCTATCCTGCTGTGCAGGGCTTACTCATTAAACTCTTTTTCGATAAAAAGGGATTTGGCAGGGAGTGTGTAGACTGAAGGGGCTCAAGACAGGATGAGTAGAGGAAATTTTGTTTTCTGATCTACTATCCCCAGTGACTCACAAATCTTTTCTGTATAGATCCTGCACCCAGAGGGAACAACCAAGGGTAAGAGATACAGTTCTATCACTGTGTGCTGCCTGGGCCCCATGGCAATTTCCAGAGACATGCAAAACTCAGAAGTCTTGTGCCTTGTTTTCTTCTTACCTGATCTTCCTTTCCAGTTGTCTCACTGCTTTGACCGCGGCTGATCTCAGAGTGGTGATGGGGTTGCTTACTCTCGCAACACTTCTCAAGGAGGTCCTATGGTTGTTTTACCAGGGCCACTCTAGGGGAATAATTCTGGAGACCTCATCAAATTCCAGACTTAGATCATTAGATTGCAATATTCTTCAGGTTGCTTATTTGTGATGGGAAAGGCTGAGAATGGGAGGCTTGGCTGATGTTGAAAGCAGGCAATGCACAATGGGATCAAACATCATTGAAGAGTTGTGATCCCGTAGACTTGCTGGTACTTTTGTCACAGGTGGAAGATACAGCCAGATGACTTCAAAACAAATTATTTGCCTGACCAACATCCAAAGGTAGTGTACCTGTTGTATGAAATCAGGTGGAGCAAAGGTACCATCTGGAGGAACTGGTGCTCAAACAATTCTAACCAACATGCTGAAGTCAACTTCTTGGAAAATTGTTTCAAGGCCAGGCCATTGGTTTCTTGCTCCATCACATGGTTCCTATCTACTAGTCCCTGTGGGAAATGTTCCAGAAGAATTCTGGAGTTCCTGAGGGTATACCCCAATGTCACCTTGGAAATATATGCAGCCAAGCTGTTCAAACACCTGGATAACCGTAACCGGCAAGGTATCAGGGACCTGGCAAGAAATGGAGTCATTCTACATATCATGCATCTTGCAGGTAACCTAACTACTCTTTGGCTTTGTCTAGGTGTGGATTGAAAGTTCTGGGATTATGTGCACTCTCAGCAGCTGTGTTTTGTTATAGTGGTGATGACTGGCATTGTGGAAGAATATGAGTGCAAAAATGTCACTCTCTTCTCCCTTACTTCTACACCAATCTCATACAAGCAGCAGGACTAGCATGGTCATTTCCTCTTGCCAAATCTGAACAGGAAGAGTTAGTTCCTCCATCCATCCACACCTCCTTTATATAGAGAAAAAAATCCTGAGCATAGGATAGAACCCTTCCCTCCTAGCAGATCAGCTTGCCAGATGCAACAAGTAATTGGTTTCCCTTGATAGCAGGAGAAGAGGAGGAGACATATCTAAAGGAGATTTTCAGATGATGCATCACAGAACATGTCCTGCATGTGTGTCTTTTTCTATGTATATCTTTCTAGCCTGTTGATGTTTGGCTGTAAAAGTACTCCAGACAAGTAGCTTGCAGAAAGGAATGTACATTTTAAGAGATAAATCTTATATACCTGTCTGGATACTTACTACTGGAGTGTGCAGCTACAAAACCTACCAGGTTGAATTTAAACTTAAAGGACATTGCTTGTCTTGGGGAACCTGTCTCTGGCGTTATACCACCAGAGCACTGACAGAAGCTCTGGCCATCCTATGAACATTAAGATCAATATGAAACTGTTATGTTAGGGTCTTCACTCCAGGTTTTATCAGATCATCAAGATAAATCAGACAGATTCATGACTGAAGCAACAGTTTATTGTCTTACCCAAATCTGCTGTGATCAAGCACAAGGCTGCCAAGAGGTATACTTGAACAGCCCTGATGGCATGTGCCACTTGCTTTTTCAGTACCTCCAAAATAAGCATCCTTCCACTCACTTGATTCTTTCTTCCTTGGCCAATGTGCTCTGGCTGATGTGCTATCTGTGACAGGGGTTGCCCAAGCCACAGTAGTGATCTATCTCTCTCTGGCAATTCCCCATTTTAGACATATTGCTATTTGTAGAGTTTTGGTTCCCCTTTTCACTAACTTATTTGTGCAGTTGCAAGTCATTATTGGTCCCTTGCCTGAATACCCTCAGATTAATATCCTTCTCCTGCCCTTTGCTGTTGTCGTGATGAGAAAGAAGTGACTTAGTGACATATGCATGAAGAAAGGGTATGCCTTTCATCAGGAGTGACTGGAGATCTTTCTTCTCAGATTACCGTTACTGCTGGAAAACGTTTGTTGCATACCAACATGGAGAAGATGATTATTGGCCCCATATCTTCACTACACGCATCTTTCTGAATTGGACAGAGCTCTGGCATATCCTTTTGGTTAGTAAGCACTTGAAGAAAACACTAAGAGTGAAAAGCAATGAGGTTTGGAGGATCCTGGCAATGGTGTTAGCAGAAATGATAGTAGAAAAAATAAGCATTGATGCTGCACAAACAGGAGACCAAGTGAGCAAGAAATTGCCAAGGACTATGCTGCTAAATTGTCCTTTTGTGGCCAGGAGTAGATAAGAGATTTAACAATACTCTCAGGTTTGTTTTTTTTTCCTAAGGAAAGGGTATATTATTTCAACCCTTTACATGGATTCGCTACGAGTTTATTAACTTGCAGCTTAGGGGAGATATTTGATCCCCAAGGCTCCTTCAGCTGTATGAAAATGATTCAAGTACACTCTTCTTGCCTCTCATGAGAGGGCCACTGACTTTAGTTAAGTTCTGAGCAAGTTCAAAAACCCAGATGGATGGATTCACATTCAGGATCAGAGCTTACGGATAAGAGCATCATATGACTGAGATCTGCATTCCCTATTTCTTGCAATCCATACAACTGCAGAATTTATTTGTATGGTCTGATATCTTACAATAGAGGAAAGTGAAGTTGGTCTACTGAACAGGAGAGAAGAGCTGGAATATTTAACTTCCTGGCTGAGCCACTCTTCATAGGGAAAGCCAGTTTTTGCTTGATCGGGTCCCCATATGTAGAATGGGGTCTAGCAGAATGGACAGGAGGAGACAGAAGAAGGGATACACAGAGCTACATAATGCAGACAGGAACTTAAAAGTCTAGAAGGATAAAAATTAACCTGTTTGTAGGATGCTATAAATGCCTCGTTTTATTCCTGACTGAGGAAAAGGGATGCATTAGACTTCATTTCCATCCACCCCAAACTTTATGAGGTCTTTTAATACCTCAAGACCTGACCTTTCTAATTCTGTCTGATTAAGACATTCAGGTGACAGGATACACAGTCAGGGGCATTATCCAGTCAGTCAGCTGATCTTGCAAAGTATTCAATGCAATGTAACTATTTAGGAGATATTTTTCCCTTGTCTTTTAGCCTTCCTGAGGTTCCTAATGTCTGAGATGATTAAATAATTTAGCAGCTGATGCACAATCACATGCATAGTGTGATGCTTATGAAACAAAAATTCAGAGCTTCCAAACCCCTTGCTTTCTAGCACTCCTCACTGAGGTGGGAAGCTAGGTGCAGCTGGGTAAGGATCCTGAGATAAATACCCAATTATTGCAGCGCTGGGGCAGCACTGGAGATTCTCCACCATAAGTGCTCCAATGAATTAACAAAACACACCAGCTCATATACAGAAAAAACCATACATATTCATCAAATTTCTTAAAAGGTCAGTCTTCAGCTAAAGGGATTCCCAGAATTCATTTACATAGTCCGAGCATGTGTAATAAAATTAGGGTTAGAGTCTTTTCCCTCTCTGGTGGTCATTCATAGTCTTCCTCACACTATCTGCTTGTTGAACTTTGGGCTTCCTTTGCCCATACATGGTCATGGGGTTAGCTCATCCATTCTTTGACCCTGGGATGCTTCAAGAAGGTCAATTTAAATTAGTTCCCAGGTGTTTATCATCCTCTCCTGTGCTTATCTTGACATCCTGAGTCTCTGTTATCAGGGGTGCTTATGCTTAACAAACCATCTCAAGGCCTGTTTGATTTCTGCCAGCAAAAAGTTGTATGTTTTGAAACATCTCATTATCAACTCTACCCAATAGATGGGTAGAAAGAAAAAGAAAAGGATATAGGTAAGGCTATTATGTAACACGAGTAAAAAAAAAAAAATGAAGAAAAAGTTATACTGGTAAAATTTCTGTGTATCAACTGGGGGATGACCTGGGACATCAATCCTTTCACTTACCAGGGAGCTGAACAGAGCTGTCTGCTAAATGCTTGTGAGTACTAACACATTACAGCTGAGTCAACACAGTTCCCTGAGTGGCAGTGCAAGGTGAATATGGCCTTCAGGTCTTGGTTTTAAAGAGCCAGTTAACAAATGACCTGTCCTTCCCTGTGCCCCTGGCAAACTTTTTGATGACTGTGGAGTGCTGGTGGCTAGGAAGTTTGCACTGGGCCACTCATGCTGGAAGTCAGGCTCTTCCTCAACTGTTTTGCTCTCGCAGCCGTACTCAAGCCACACCTAAAATGAAGGTGAATAGAGCCCATTGTTACTAGTTCTGAGTAACCACCAACTCTACACAGAAGGAATAGGAAGGTCTATGTACTGAGCCCTTGTGAACACCCAGCCCCATTGTACTTAATTATGTTAAGGAGGACAGTCAGTTCCAGGCACACACTTCAGAGAAACAGACTGTTGTGTCAAGTCCTGGTCTCCCTGGCGTAAGAAAGACATTGAGGAGCTGGAGAGGGTTTGGTAGAGTACCACTGCAATGGTAATACAGCAGTGCTGTCCTGGAACAGGTGCCCAGAGAGGCTGTTAGACCTCCATCCCTGGAGACACTGAGAACTTTCCTCTGAGCTGCCAGATCTGGCTTTGGAATTAGCCATGATGCAAACATGTTGTTGGAGTAGAGTTGTCTAACCCTCAAAATTCTGCCTTTCCGCAGCATCTAGCTCCACTTCCCCTGTGTTCAGATATGTAATCTGTCACCTTTTAAATGCTTCTGTTTCTGAGTGGTCTATCATTCTAGGAGGGGTTTACACAGCCCAGCAGATTCTGAGGTGCTACCCTGTTGTCTGGAAAGCTGTCTCAAAGAAGATGATCTAACATGCTGAAGGTGTATCAGAGCAATCTCTTGGATTAGATGCTGTATTTTCATACTCTGGGTCGTGTTGAAGAGACAACGTAAGCTTTTGGTATCTAATTTTTAATGTTTATGTTTCTTTCTTCCTGCTAGGGGTTTCCTTCATTGCTGTCAAACTAAATACTGACAAGCAACAGCCACGCATGCTTTTGAGCTCACTTTGTGCATTGTAACATACATCTTGTAAAGACACGACTGGAAAAGCCAGTCCCTGGCAGTCTTTTCTACTGCAACCTTGAACTAGGAGCTTCATACTGCCACCAGAGAAGGCTCTTATCACTGCCTGGGAATTGCTAAGTATTGGACACAGCAGAAGAAGCACGTGAAAAATTGTCAGGAAGTTCAGTTGATGCAGCCAGCCAGCCAGGACACAGTGCTCTGTCTTTACAAGGCTTCCTGGGAGTCCAGTGGGGATGGAGACCGTGCCCCAGCATCAGGCCTTTCATGTGTGCTGGTTCTGCAATCAGATTTTGTGACTACCCTCTTGAGAGGCCAGCAAGTAACATTTTCTTGCTCTGATCTCTTCCGAAGGAGTAATTGGAGCAATGCATTCTGGTTTTGATAATTTCTTATGAAGATCCCTTTTATGGCTACGTGTGTATGTTTCAGAAAACACTTCATGCTTTTAGAGTATTTATGTAATATTATTATTATATTACTGCTTCTATTATAATATAATACAATTACATTACTAAGGATTATATTGCTCCATTGTAAGGTTTTATCCTCTCTATTTTTATGACTGTAGAAACAATAGAATAAAAGGGAAAATGCCAGCTCTGTGAAACTCGGCCTTTCTTCTTCAGCTTCTGAGCACACATCCTTCCCTTCCATACTCTGGAGTCCTAGCTGTTCATTGCAAACCGTGGGAACACAGTAAAAAGTCTTTGCTTTTCCAGCTGAAAACACTGAGTGGAACGTTGAGGAAGGAGGTATCGTAAACTCTGAATTATCTCTACTGGCAGAAGGCAAAAAGAAGATACAGATGTGTTGGGCCTTCCAGCAGTTTTCTGTTTGCACTGCAAATAATGTTAAACATCTGAATGAATCGTGTTGGGGTCTCCATGTTTCATGATTCCCAACCCTTCTAAGCAGAGGCCCATTGTGTCATCCCACCAGGGAATGCTCTGCTGCTGGGACTTGCAACATGCAGGCACAAATGATTGTTTGAAGAATAAGGCAGGGGCTGGTGGGAACCATGCTTATCTCTTCTAGCTGATCAACACTTATAGCATCTTTTGGCCATGCTGAAGTCTCCAGATGTTTAACAGACAATCAAGACAGATGGAAAAGTTGCAGACTGAGGAAGCAGCTCGAGCCCCTGATGTCTGAGGGTATTTAAAGCTGAGCACAGCTGGCTGGGGAGTGTCTCCTATGTTAGCTAAATAAAATTACTCCAAGCAATGCATAGCGTGGCTAAGTTTTCTTCCCTCTGTTCAGGAACTCAAGCTGGATGTCACATGCCTTCTTTCCAGCCATTCTAGTGTTAAGCGTTAACTGTTTCCATAGGAAGAAATCGAATCATTTGATCAACATGTAGCTGAGTACAGCACGATCCACAGCCTTTCAGCACGGTACAATGTGACTTCTAAGTTACTGATCTACTATGGAACGTGGCAACTTGATTTGAGCCTAATCAACATATATATCTTCAAAGACCTTCATTTGTGTCATGCTTTGAAACTGCATTATGCTACGGAAGTTTATCTCAGTTGCGTCTGAGATCGAGAAAGTACAAAAGCACAAAGCTACACAACAGGTAGTGTCTGTGGCCAGAACAAAATGGAAACCCTGAGTTTTAAGAAAATCTGCAAGATCTGAAGACCCATCCATGTCTCTTATCAGAAATACTTGAGCATCACAGACTCTTGCTCACAGTTTAGCATAGTGCAGAGAAGGTTTTACCCATAGCAGTGTGGAAATTACTGACACATCGCTAGTTCACATGAAATAATCTAAAAATGCTGTCAAGTGTCACTATGTTTCTGTACCTCAGAAAAAATAGTCAGACTTTGACCTTGGAAAGATTGGTGGAGCTCAATGTACCTAAAACTCCAGCTCTCGGGAGAAAGACAGAAGTTTGGATGGCTCAGGTCTTTGGAGTAGGATGATAACATTGCTCAGAGACTAAACAAGACATGAATTTGAATTCAGAGAGGAAGGTGGGTTGATGGGAGAGAATTCCTTTAAGAAGACCCAGGAAAGAGAACAGGAAAGAGAAAGGAGCACTAGGTGAAGGGGATTAGATGGTCCAGAAGCTAGAACTGTGTCAATCACGTTGTTCTACATGAGAAAAGACCAGTAGTCAAGTATAGAATATAGCAGCCCAAAGTTGATCTTAATCCTGTAACAGCAATATGGTGACCTACTCCAAATCAATTGCTTTTTCCTGCAGTATCTTGTGAGGGTGGGTATAGACCTTGCTGTGAATTCTCAAACATTGTTGTTGGCAGTTGAAGGCCCATCTCAGTGATCTATTACCATGAAATTGTTTTCCTGCAGACGAGGTTCAGGACAGTGCCTATACTGCAGGACAGAGGGGTTATTCCTGGCACATTGAGAGGTACCCTATTTTTGCTTTTACCTTCAGCTAATACTCATCTGTTTAGCCCCAGGCCAGAGAGCCTTGGATGAGGATGAGTTGGTGGCCAAGGGAGAAAAGCAAGGGGGAAGTCAGGACGTACAGCAGAACAAGAGAGAATGAAATGATAAATGAAGGAGGAAAAACATCATCCTCCAAGATATCACCAGTCTCCTCAGTTTCATTTAATGTGGATCTCTGCAGCCTTACCCAGTGCAGCTTTTCTTAGGTGATGCAGTGGGTGTGATTAGCTTCAGGGTTTAAGGAATGCCTTGGAAATCAATAACAGTAGGTCAGCATTATCAAGAATATGAGATGGGTATGCAACCTCGATGACTTTTGGACACACATTGTAGAAGCTGTTAGGCCCACTCCTGTTTCATCAGCCTCTCTCAGACCAATATTGGCAAGTGTCCATGGGCTTTTCAGGGAGCAGTGGATGCCTGCACAGGGATGTAGTGGTTTATGTCCCTTTTCAGCTCCCCATAGTTACACTCTCGGACTCTTACGCCCAAAACAAATGTTTTTGTTTGTTGTCTCCTGTAATTATCTGGTTTTCTGTCCAGCTTCTTGTTTGTTTGTCCCTCCTTCTCAGATGGGCTAATCAGTCTTGCTAGAAGTCCTGAAAGAGAAACAGAGCAACAAGAGGTTCTTGAAAGTGAAATACTAAGGAAGAGAAGAACGAAGTGAGAATATTTCATGTTTCTTGCCTGACACACTCACAGGTTCCATCTCTCTTCAGCTCTTCCTAGGCCAAATGTGGTTTCTGAGTATTCAATAGCCCTTTCTGAAGCATAAGCAGCTACATTGCTGTTCTGGGAAAAGAAATGAAGCAGGATCTTGGAGACAGCTGAAAGCAGACACAGCATTTTATGGAGGCTGTAACAACTCCAGCTGGAGTGTGATCAGGGTCCTGTGGCCCTACCCAAGTACAAGTGAGTCTGGGTCAGAGCAGTGAAGCAGTGATGTGCCCACTTGCTCAGCAGCAATCCTAGTCCCTTAGGCAAGAACTTTTCAGTGGTGATGGTCTTGTAATGTGTAGGACTCTCTCTAAGGGAGCAAGAGGACACTTGATAAAGCAGAAACGATGAATAAGACAGAGTGAGAGGTGGTGCCATTCCCCTAGTGGAGCCTGGATTCTGAAGTGAATGCTGTCACAGGCTGGTGCCCCTGCCTCCCCCAGTGACCTCTATTTGGGGATAGTTTTTTGCTACAGATGAGCCCCGGGACATAATGAGACAGAGGTCGCTGTCATCCCCATCCCTGTCATGGATCACAATTCTGCCACTGTTAGTGTCAGCTTTGGGCATTACCAAGTCACTCAGCTGCACAGAAGTGCCTGGATTAACTGAAGTGCACACACTCATTTTTATGATTTAGCCAGAGCTCATGATTCTTCATGGAAGGCACTTTACCCCTGAAAGTAGGAGAACAAACTTTATCTGGTCCAGTGGGAAGCTTGCCAGTTCCAAATCAGCCCAGTGACGGGTTTTTTTATACCAGTTTTAGTTGCCAGAGTGAACTGGCAATCTGCTCTATCCCTGCTGTGCTTCTGTTGCTGTGTAAGGACCTAGAGGTGGGTCTAGCCACACTGCTAGCCTTTAGACGTAGCCACAGAAGAGACCTGGTCTACTCTAATTTTCTTCTCTTCCTTGGGAGTGGTAAAAACATTGTTCCAGCTGGTAGAGTAGGATAGTTCTTAACTGTGATTTAATAACAAGATTATAGCATGGAGTCATCAGCATCCTCCCTGACTTGGAACTTGGGTGCACTCACCCGTGTGAGGAGATAAGTCCCTTGTAGACAGGAAGATTACCTCTCTCAGTATTAGCCCTCTATCTTCAAAAGTCCTTCAACTGGTATGCTTAATAATAACAATTACAACAGCAGCAACAACAATGGTGCTTTAGCTATATCTGATGTGGGTTTGAAAGCCAGAAGGGAAACCTGTCTATAACAAAAATGTACGAGAGATTAAAAAGCCTTCAAAATACTTGCCACACTTTGGTGCCTACCCTTCTGTTCTGACCTCTGCTCTTGCAGTAACCCGCTTTATCCCTCCCTTTCAGAGGCTTTGCTTGTCACTGTCGGTGAAGAAATGGTCTCTTCCATGCCAAACACCTCCACATTTCTCCTGCGAACCAAATTTGATTTCCATCACCACGAGTGTTTAATACACACATGATTAAATAATGCTCATAGAAACAGCAAAGAGTTCTCAACACCAGAGAGGAGAGAAAAACTATTTGAGCTAGAGGACAATGTTGGACACGAATACATCTAGTCTAAAAAACCCTGAAGGAGCAAGTAAGAGGACTCCATAACCCTGAAGCCCCTTTCTGTCCTGGTTTCCAAGTACCAGCATGAGGGAGAGGGAGAGCAAGCAGTGGGGGAAGACATACTTTGAAAATCCTCCTTGTATTTGCAAGGTCTTGGAGTGTGTCTTTGTATTGTTTAACGGTGATCTGTTTCTTATTATTGCAACGCAATGTCCAAGGACGCTGTGTACTGACCTGGAGTAAAGCTGTGTGCAGCTGTGGGAATGATGTCAGTGCCTTGCCCTTCAATGGGCAGGTTCTGGGGATTGTCGAGAGCCAGACTCCAGGAGCTGTTTGCAGTAAGAAGCAACATCGCTCCAGCCAACACCCTCATAAAGGGTGCCAGCCACCCCCGTGCACCAGGAGATGGCATCCGTTCCCGCTTTTCCACACTGTGCCAAAAATTATCCCATCCCTCGTGGATCATTTCCTCTGTTATCAAAGGTTGATCGAGTACCTCACACTGCAGCCCTCGGAGTGACAATGCACATGCCAGTTATCGTAAGATTGGGTGCTTCCTGAAGGTCCAATTGCCAAAAGGTCACACACACGTATCTGTGTGCAGAGACATGTAGGATGATGCTTGGCAAGGTTGAAGAAGCCATCCCCAGCCGATGGGCAGGATGGTTCTCAGCAGCCCCCTGGGCCTCGTGAAGGTGTGTTTACAGCAAGCGTGCATACAGCTTGAACATGTCAAAAGCACTCAAAACATTACACACACACAGGGTCACGGGGTCAGGCCTGGAAAAAGCTCATGTTTGTGCCGGGTTTGCTGGGAAATCTTTTGTATCCTGTCATTAATTGTGGCTGTAGTCCTTAGGGTGTGAGAACAAGAGAACAGGACAGTGGGCATACTGGTGGAAAGCCAGGCTCAGGGCAGCAGATGTGCAGATATTGGGATACGTCTGTGCCTTGTTCATGGCTGCAAGCCATGGGTTGTTGGGCCAAGTGAGGCTGGGGTTTACAGATAGCACCATAGGCCCCTGGTCTGATTTTTTCTCAGTCTCGGGAGGAAACACCCTCCAAAAAAATCACAAGCCCCTGTTTCCCATAGGTATACGCACCATGGTCTCCTTGAGGGGTTAACCATTTCCCAGGTGCATATAGAGGAAGGAGACACCTAGAATAGCGTACTATGTCTATAAGGGATAGGCTGTAAACATAGGTGGTACTCAAGGCTATATAAATGTAGTGAAATGTTTCCTGCATACATAGTCTACAAGGCAAATTGAAAAAAGAAAAAAAAAAAGGTTGAAAAAGTAATGTTACTACCTAACAGTCATCCTCTAGGGAGTTATTCTTGTCAGAGACACCTGATGCATTTGAGATTGAATGAATCAGTAATGCCAGTTCAAAGAATATTCTGTAACAAGCAATACGAATTTATATTTGAGAACAGAAAAAGTGTGGTTAAAAAGAGTATCTATAGCAGAAGAGCTAAATTCCTATAAATTCCTATAAGAAGAGCTAAATCTCATGAATTGGCTAAACAGTCCACTCTGACTTCAATCTGCTTTAGATTCATAAGTAGTAACGTAGAGTGTATTCTAAATGCAGTCCATCTTTCTTTGCATTTACTCATTGCATTTATTCTCCTATTATAGAATGCCACCAATTGCTATGTTTCAACAAGGGTTTTTCAACTTGATGTTTGCCAGCTTTAAAGTAAAACCCAGTATCTCAACTGTGCCTTTTTTTTTTCTTTTTTTTTTTTTTTTTTTTTTATATTTTTTTTTTTTGTGTT
>WUAM01000314.1:463283-474003 GCA_024336885.1 Actenoides hombroni
AAGGAAAGGAAAGGAAAGGAAAGGAAAGGAAAGGAAAGGAAAGGAAAGGAAAGGAAAGGAAAGGAAAGGAAAGGATCATACCCCAGGAAATCTGCTGCTTGAAGATCGTAACTGTTTGTATTTCATCAGAAAAGTTAAGGTAGCTTCAGCTTTATTCTTATACTGGCTCCTGTAAGCTGCCAAATCTTGAACACATGGTGGGACCCTTTTGGCTGGGAGCTAATACACGAGGAGAGATGCTGACCACTCTGGTTTTCCTTCCTTTCTGCTCAATACAAACGTATTTGGGACTGGGGGTGTGAGAAAAAAACCAAGTTTACTGAAGATGACTCTGTCTCTGTTTCTAATCAAAGCCTGGGTGTGTTGAAGTTAAAGGCTAGTGGGAAAGGCTAGAATGGTCCCTGTGCTGGTGTGTTTGGAGCACTGTCTAGCAAGAGACACTGCTCCAGCTTACCAGGATCACAGAAGGATGTCCCAACATCCCTTCAAATTTCTTTTGCTTGGGGGTCTATTCCCTGTCTTGAAGTGAGAACAACAAATAACAGCAGGCTGAAGAGCAGTGTAGGAGGGAAAAAGGAATATCACCATCACTGTTACTGAAGATTCAGAAACCAAACTGTTCAGAAATCAGAGAGAGAAAAAAAAATGTGGTGAGTCATTAAAATTATCACCTAGCCCTAAAGCAGAGGAGAGGTTGCTTGTTCAGTCAACAGGAAGCTGCGTGTTGGTATGCCCTGATAAAAATACATATTTATTTTTTCCATTCACACTCTGCTCAAGAAGTCGCATTTTGAAACAAGCGCCGACAGCACCGGTTGGTTCTTACAATGAACACAAGAAAGGCAGACACCTGCTTCCCCTCGCCTCAAGCGAAAACCTCAAGCAGAAAAACTTTCTCCGCTCAACAAGCGCTGATGCCTCACGGACCCTGACTTGCACAGAGACCTCGAGCAGAGGAATGGTTGAGTTCCTTGCAGTTAAGACACAGGCAAATAAATGAGCTGACGTGATTATTTATTGTAAGAACATCCAGTGTAATATGCTCGTTTAATAGAGGCATGTATTAAGCATAGGCATATATGAAAGCATTTATTATACGCACGTTACATTAAATGCTGTGTTCGTTCCACAAAGATTCATCACCCTCTTTTGAATGGCAGACCCAGCGCATAGGTAGACGCACTTGCTCAGGCACCTCTGGCAGACAGACCGCTCTCATTATGAGTCTTGGGTATAAAAAAAAAAATCTTCATTAGATGTAGAGGCAGCTTGCCATCTAGGACATGGGGCGAAGGACCTTGTCCCTAGAGCTACACAGCTGTGGATGCCACATCTGGGGATTCAGTTTCAGCAGTTGCATGACAAAGCACTATCTTTGGTGGTGCAGAATGTGCAGCACCGCAGAGATGCATGGAAGATGTCCTCAGGTGGACATCACCACAAGGGTGGTGTGGGATGGGGTGTGAGTGAGCGTGCAAAACACACATCTAAAGCATTGTGGGGTGAGTGTCACTGAGGCTGCATCTAAGTTTGATGAGAGCCAGGATCCCAGATCATGAGAGGGAAATGGGAAGGAGAGAAGGCAGGAGTACAGGATGTATGAAAGTGTCCCTGGGAGGGTAGGGTTATGGAACCTGGACTCCTGTGCTATGCACTGCTCCATACTGCAGGATTGTAGATGGTGCCACTGGTGCAGAGCTGAGGGCATTTGGTTTCTGGGTGTGCACTGAGATTATACTTTATTATGCATTTTACTAGTAATTTGGCTTTCCTGGAGACTTGACTCATGGTTTATTTTTGTTCCACTGTTGAGTTTGTTTTTGTGCTGGGGGATGAGGCAAATTAAGGTGAAACTATTGAATTGAGTCCACATTTTACAACCACAGTCCTACGAGTGTGTTTCATTCCTGTCTTGCAGCTCTCTGTCAGCCCAGCCTGGGGCTCCTTATAGGAACTAGTGACCCTAATTCTGTCTCTGTGACTCTACAATTTTTTCTCTTCCCATGTGTATTAATTTCCCCCAACATTTCTCTAGGCAAGCCGCAGTTTCATACCTTGCCACCAGTGACTGACACCTGCTGGGATCACCTGCAGGAAGGTGGAAAAGGGGCTGGGTTGGGTTGAGGAGTTTGAGACCTAATAAATAGCTGCCCCGTTATGAATGCAGGTCAGAAATTGTGGCCCAAATCCAAGTACTTGCAATAAACGTCCTCAAGTGTCTGCTCTAGCTTGAGGCTGTAACATGGTTGGTGGCTTATCTCATTTACACTAAGAAAAACAGAGTCCAAGATCAAAGCAGAATGCACCCTCCCCATGCTGAGAGCTGGGGGTGAGGAAGAAGCCAGCAGAGCTGCTTGCACCTTGTTGCTTCCCATAGTAGTGCATGCAGCTCCAGCCTCCAGTGCACCCTGCCCATCTGACTTGGCTTCCGATTCCATACTGTGCAGACCTGGAAAACACCCTCTTTTTGCACAGGGAGCTGCAGGCTGCATTCCAGTGTTACTCCATTCTCCCACAGCTCATCCCTCTGGCCTGGTACCCCAGACCCTGCTCCCTCATCTTCCCCTCTTTAATGGAAGTCACTGGCTCCGTATCTCTGCAATCATCTGCTAGTCATGGGGAGAAACTCGGTTTTACACCGCAGATTTTCACAATGAGACTCACCTTCTAGCTGTGGTTATGTTTTCACAGACCAAAGTTTGCTCATTATTAGATCTTGTTTGTGCTATTGCTGCAGCTCATGCTACTCAGTGCAAAAAGAGTTTGCACCTGGGGCCTGGGTAGTAAATCGTGATTTTAATTTCCCTGTTGTCTTTGGAGAAGTCTGTTGCTGGAGAGGCTGGGACAGCCCAAGTGCTTGGGAGGTCACTAAAGAGCAGTATGTTACATTTTCCTTGGCTTGCAGTCATGTGTTGAGTTCCATGCAGTTGTACAATCTTTCCGTGGTTGAAGGTCCTCATGAGCAGTGTTCTTGCATCTTACAAAGTCTTCTTATCAACAAAGCAAGCACTTTCAGAAGATTCAAGATAGGCTGGCTACTTGTCTTCCTCATCCCTATGCTGCTCCTGTGCTCTCATCACTCACCACATCCAGAAAGTTTGTGGGATGCCACCACTAACCTCTACTCCCTAATGCCGAAGTGTCAGACAGGAGAATTAGTGTCTACTCCTGACACACTGATTATTTTCCAGGGGTCCCAGTGCTCTTGACAATGGGAGTGTAATAGAGAGAGGGAGAAGGGGTGAAAAGTGCTTTTCATTATATGATGCAGATCTCCTTTGCTGTGCTATCTCTGCTGTCTTCCTTCTTTGGTAGTGCACTGCCATGCCTGGCTGTGCTGACTGCTATCATCAGTTATTTATTTAGCCACAATCACATGGGAGGCTCCCAAGTGGGAGCTGTAAGCAATGAGGTCAGAGTTGAGACACACTTGAGCTATCTGCCCAGGTAGAGCAACTGAGAACTTCCCAGATAATTTCATAAAATTAAAAAATATCTCTTCATGTTCCAGCCAAAAGTGTGGGTTCTGATGGATGAAAAGGCTGGTAGAAGCTCCTAGAAAGCAGAGGAGAAAAAGAAGAGGAAGAATCTGAAGGGGAAACAAAGACCCTGGGAATCTATTGATTATGAAATATTATCATCAGAAATTTTAATTCAATATTACCCACAGGTTTTAGACAATGCTTGTAGCACTGTTTCTGCTTCCCACTCAAACGTGGCCCCCAACCAACTACATCTCAATAAAATACACTGCTTTTGCATTCACATACACAACCAGTTCATTTCCCATTGCCCATTCTGTAGTCAATAAGATGACCACTCATCCCTTCTATCAGTTCTGTGCTGGTGCAGGTAGGGTAGGGCTGTACAGCCACTTTTATTTTAAGGTAGTGAGCTTGGTCTCATCACCATCTGGAAAACTGGTGACGAGACCAAAAAAGCTCACAGATTGAAGAGGCAAAAATCCACCCTGAAACAGTGCCCCGGGGACCTCTCAATGAACAGAAATGGCAAAGGGGCTTGCAGAGACTATGAAGAGTCCAGATGCCTTTCCTAAACTAACTAAAGCAAAGGGAAACTGCAAAGACACCAGTTGGTAGACAATGGAGTCAAGAGCAATAGTATAATCATGGTCTTGGGCTCAAGTAGAGCTGATGAGAAAATTACTTGTGTCTACGGTGTGGAAAGTGTCAGAAACAACTACATTCACACTGTACCAGGCAGAAAAGAATTTTTTGAACCCTTCCTCCACAGTAAGGACAAGTCTGGAGGCTAAGCCTAGGCTATGGAAGAAAGCAGGTTCTATTTGTTAATCCCTAATGCTGGCCAACACAGCTTGCTCCATCTGGGCCATGCTATTGGGGTACCAGACAAGAGACATAGTGAAGTGTAAGCATTTTCTAGTGGGTGGGTTGTCTAACGCCATCTGACTTTGGTGCTACAAGGGAACAGTCAGAGCAGTAAGCTCCAGAGGAATGCCTTCAGCCCAGAAAGGCTTTGTAGGTACAAGGCATCCAATACAACAGGTGGTATGCTGACATGTGTGTCAGTGTGAAACCAAAACCTTGGTCAAGTCATCATGTTGGTAGAGTGCTGGCTATCATATTTGAAGCAACTGCTGCTGCTGCATGTGCTGCTGTTGCTCCAGCCTCTAAGGCATTGGCTAAGAAGCCGGAGAAGGTGGCAGAAGGATCCAAATCCTGCAAGTCTCCAGTCTCCAGGGAGGCTGATTATAATGGTGGTGACTCTCTACAAGAAGCACAAGAACTTTATCTCACCACTTGGAGAGGGAAGACTGTGCAGAACAGAAGGACATCAGCTGCATGACACTGGAGTTCAGGAGCCTGGACAAGGGCAACACAAGAGGACTTGGTTCTTCTAGCTCCTTTAAACTCAATAACAAGCCAAGAGAAAGGTGCCAAGAAGGCAGCAAAGGCCAAGAACCACCTGACCTGTGACTGGCACTGCCAAGATGTCCAGATTAGTTGTGGCTGTGAAGGAAATGCCGAGGAAAGCCAATAGACTGGCAGCTACCATGGCCAAGGAAGCAATCAAGGGCTTAGAGAATTTATGAAAGCTGACAGACCAAAAAAGGCAAAGATACAGTGAAAGGCAAACCAATGAAACCCAAAGGCAGAGAAATCGAAAGTGGCCTCAGGCTGAGAAGGTAGTGCACAAGAAGTAGATGCTGTATGACCACAGACCAAGTGTCCTTCTTCAGGGAAACACAAGTGTAAATCCTTCAACTGAACCATTGACTTTCATAATGTTTTGCATTTTTTAATAGTTTCCCCAAAGGAAGATAATGAATTGTAATAATTAAAATTCCTTGCTTCGCAATAAAACTCAGGCTTCGTGTTATATAAATGTTTCTTCTTGCTAATTTCTTCCATCGTCTGCAGCAGCATTTGTGGGGGAGCTGGAGACAGAATCTGCTTGGAGGTGCACAGCAAAGAGAACGAGGGCAGCAGACGAAAGCTGCAACAAGGGACTTCCTCACCTGAAATCAGGAAAGTATTCTCCATCTTAAGTGTGGTGCAGCACTGGAGTGGGTTGTGGATTCCCCACCCTTGCTGACTTTTTCAGAATTCAGTAGGACAAGGCTCTGAACAAGCTGATGAACTTCGAAGTTAGCTCTGCTTGCTAACTGGCTTTCCATGGAATTTTATCTATATCCTTAACTGGGAAGGAAAACTATCTCAATAAGGATATTTATTTTAAAAAATACACCACTTTGTGTACATTTATTCGTATATTTAAGCCAGTAAGTTCTCACATTACTCATTATTTAGGCAGATTGAATTACATGCTTATTTATTACATCCTTTTGTTAATGCCTACTTTGTGACAAGCTGCATTTGTAAGGAAATTGAATTTAGTAAAATGCCTAAAACAACATTCTGCAAGAGAACTTATTAATTAAATGAAGCTTTGCTCTGCTGATGACTTTTACCAATTCAGGGTTTTTTTATACACTTCAAGTACATGAAACTTGCATTTTAACAGATATAATTTATTTTACTGGAGATATTTGTATTTGAAAAAAAAATCATTTACATTAATTGCAAAAGTAGACAATCAAATTCATTAATGTTGTTTCACACACTTTTGAAATAGCTTTTTTTTTTAATGGAGCATTCTATTTTGTGGAAGTTTATTCCAGCTTGCTTGATTACAAGGGCTAAGGATGGCGAGGAACAGAGAAATGATCCCACGTTAGAAATGAACTCTAGATCATGTTTCTAACAGAGAGGAAAAATGCTGAGTATCAGAGAGCAGGAAGTGGAGATCCAGAAATGGAGTTCAGATTTTCTGTGCCCCAGTCAAGGGGCTGTTCACAACCTGACAAAATGTACAATGTCAAACAATGTCAGACAACGTGGTACCAAGGGTAAATGTTAGGGGATCATGCACCATTAGAATCTTCTTTTAATGAAACACTCACACCCACACACTTTCGGGTTTTTTTACTTTTAAATTAAAATCCCTTTTGGTTTTAACCTAGATATTCTTCATGTAATAGAGGTGCACTTTTTGGATGGGTTGCGAGCACCACTCCCCTCTGTGAAGGACAAGCCCACAACCCAGCCAGCAGCATTATTTTTAGGGATCCCTCCTAGCCAAGAGGCCTGATGACATCACATTTTGTTCATGCTCCAGGTTCTTGTAGACAAGCTATAGGCAACATGGAACTTCCAAGGGACATGTCAGCTGCTTCCAACAGCCTCCTTGTGCTTTTCCACAGCACTATCCTTGTCTTTTTTTCTGCAACCAGGGGCCACCACCTCAAAACAGGCAGTTGCTGTTCCCACAGCGCACAAGTTGACCTTAGGTGCCATTCTCCCTTCCCTGCTCTGACTGACATGTCCTTCCCTTTGGAAAATCCCTAGCTTTGCAGCTGAGGGAGACACGGCACATGAGAACCGGAGGGCAAGAGAAAAGGAGACCCACCTGGCAATGCCACGTGCCACCTTGAGCACCTCTCTTGCTGCCCCACTTCAGCCCCACTGTTCTCTTCACAGAGTTTCTTGGTCTGGGATGAACATATGAACAGAGAAGAAAGAGAAAAGATGAGGAAGATAGAGGCAGAGAGCAAAAAGAAGGAAGAAAGATGGGAAGGTGGAACAACCCTTGTTTTCCAGGTGCAGCGGAAAGCCCTTGGTGTGACCAGATTCCTTTGCAGGGAGCTCCAGCTCCATACGCCCAGCAAAGTGACAAACCACTTCAAACTGGGCATCAGAGTGCTGGCCTTGAAACAACAGCCTTCCAACTGATGACACTCATCACCACTCAGGGGCCGTGACAGCAAACCACGCAAGAACAACCATTTTGTGGGAAGCAACTGCACACCATCTAAATCCCACTCCAGGTCAGAAGAGTTTATGAAAACCAGCCACAAACTCTAGATCATGTTTCTAACGTGGGACTCTGGCAGCTTTCTATGTGGCCAGTCCAGCTTCATGAGAAATAGACCTAGCTGGAGCTATACTTAAAACTGTTTCCCCTGCTTACTAGAGAAGGCAACATCTGGAGACCACTAAAGCAGCACCATGACAATTCAGGCTGGACTGGCAGGGGAGATAAACCTCTGTATGGGATAAGTGCTAATGAAGATGGGGAAGCCTGTCTGTGGACTCCAGTGCTGCAAGGAAAGGGAAGAATAAAATGCACAGCTGGTGGAACACATTAATAGGGGAACAGTGCAAAGTGCCAGAGCTCATGAATCGGAACATGGTCAGGCCTGTGCAGATGGGACCAACATCTACAATCGTTCAGTCTGAGGCTGTTTTCATTACAACAGTGCAAGATAGAGACACTGCAACGTTAGTCAGGAAGGAGCATTGATTCCAGGTGACATTGTGCAGTAACCTGCACTGTGTGGTGTAGTTCTGAAGAACTCTGAGACACTTTAAGAGGCAGTTTAATGGGTAATCTGGGTCACAGACACTTTTGTTCTAGAATAAAAATTCTAGTTCTTCCACCTTGAGTACTGGGTTCAGTTTTGGACTCCGCAGTATAAGAAAGACATCGAGGTCATGGAGCAAGTTCAGAGAAGGGCAATGAAACTGGTGAAGGGTCTAGAGAATAAGTCTTGCAAGGAGTAGCTGAGGGAACTGAGGTTGTTCAGTCTGAAGAAAAGGAGGCTGAGGGGAGACTTTCTCACTCTCCACAGTTACCTGATAGGAGGTTGTAGACAGGTGGGTGTTGGTCTCTTCTCACAAGTCACAACTGATAGGACAAGAGGAAATGGCATCAAGCTGCACCAGGGGAGGTTTAGGTTGGACATGAGGAAAAACTTCTCTACCAAAAGGGTTACCAAAGACTGGAACAGGCTGCCCAGGGAAGTGGTTGAATCACCATCCCTGGATGTATTTAAAGGTCTAGATACTGTACTTAAGGACATGGTGTAGTAGTGGCCCTGGTAGAGTTAGATAATGGTTGGACTTGATGGTCGTAAAGGTTTTTTCCAGCCATAACAATTCTGTGATACCATCTAAATGCAGACTTGCTGCTTGCTCACGAAGACAGTGCCTAGTCCCCCGTGCTCTGAGTGCTCCACCTTTTCAGCCAAAATATGGTGTAGACAATGCCTGACGAATCTATGCAAAAGCCAGAAATTCAACAAAAGAGAAATTTCCCTAATCCTTTTGACCTAGATGCGTAATATTTAATGTAGCCTTTCAGCTATTCCCATTACTGAGTTAAATGGCTCTGGCCAACAAATTCTTTTCTGATGAGATGATTTAACACAGTTCTTCTCTTATTTCAGCCATGTTACCATTGTACTTGGAGATGGCAATTCTCGTCTAGAGAGCCATGGCACATGCACAGTGAAAAGACATGTTCTCAGCACACATCTCATGGGCTGGGAGGAAATAACCCTTTGCTCAGCAGCTATCAACTGTCAGGAAGACCTAGCATAACCACCCATGGTGAAAAAAATGCTGAAGATAATTTTCTGTATCTCTAGAAATACGTGTGAAGGGAAGGTGGCAGCAGAGGACTGGGCTAGCAGGGAGTAAAGAGGTCCAAAATACAGATTTGGGCTGGAGCTAAGTCTGCCCACAAATCTGGAGGAAATAGCTAGATACAAATAAACCCAAACACATGAGAGTTGCCAAGAATAACAGGAAATAAATTTTCTTTTAATATTTTTGTGTACATTATACGGACTCTAGCATTAAAACAGTGTTCTCTTGGAGAGGAGCAACATTCCTGTCCCTGCTGAAAGCAAACAACAGAAAGGCTTATGACCATTCCCCAAACTGTATGAAGATTAAAATTTCTATATACTGTACAGTAGCTATGTTATACAGTTATATATCTATATCTGCTTACATTCAATTCTAAATAGAGTGGAGACTTCGCCTAGTACAATTTCCAAGAGCTCCCTCTAACACCTCATCTCCTTCCTACCTTCCTCCACACACGCCAATTCCACAGATGTCCTGGTGTAGAAGTCAGTGTCTGCCAGTGGCTTCAATATCTGAGATGAAGCTCTCGGTGCTCTCCTCTCCACAAAAATGAGCACACTTTCAATACAGAGAAATTCCTCCTCCATCCCTAGTCTCATGAGCCTCCAGTACTCAAGGAACATAATCCTCTGTGTAGGGTTGTGATGCACTGATGTACAGGATGAATTCCAGTCACTGCATAACTTTGAATTCTTTACGATGTATACTGGATTAACATAGAGAGATTTAGCCCATCTATGGTCAATTTTAATCAAACAAACCTGTTTGGCAAAAACCTGCAGCTGCACAGGGTATCATTCCCTACACAAAGGATGTAACCATCTGCATACAGCAGAAAGCTAAGTCCTGGGGAGAGGCTCTTACCTTGTTTTGCTCTTTTTTCAGAGACGTCTGCCTCTGTGCAGCAAACTATTCCCTATACTGTGCAGCAGACCAGTGCTCCTGCAAGGCTGAATGGTACTCTGTTCAGCAGCAGAGTGCATTATGTGACGGGGTGAATGCCTACTCTAGCAAACAGGCTTTCTGTTGGTTGGGAACAACACTCAGAGGTCCTAGAGATGAGGTCTTGCTGATCTGCTCCTGCAGCGAGATAAGCTGCTTAGGTTCCAGTGCCCTGCAAAATCACGCCACTAAGAGTGACACGGAGTGATTAATACATCTCAGACAGCTCTTCCTCACTAACCCTACCCAGTATCATAGTGAAAAATGCCCACATACCTGGAAATGTTCTCCATATAACTGGAAAACAAAGTTCTCAAGCAGACCACAGACATCCAGTGCAGAGTGAATTTTTTTCCCCAGGTTGGCCTGCTTCTCTAAGCGCTTATACTTGCAGATACATTTACCTCCCCACCTGCACCTGGCTCTGTGAAAGTCAGCACAGCCAGAGACCCTGCAGGAAAACCCAGGGATCCCAGATACAGATCGTTCTCCCACATCCCCTTCCAATTTGTGACTCCTTTCTGCTTTGTGCAGGAGCTCCCAGGTCAGGAGGTAGGAACTCAAATGGAGATATTGAAAGCAACTGGAGAGTGTGGAGGTAGCCAGACCAAGACAAGTCACCAGGGCAAGAGAATTCATTGCAAGTTCCCAGTACTGTGAGGACACACAGGTTCTTCATGGGCTTTCTCATGCTTAGGAGGGGAGGCAGCCGTACTTGGAACTTGCCTGGAATGGGCATCAAGAATTTGCTTCAGTGGGAAGGGAGGGACTGAACAGGGGAGGGGAGGGGAAGGGAAGGAAGG
>WUAM01000314.1:474103-484714 GCA_024336885.1 Actenoides hombroni
GAGGGCCAGGGGAGGAGGGAGGGGGGGGGGCGGGAGAGGAGAGGAGAGGAGAGGAGAGGAGAGGAGAGACAGCACTCTGTTCCAACATAATCTTCTTGAGAAAAATATAATACCACCCCAGAATTCTTCCCTTAGGTAGCAGTTGTGTTTGAGGGAGCCAATTGGCTTGACAGAAAGTATTCCCAGAGGTAGGTATAAATGATCTGCTGCTATCTCCCTGTTCTGCCACTTCTCTGAGGCCAGCAGACACAGGAGAAGGCTGTGCTATCACACAGCAAACAAGGGCTCAGGAAAACCTGAGTAGCTCAGGCTGACTAACCATATCCAAACGCATCCTGAGGCCATACAAGAAAGCTAGCACAGAACTCCTAGGGCATACAGGTTTGCATTCCTCCACATGACACGGAGCTTAGGGCAACTGCACCATCAGAAAGGACTATGTTCTGTCCCCATGTCTGTCTCTCTGCAGAGGCAAAGCAAGAGAAGATGCAGCACATTTATAAAGACCTCTGGGAAATAAACAGTTCATGGATTGCCAAGCAGTTTGAGAGAAAAGAGGGGAGCATCCCACATCCTCAGCAACAGATATAGAAGATGACAACAGTCACTATGACAGACTAGCAGAGAGGGGACTTTGTGTATTGCAGCACCTGAAGAAGAGGATGTGGAGGAAGGCAGAGAAGCAAGGAAATGGTGATGAAGTTAGACACAAGAAGGACTTGTCTTGGGTTGAAGGTACTGGATGATTTCTCTTCTCTCCCTTCCTTTTGCTCTCCTACTGTTGGTAGCTTATAGAGCATCAGGCCTTCTGCGTTGCTGCTCCAGGAGCTGCCTGCAGGGGAGCTGGAGGGGTTGCCCAGATCGGCGGAAACGTCGAGAAGGAAGGCCAGCCAGCTGACGACAGATCTCATCTGGAGACATACCAGACACACACAGGTTGACAGATAAATCAGTTTCCTTCAAGTTCTTCATTACCAGAGTAGTTAAACGTACATTCTTCACTGCATCTACAGAAACTTGTTGGATCTGCTGAATCCTCATACACTGTTGGAACTGAATCCTCATATACACGAGGCATGTGAACAAGTCCCTAGGTGTTTATTTATTTCCTTCTGGCTTTACTGAAGTACAACACCTATTAAAACCACTCATCTTTCGCTGCCACAAAGACCGCCTAAGAAATCTAGACTGTTTCTACTCATGCATAGAAATACTGAGAGTTACTCTTTAACCTCAAAGGAATGCAACTTTGAGTAAGGGTGTGGCTGGGACAAGTAAAGCATTACCAAGATCCAGGAAGACAGAGCTCTCATGCTTCTTGGTGGAACAATATCTACCGCCTAGTGTTTTTCACGGCACACATACTGGACACAAGGCTGCTTTGCATTATAGCTCCCCCAAATCAAGTCCAGGGAAGTGACTACCGACAGAGTGGGGCTGGGTAACCAGCCTGGAGATTCTATCAGAGGGCTGCAGCTATTCTCTCAGGCTAGCTTTTGCTGTCACTCACCTTGCATGACCTCATTCTCCTTGCAGACAGTGCGAGAGCACACCTCCTTGTTTATTACGTACATACGACGCACGCTGAGGGGTCACCAGGAACACGGCCAGGACAGCAGCAAAAGTTGCAGGGACCCAAAGAAACAAAAGAGGAATACAGGCAATAAACATGTATAGTCACTGATGAGGAAATGAATTCTAAATTTGTAGGATTAGTTAGTCTAGAATAAGGTGTTCTCAACAGGAAAGTAATCTTTGTCTAGACTTCATGAAATAGCCAAGTACCTTAAATAAAGGTTACAGTATGGGGTGTATTACAGCTCCTTAGTGGTGCACAGATATAGGGATTGTACTGTTTTAATTAGTCACCTTAAAAGGACACTCTTAGGATAGGATTCATCTCACCAACTGTTTTCCTGAGGGAACCTCCTGTCTTCGAAGGAAACAATTACCGAACAGGGCGTACCATTTCTGGAGAGTTTTTCCAGCTTTTCTTAGGGACAGATGGTTTCTTACCTTGTAACACAGAGGTAGCTGATACACTGCTTTACTGGTTTGTGCACAGAGTACAGGCGCGTGCAAGGGAACTTTTCTTCACGGCAGTCTGGGAACACACACACACACACACAGAGAGCTGCAATCCAGCGTCGCTGGCAGGTGCACTCATTCTGGCACACATACAACTTCATCACTAGGTACTGTCCTTCAGGCTTCTAGGGGAGGCCTCTAGCCTCTGTTTTCCGCTCTCCCGTGAGAGATGGGAGTGGTTTGGAGAAGAGGAAAATAAAGCAGACATTTCCAATCCCCTTGACTCGTAAGACAAAAGTAAGGGAATGTTGAGTGAAATGCAAAACGAGTCCACCGGGAATCCCCCATAAAGAAGGCACATGCTATAAAAGGGACAGACACAAATAAACAAAATATAAACTGTAGTCACATGTTTCAGACATGTGATTCTAACAGGTCTGCAATCTCACATTCAGGACACAAATCTAGTTCCTTCGTTTTGTGGACAATCAACCCCATATCTAACTATGATGAGTTTTCTTGCATTTCCTTCTGAAATGCCAGGTCTCAGCCACGGACAAAGACAGAATATTCAACCAGTGTATCTGGTCTGGTGATCTGCCAGCACTTGCCTGGAGAGGTAACAGGGTGGGTGAAGGTGGGTCTGGGAGGAAGTGCATGCAGCAAATTTAAATGTACCTGATGAAACTGTCGTAGTTTCGCTGTCAGACTGAACTGGAAGACAAGAGGGTAGCATAGTTATTGTGATTTACCATGACTCCTTCCTAGACATCATCTTACTCAAAAGAAATAACTGGAAAGCTCTTTAAAGAGCCCTTCGTTGTGACTTCTAATGTGGAAGAAGATTTAATTGTTCCTGATGTGAAACCCTAAGAAAAAGTACAAATTCAATGTGAATCCAGTGTCACCTGTCCAGATAACAGTGCTAAAAGTCTGTCTGAGCTTTACCACTAGTGTTCAAAGTTACACTGTAAGGGCATCTTGATTTATAATTAAAAAGGTTGTGGGTAAATGTATTTAGTTGCTGTAATTGCCACCCATCTCGGCAAAGGGGCCTGTGACTGCCTCTTACTAAGGAGCTCCTTTAAAAATCAGCATTCCCAGACAGATGATATTTTTTAATGTCCATGACAAGGGGTCAAAAGGAGATTGGCTTGTTGTTCCTTCTGATAAACCCACCTGTACCACAGTAGAGCAGTAGATTTTGTTATTTACCTAGTGACAAACTGGAAAGAGGCTCAGAGGACTGATTGCCAGGCACAAGTTTTCATCAATAATTATACAGGACTTCTGTTCATGTGCCATCGTGTTGGCCAGAAGCATAGACAGAACACATGGGCATAGAGAGGAGTCTTTTGCGTGTTGGGGCTGTGGTTAGGGGCAGTCAGGGAGGGCAGAATGATGAATATGCAAGGGACTGGGCAAGGAGAGGGACGGAGGTGGTCCACAGCATTTGACTGTGAACTGAGAATAAACTCACCAGGACTAAGAAGCACAGGTGGTGTAACAGCTGCAGCTGGAAAAAAAAAGATAAGATCTTCTGAAAGATCCTAATTTGAGCTTTCAGCCTCTTTCCCCCTCCCACAGTTCTGCCGACGGCTCACAGCTCCTGACCAGTAGCCATCCCACATCTGGTTCATAGACAACACCGATCATCATTCTGTTATCTGACTTGTCAGAGCGACTGCAGACTTTGCCTGTGAATATGCTGGGCATCCTATAACTGATGGGATGCTGTAGAGCAGAGATGGGTCCCATGGCACGTCCTTTGTGAAGAGTTTCTTCTTGATTCCTCAGCAATAAGTGTTTCGAAGCCAAAGTCTGCTGTAAAGGCTTCACATTTAGTCTTTTCAGGTTTGGATGTAAGTTAGTCCCTGACAGTTTGGTCTGCCACCATGTCTTATTTACCCTCCTACAGACTGTCAAGTCTCACGTACTAAAGATGAGACTGACACAGGTTGCTTTCACCTCCCATCCTCACCAGTAAGATCATGCAGCTCGTGCATACAATATTGTGCTTCCACTTTTCTCCTCCAGCATCACCCCATGACAGCCAGTCAGCCTGTCCCACAGTACTCTAGCCAGCTGATGAGTACAGTCACAGGGCAGAGGAGAGACCATGGAACTGCTGTCCTGGAGAACAGGACCCCACCCTCAGATGAGCTTCCCAGTACTAACCAAGAGCTGCTGCCTCTCCTGTGTCTTCTGAGCCATACCACCAACCAGATGCACTCTCCCTCTCCCTGCCCTGTCTGGTGCTCGCTGCCTCAGAGGGATGTGTTTGAGAAAATGTCCCTGGTGCCAGATTTCAAACAGGACTCGTACAGAAAAAAGTGGGGAGGCTACTTCTTGAGCTACTGGCTGTCTCATCCATTCTCCATCGTGAGTCTGCCAGGAGGCAGGATTTAGTCTGTTTTGGAAATGCCCACACTCCTGACAGTTCTGTGTCCTCACCCTGGGGCTATCTCCACAAGTCTTGTCTCTCCAAGGAGGCCCTTTGCACGCTCTAAGTGCTTATCTTCCAAGTGTTCCCCATCTACCCTATCTTTCACATACATTTTGCTCTCCCTCAGTGACATAGCTGCAGGGATGGCAGGGAAGACAGTACTAAAGGAACAACATTCCCACCTGCCCATCTCATCACTGCTCAGCTTGCTTTATTACTGTATTTCAGGTATTTTGCTACCTCTGTCGCATGAGCACTAGAGCATGACTGCTAGCTGCCAGTAGACACGCAACCTGTGTCCCAGTGCTTCCCAGTTAACTGGTGAACCTAACTAATTTCTCTCCCTCATCATTTAGTCTCTTCCTGTCTACAACCCTCTCCGGAATCACAGGCTGCATAAACTTTGGATTTCATGACTTCTTGCAGCGCAAAGAGCTTCAGAGAGCCCTGGTACACAAAGTGACAATGGTATTGCCATTAAGCCACTTCCTTCATGGAGCACAAAAAGGACTCCCAAGTAGCCACAGACACTGGAAGAACACTCCTAGATGTCAAAAGTGGGGAAGAGGAGTTTTTGAGCATAATGGGTAATTTCTGGGTCTATGCTGGCAGCAGTAAAGGTGAAAAGAGGAAGAGAAGCCTGAGGGTGCCAAGAGATAGGAGCTTACCGGAGGTGCTGATAAGAGATTCAGTGCCAACTTCCCCTGGAAAAGAGAAAATGTCCTTGAGAGAGCTTGTCTTTACATTGTGGTCCCTTACATAGCTAGCCATAGGTATCTTGAATTACCTTGGCTGCCATGGTAGAGACTCACAAGATCTAATCCAGTAAAACAAATAAAGACAGTACCCCATCCCCCTTTTCAGTGACTGGCCCAGCTGTGAATTTCTTAGAGCACATATTGCATCAACTCTTACTGAGCTCTGGATTCAAATTCTGACTTCTCAGATACGGACACTGTGGGCATCTCGATGGGAAAGAAAGACATTAGAAACAAAGGTGCTCATGGCTTCCACAGCAGTAGGATTGAGAGGTCTGTCACCCACGGCAGAGAAGGAGAGATGCAACTCCAGAACCTAGCCTTGACTGCAGAATTCATCAGCAGATGAGTGTCTTTGAAAGGCAACTGATGGCAAAGCTAGGGTAGGTGTGAGGGAGAGATAAAGTTTGAAGGAAAGGAAAGCTTGGTGGACATGTTTTGATCTGGTTTTTGAATTGTTTTCTCGGAAGCTCCAGGGATTTCATGTCAGGATCATAGCTGGGAGATGTCTGATGGCTTAGCCAGGGGCTTCAGTCTGAAGAAAAGGCAGGCCTTTGTGGTTCTTCTGTGTGCTGAAGCATGATGCAAACATATGTTCATTTTCTCCTACTGTGTCACAGAAATGGAAAAAGGTCCAGATGGATAAAGCAATTCGCTCCCAACAACACAGCCAGTATGAAGACCAGTCAATATCCTTTCTCAGTGGCCTCACTGTCAAAGCACTATGCCACCTGTGCACCCTTTTTCTTGGGATTTTCCTGAGCAGTAGTAGAGTTTCCAGAACATCTCATGGCTGAATAGTTATCAGCATTCAGGGATGTCCCACAACCCTTGAACTAGCTTCATGTACTTCAGCTAAGTGTTCCTCACCCCAACACTAGTGAAATATTTGTAAGAACACACACCACTGAGCAGGTTGTCTTGTTAATCTTCACTGAAAGGCAAGCTCACCATCTCAGAGGCAAGGAAACAAAGATTGGCATTTGCAGTTAAACAGACTGTAACTACACAGGACAACTGGGTCCCATCAGTCTTTAGCACAAAACATGCCTGTAATACTTACCAGTTGCACTTTCCAGTTCTTGCCCATTGACCACCCATGGAAACCAGTCTGCAAAAGAAGACAAGGGATTGAAGAAAGGACAGAAAGAGTCTGCAGGCTACGTGAAATTTTTCTGAGATACCTATCTTCCAGGAGACACCACTGCCCTCTGCTGAAGGGAGAAATGCTCTACTTTGCACCTCAGCCTCCACTGCTGGCTGGGTTTGTTCTTTAAAGAAGTGTGGATACAGCGGGTCCTGATCCTATCCCTGCTGCTTCCACCAGGGTGAAAGGCTTGGCACAGGGACGAGATAGTAAATACCTCCAGATCTGCTACCAGACTTTGCATTTCTGAAACCTCATTTGATGCATTTTGAAAACAAACTGCACGTTGCCTCCCTGCTCTGGAGATTGGTCAAAATCCCTACCTCCATTTTATAAAAGAGGACACTGAGTCACGGAAATTATTTGCTTGGGGTGACAAATTGAGTCACTGGCACAGTAAGAAACATATTGCAGGCCTTGTAGCTCCTTAGGTAAATAATTATCTGGTCCATCATCCTGCCTGGGTATGGAGCACAGAGTAGAACATCTTTCCCCTCTGAGCCTCTGGGTGCACTGTAGAGAGAGAGTGATGAAGGTTTGGCTGTGCATGCTGAATGGAAGGGCAGAAATTGCAACTGTGCTAGACTGTTCGTTTGTACAAATATAAAGGGTGAGAGAGCTGCTTCCTACAGCAGCCAGGAATAGGAAAATATTTCCTGCTAGCCACAGAGGAGGGAAATGTCTGCATAATCGGGGTGGGATGAAGGAAGGAGTTGGCAGGAAAAGCCCAGTGATCTGGGGCACTGCAGGGATGTGCGCAGGACAAGCCCAAAAAGCAGTACACTTTGCTATGTTTTATGAACTCAGCCTTCTTAATGGGAGCACCACATGGGTAAAAACTATCAGGTTTGGAGGTTTTGTCCTAAGTTCTTCCTCATTCCATGAGCAGTTACTTACAGGCTGCAGAGAGACTCGTGGGACCTCTATATAATCCTACTCTGCAGCATTACAGGAGTCACTGGACCCAGCTATTCCCTTCCCCACCCAGCTGCTTGTAAAGGCTCAGCTGCTGGCAGCTGGCCCCAAGAGAGACAGACATGTATAATAGCTTAAGCACACAATGTAGTGTCACCCAAAACCTTCCCTGTTCTGGCTAATCTTTTAATGGCAACAATCTGAGGAGAAAAAAAAAAAATATATTGAACACTTTCTCATTTGTTTCTGATAAAAAGGAAAGGACACAAAGTCTGAAACCATAGCAGAGGCCAGCAGTGACAAATTTGAAATATGGAAAGTCCTATGGAAAAAGTGAGGAGGTTCCCCACCTTTTTTTCTAACACTGAAAAGTCAGCTCTTAGTGGCTTTATTTTTCCTCCCTAGGAGATAAATAGAAAAAACGGTCCAATTCTAAAACAACAGGACACAAGTGAAGTGAAACCTCTGCACAAGAGGAGACAAAAGAGCTGACTTTCTTATTTGATTTTCAATCACTTCAATATATATATCTGCTGTGGTACCCAATTCATATACTTCATAAACAACTGGACCTTATCGTCCAAGTTGCAATAAATTAATCCTTGAGGTCTAAAACTGCGACCTTAATTCACAGCATCTGTAGCTTACCCAAACCCAAAAAAGACAATGAGAGAGCAGATGGTGATTCCTGTTATTTTTCCAAGTTAAGAAAAAAAAAAATTAAAAAAAAAATCTAGACATGTTAAAAGAAATATACAAAAGAATTACTCCTTTCAGGCCTCTTTCGTGCATTATAAAAACCACAGATTTTTCTTCTGCCTCCAATTTTGAAGGCCACCTACAAGCTGATCTCTTGGATGCCTCACCTCCCCATTTTGCAGTCATGACATACTCTACCCTGCATCTTTACAGGCAGAAGTGCTATTTGGAGCAGAATCAGGCCTCAGCATGAGGGGAGGCCTAAGAATAATTTGGAATAACCTGCTTTGAATGTGATAGGTGCAGTCTTCTGTCTCCTACACAGTCAGAAAACTTTTTCCACTCACTGGAATTCATCTTTTGCTGTCTGTCCTGAGTCCTGGAGTCTTCTGACTACAATGTCTGATGCTGCCCTTTTGTTTTCTTTTGTGTTGTTGTTTTGTTTTATTTTTTTAAACAAATTTGATCCCACCTGAATTTTCGCCAAAGTAACTCCAAGCAAACAAAGATGTGAGCAACAAAACAGAACAAAACAGAGGGTGGATTGAACTACAGAGTTTAGGTTTCTCAAAATATTCTACAAACACCTACAAAACCTCCCTGGAATGGGGCCATTCCAGTGGACACTGCTAGTGACAGCAAATACTTCACAGCTATTATTCCTGATTTTTTCTTTACAACCCTATATCCACCTTGCCTTTCCTCTTCAGTCCTTCCCCTTACACTGCTGATCTACATGTCCCTGTCTTTCTCCTTAGGTCACTGCACATTAGCCTGTGTAAGAAATTCTGCAGGGCCAGGGTGGAGAAGAAATCTTCCCACTGGCATAAGGACTCACCAGCTGGGGACAAGGAGAGTGCTAAGAGACACAACAGCAGACAGGCTCCAGAGTTCTTCATCCCTGTGGAGTGGTGGAGAGAGGAGTCAGAGGAAAGCTAAGGCAGGACTACGAATACCTTCCCCTATAGCACAGAAACTCTTTGCTTGCTGCCTCCGTTTCCCTTTCAAGACCTTTTGGCCTTCCCATTCTCCCTCCCACCTGTCTTCCTCTTAATGTGGCCAGTTTTCCAAGCGTTTCTGAAACATTTTGGACTGAACATAGAACTCCACCTGCTTGCTTTCTCTTTCCACCTCCTTTCTCTAGTCTCCATCTCTTTTCTCCTCCAGGTGCCTAAGCCCCCTTCACACACACCTCCAGCATGCAAAGAAAAGTTTCCCCTTGTTATCTCCCTCCGCTCGCTTCTACTTTTAAATTATCTCGAGGAGCACTGACAGAATAAAGAAGGTCTCCATAACTTACTGCAGCCCTCGGTCTCCATCACTTACTGCAGCCCTTGGTCTCCACTCCCTTCAGCAGCAGCCGCTCTGTCTTTCCCCTTCAGCAGTCCCCCCCCCACTTTGGTTATTGGGTAAATCCCATGCAGCCACACCCAGAACAAGTTCTAGTTTGTCTTCAAAATATGATTTTGGAGAGGGAAAAAAAAAAAAAAATAGAAAGAACGAAAGACAGAAAGAAAGAGGAGATGGTGGGATGTGGTGTCATCATGCATCTGGAATGAGGGGGGGGGGAGCAAGGAGGAGCAGCAGCCCACACCCTCATTCCAGAGTTTATTATCCTCCAAAAAAAGCCTGCTCCTCCCATTCCCCAAGGATGGCCCAGCACCAGGGAGGGATTCTTGTGTCTACGTTACACATCCACGTCCCGTTCTGGTGTGCCCTCCCTACGCGGTCCCTCTTCTCCTCACGCCGCCTTTCCCCACGCAGCTGCTGACTCTTCCCAGCCCCAGGCCTCTGGTCCCCTCTCCTCTCAGCGCTCACCCGCCTGCCTCCCGCACGCACACTCTCTGCAGAGGCCGCACCCCTAAGCGCCGTGCTCGGCTCGCCATGGTGCCGCCAACGGCCTCTGGCCTCCGGCTCCGGATACACGGCCCAGCCGGCTGGCCCGGCCAGCAGTGCTCTCCCGGCCCGCCGTGTTCTCCCGGCCCGCCGTGCTCTCCCGGCCCGCCGCGGCCACGGGGGAACTCTCTCCGGCAGAGGGGGGGGGGGGGGGTGAAGGCCCCTGGAGGCTCGGCTTGATGCGGGGAGCGGCGGGGGCAGGGGCAGATGGCGGGCTGGCATCCCGCCAATTGGCTCGCAGCAGCAGTGGTGACATCACCCTGCTGCCCCGAGCTGGTGGGATGGGGTGGGGTGGGGTGCGCTTCCCTGCGGGGTGTGGGGATGAAGGTGGAGATGGAGATAGGGGTGGGTGTCCCGTCGTGTCCCGTCCCGTCCCGTCCCCCCCCCAGGACCAGGCTCTTGTGCAGGGGGGTACGAGGAACAGGCAGCGGGGCACAAGGGCCATTCGGCAATGCTGTTGCTGTTCTGGGCAGTCTGAGAAAGGCGCAGAATAGCAAAAACCCATCTGTGTGTTGGCGGAGGAAAGGTAGGAAAATGGGAGAGACATAAACTGAGAGAGAGAGAGAGAAAGACAGAAAGAATGACAGAGAAAGAGAGAGAGAGAAAGAGAGAAAGAGAGAAAGAAAGGGAGAAAGGGAGAAAGAAAGGGAGAAAGAAAGGGAGAAAGAAAGGGAGAAAGGGAGAAAGGGAGAAAGGGAGAAAGGGAGAAAGGGAGAAAGGGA
>WUAM01000314.1:504169-517347 GCA_024336885.1 Actenoides hombroni
GAGAAAAAATACTTGTTTCTTTGGCACCAGTGTTAGAATCAATACTGGGGGGGGGGGCAGGGGCGGAACCTCAAAAGCCTCAAGAGGTCGAAAAGGTAATGGCTTCTCCTGATTATTTTGTTTTGGCTTAATTATGACAAATTTATCCAGTATTTTGGTTTTTTTTTAAAGTACTCAACGTTCCATAGCTGCTTTTTAAAACCAGATAGGCCAACCTGTTAGGGTAGAGCTGGTTTGCAAAAGCCAGGCGGTAGATGGGGCTGTTTGGTCTCCCAGCCATTCATGCAAAGGTAAGTTGACAAGAAGCTGTCTGAACTGTGCCGTGACAATGCTGTTTCTGAAGAATATAATCATTCTTAGCTGAAGCTGTTGTCCCACAAAGTTCTCTGTAAACCACTGTGTAGAGAAACCCATTGTTGGGAGAGCCAAAAGTCGGCCGGGATCTGGCGACTGTCACCCGTTGCAAGCCCAAGCCTCATCTTGCCCTTTTTACTTTCAGCAGCTTTGAAGAGGAAAGAGGTTCTTGGAGGTACCATAATACGTTCTTTACAACCTCCCATTTCTTGCAGGGAGCAAACTCTCCATTTTCTACTTCACCTTGAGTGTTGTCAAGGGCTGATCTGCATCTGTGGTTGCCTTTCTCTAGCTGCTGCTTTCTTTCAGTCTGGTAGTATGGACACCTTTAGTCCTTAGCTTTGCTATTGTTCCTCATTTACCAAAGCAGTGGAAGGAAAGTCATAGCCTTTGCTTACTGCCATTATGGTTCTCAGTACCAGAAGGAAAAAGGGAAAAATGGCCACTTAAAATTTCGTCTTCTTGTTAAGAAAAAGCTGTAGTAATATTTAAAAAACTTGGGTTTTAATGAAACAAACAAACCAAAAAAAAAAAAAATCAGCTTGTTTGTATGGTTGTAGCAAAACAATCCTTTCGTCCTGAGACCTGCTGCAGAAACGAAAATTATTTATGGTATTCAATGAAAGCAGTTGTATACCTGTGGTCTTTCTGCATTTTTCTGATCGCACCAGGTCCTGTCATTAGGCCTACCAGGCAAAACTCCTGTTTCTATCCCAGAGTTCAATTCTGTGTGAAACTCCTGTAAGCTATATTGATGAAAACAGTGATTTCTACCTCTTTATTTTGATACGGAAGTTCAAAATGTGTCACAGAAAACAGCTGGCTTTCTCTAGAATGCTTTTTCCCTACACCGTGCTGCTGCTTTTTTTTTTTTTCTTTAGTATAAATGAGTGGTCCATTAATGTACCTGTAATTGTTTTACAGCTTTTAAAATATTTTAATGTATAGTCAAAAATAGTCCAAGTCCTCTGTTTTCAAAGCAAAAGGTGCAGTATCTTGCTGTTACCACTTCTAACCACTTGACATTTTTTAGTTTGAACTTCCATATTTATTTTTTTTTTTTGTCTGGTTTTGGTGCTGAATTAAGTTGTGCTGCTTATGCATAAAAGTGATTAGAAAAAAAGAAGTGGAGCGAGAAAGGGCTGGACTGTGAGGTTCCAGCTTTGATTTTCCTTTAGGTTACGTGTATTAATGTTGTATTAACACTGTGTTGATGCTGCTTGTTCCATTGTTTTTTTCCATTGTTATGTTCTGGATAATGCTAAATGCATTTCACAGAAGATGGGAAGTGTTTGTAAGAGAAATCAGTCCTGAAATACTTAGGTGAAAAATTCTGGTTTAATGGATTTCTTCCTTTCTTCTGGACTGCTGCTTTAACATGAAGAATTTGGCACACTGCTGTCTTCCATATGTGGTGGAAAGAGATAAGTCAAGTTTGTCACCAGTGTTCTAGCAGTCCCTAAGAGTTATTTCCAATTATGAGTTACCCCAGTCATGAAGTTGAAATTCTGGCCTTCAGAGATGGCCATTCAAAATATTGTCAGTCCTTAGCCATGCCTCTTAGTACCCCCTCAAGAAAGAGGGCTGCTGCTACCAGTAGTTACGTCAAGTGTATGGTTTCATCCCCCAAGGATGAGGACCAAGACACTGATTGGTAGCATTTACATGCCGCTGAATGTAAATGGATTTGTTTCTGTTATTTCTGTTGCAGATTAAGCGTAGATGTTTGTTTTTCCACTTGGAGGTTGGATGTTGCATCCTATTGAAAAGGACTGACTTGTCCAGAGGGAGTAGGACTTGGTACAGTGGGGAACGTGAATATGGGAGCCTGTGTACTCTAACAGAGTCTCATCTTCTCCACCATCTAGAAGTTCCATTGAAAGGAAACCTTGAAGGTTGGAAGACGAGTCCAAGATGTGCAGTTCAGTTGCTCCCAGGCTGTGGTTCTTAACAGACCGTCGCATCAGAGAAGATTACCCTCAGCAGGAGATCCTGAGAGCGCTGAAGGCCAAGTGCTGCGAAGAGGAGCTCGATTTCCGGGCCTTGGTGATGGATGAAGTGGTGCTGACCATTGAGGATGGAAACCTTGGTGAGAATGAGCTAAGGCTGGGAATGTGTGGAAAGGGTACTTTTGGAAAAAGGATGGTCAAGTGGAGCATCTGTAGTCTTGAATAATAAGTTCCATGTATGCCAGGCTGCCATACATGATCCAGGGCATTTAGATGTACGTGATACCATGTGATTATCAAATAAAATCATTAACTTTGCTAATTCTCACTAGCCTTCTCTCTGTAGATCAGAGAGGAGCATTGCTTTAGTTTATCGAGTCCAGGACAAGGACTACAGGTTGTCCTGAATGAAGAAATCATGGATTTTCATTTTTGTATAGGTACCTGAAGTTTGTAGGTCACATTTAAGAATTTCAGGGGGACTTTTTTCCTTCTGTTGCTCCAAGAGAGTAAACACATTTGAAGTAAAGGGATTTTCAGTGGACAGTACAAAATGTCATGGAGCTAGAGGTAATAATGTGACATAATTAAAGCATGCTGCTGTACAGATACATAGTTACATATATGCCAAAAAAGAAAGGGAGCTGAAAAACAAAGTATGTGCATCAAAATAATTTGAAGTGTGTTTTAAACTAAATGTTTCAATTGTAAGGTTTCTATTCTGTTTTCCAATTGGACTTCTTCTTTTTTCCTGTGGTGATTAAAAAGGAAAAGCAAGACATTAAGGCGTGTTAGAAATGTTAAGTAAAATGGTGCTGTAGATAATAAGCTTATGTTATAGAAAGAATATTAATACCACCAATGGCAAGCTATATAACAGTATAATTTTTTTCCAACTTTTTTCATTTGGATTTTATAAAGGAGGGAGACTGCAGTGTTTTTACCTTTACGTCTCCATTTCTCTTCCCCATATATCAGTCAAAAAAAATTAATAAAAATCACTGGAGATCCAGGGAAGAATTACATTTCTGGAAGTTGTATGAGAATAATTCTGTGTGGGAAGAAAACAGACAAGTACCCTCAGTCCTGAAGAAGAGGTTGCCATGTGATCTTACCCTTCATGATCTTATCCCTTGTCCTTATTGGGCAATCTGTATAAGAGGAAAACCTTAAAACTATGTCTGGGGAAGAACAGCAGTCAAAATTTGTACCTTATTGTTGCATGAATCAATCAAGCATGAAACAAATGCATGGAAAAATGGGATTTTTTTTTAAATTGTTTTTTTTTTTTATTCTGGTGTTAGTAAACTTTTTTTTTTTTCCTTTCATATTTTGTCTTTTATCCTGAGCTCTCGAAGATTTTTATCAGAGACTTTGAAATTCTGTAGGATGTCTTCAAGGCAACTTCTTGTCAAAAAGTCTGGATATCTTACTGTTCTGAGAGCATGCTGTCCTTAGGACAGGATGTTTGGTGAAGTCAGCCATCTGACTGTAGCTGCAGCCTCTGAGGTGCATACCTTCAGCAGTTGGGTATTTGTTTTTAGTTCTTGGTGATGTTTTCTTCTTTCCTTGCAGAAGTCTTCTGCCTCTTTTAGGGGAACTGAATACAGCAAGCCTGAATTGTAGGCCTTTCTGCTGTATTACATTTTATGTTTCCCAATGCTGTATCTGTTGCAAGAAGAACAGAGAAAGTATGCAAGTTGGAAAACTAATACTAAGGAACGTGTAGTACAAGAATGGGAAAAATTAAGGGAATTACCAGAATGAGAATGCAAAAAAAAATAAAATAAATAAAGTTCACACAGTGTTTATTCAGAACTTTAAAATACCTTTTGGAAAGGAATGAGGTAATAATGTTGAAAGATTGTGGATAGAAATTTCCTTCTAAATAATTTGGACCAGCTAATTGTGATTTATTTCATTTTTGAGGGGTGAGGATGTGGGACTTGTCCTAACATCAAATTATTCTTTCTCTTGGAGAAAGATCAAAAATGTTCCCTCTTCATTTTGCAGTTTTCTTTTTCCTAGTGCTCGCCCACATGTTTTGATACAGACTTCTGGTGGAGGACACAAGGAAAAGTGTTCAATTTTCCTCGTTTTAAGTCCTCAGCTGGCCTAGGAGAAGGTGTACTGTAAAAACAAAATCAGGAGGTAATGTGTTCTGTACCCTTTCTGTTATCTACTGTTGTGTAAGGGGTCCAGATAGAGCAGCTGATGAAGAGAATAATGGATAATACCCTGCTTTTGCTTGTACTTCTACTGTTATTCTTGTGGAAAATGTAGCAATCCAGGGCTCAGACTGGTGGTGTTGGAGAAAGTAATAGGTTTTCACATACAGTTTTGATGAGAGTTTTATTTTTTTGTCCTTCAAAACCTCCGTCATTAACAAGTAAATTGTTAGAAGGCTGTCAACTTCAGAAAAGTCAAGTTGGAAATTACAGGATTCTATTTAAAAGTTTAAAACTGTGGTGTCTGTAAATGATCTAATCAGTGATACTTTGTGGGCTTGCTGATTGTCAGGAGCATGCTGGAAGGCTTCAGAGACCAAAAATTCAGCATAGGACATTAAAAGGCTTGGAGTTGTTTACCTCGCAGACATACAGAGTGGAAAAAACACATCTAAACTTGAGAAAATTGAACAGGGCAGTGGAATATAGACCAAAGTTGAAAATTGGGTCTTCAATTACGTGGCATATACCTTGCCAGGAGAGCACGTTGATGTAAACACCGCCGAAGCCCGGAGCAAAAGGCAGATGTGGAAAACTTCTGTGATGCTGAGACTCTTAAAGAAGAAGATTTGTCACGTAGCTGGCTTGGCTGAAGGCAGACACAGTGGTAGTGACTTGGGGCATTACTCTGCTCTACTGCAGGTCTGGATTCCCAGGCAAGCCAACAGTGTAGCCCCAGCAGTCTCTGCTGCTTCCTTTTCTTTCACAGCTGAATCTTGGGACGGCCTCGCATCCCAAGCACCAGCCCCCACTGTTACTGTCTGCAGGGCAAACCTGCATGCAGCTCAAGGCCAGGTTAGGTGCCTCAATGCAGCATTAGTCCAAAAAGTGATTGTGAATGCAAGTAAAGAGATGAAGAATTGAAGTTTTCTCTTGAAAAGGAAGTTCGGAAGGAAACTTGTAAACTGATTTATGCTTGAAATGCTTTGGAAATAGTTACCAGCAAATAGGTTTTGAAAATAACTACTGTTTATGTCTTATTTAAGTAGATGCTTGTTTACCTGAGCCATGCATTCCTGTTTCCTTTGCACACTGGCAGTAGTACTCTATCCAAGGTGCAGAAGCCGAGTTAAAATAAGTGGGAAAAATCCACCTGCATCAAACAATATTTTTCCTCCTCCTTTGGTGGGCTGGATCTGCTGAATGATTACTGAATCAGACACGTACATCACTGGTGCACAGGAATTGGCAGGAATGCATCTATGGAAAAAAGGGAAGGGTGATACTGCAGCTGTTCTGATTTAAAGTGGCTCTACCTCTGGTGGGAGTGGTGTAGCCTGAGTTTCCCAAGAGCTAAATTCTTGAAGGTAAACTAGTCTAATATGTTCTGCTGTGGAATGGAGCAGCTAGGTTCTTCTTGTCCCTTTCCAGCCTCACCTTTGCTGCTCGCCTTGTATGAGGACTTCATGTCTCTCTTGGCTTGCTGTCGTGTTGTAGCTAAACTAATTAATTCAGAAAAAAAAGGTTGACCAAACTCTCTGCTCTTTGTAGTCTGGCATTAGTGGGAGTTGAGTTGGCTAATCCAGCAGAAGACTAACTCTGCCCAAATAATTAACAATCTTTGTTAGAATATCTTGCTGCATCAACACATTTTATGGTCACACAGTTGCTAGCTCTAGCACATAAGGGCAGGGGAGAAGGGGGTTGATCTTTTAGGGAATGACTTGTCTTTATGTTGATTTATTTTGTAGTTTCAAGGCTATTTTATTACGGCTGGGTCGCTTGATGGTGTCATCTTTAGGATTTTGTTTGGTCTGTGTGTCTCTTTGAAGCATCTGCTCTAAGGAAGGCACTGGATTACAAAGTTGAATGGCTAGTTGCCTGATCTAGTTTGGCAATTCGTGTATTCATTTGAAATACACAGCAGGTATTTTAACAGAACTGTGCACAGTGTTTTCAGATGCACGATCTGAAGTCTTGAGCCCTGTTAAAATGTGTGGTTCTAACCTAGTTGTCTGAGTTTGCTAGCACAGTGGAATAAAAGGCTTGGGGAATTTGAAACTAGAAAAAGGAAAGCCTTGTGAGCAGGAGCGTGCGTGGTGCGATGGGGGTGGAGGAAGCCTGGGCAGAATAAGCATAGTAAGAGTGTCAGTGGACAGGAGACAAAAGAGAATTCATTGGTTGTCTCCTCTTCCTGTAGAGAGCACTCTCTTTTTAATTCTCACCTGTGTCTAGGACTTAGCAGTAACCTTCCCCACAGCCTACGCACCTGACCTGTAGGGAAACACAGTTCAAGAACTGCTCATGGATGAAGAGCAGTGCTAGGGAAATTTTGATCTTTCCTTTGTTAAAATGACATACCAGAATATCCTTGTTAGAACTCCTTGCTACCAGAGTAGCAGAAGTTGGAGATCACTGGAGACGACAGCTTAGCAATTCCTTTATTGTAGGTTTTTGGAATCTCCATCTTTTCTGATGAAGGAAGAGAGTTTTAAGGAAAGTTGCTTTCATGAATTTTATGCTATAAAAGATGCTGGAGTGAGTGAAATTGGAGTGTCTTAGGAAAAGGTGACACTTTTATGCTTTAAGACTTCTTTGGCTTTTCCTTTGGGAATGTAAAGCAAGTGATGAGTCTAGATGAGGAATAAAAAGCCCATAGTAGTCATCTGTTCTTAAACAGTAATACTTTGTGCCTGGTCAGCTGGCTTTTCTTAAGTCAGACAGATGCCATTGGGGAATTGATCTCATTGTAATTTTCTTTTTAATTTTAAATATATTTTTTTTTTTTTTTGTAGAGGAAGTGTTTAGAAGATGGATTCTTTGATCTTAGCCAAGGTTGCTGGTGTGCTAGCTTAGGCATCTGGGTTTCCTCTGAGGGCCTGAAATTTGCAATGTTATCCCTTTTTCATTTAAGTCTTGAACGTTGCAAAACATGATCTTGTTTCATAAGATCTGTCATTCAGTTCTCATTTTGTGTGAACCAGTAACAAATAGTTGTGAACTTTGGTGGTGGTTTTGGGTTATTTTTTTTTTCCTCCCCACAGTGGGTTGGAAATAAACATTGTAAATAAACATGGAAGAATCAGGATAGTTGAAAGATTCCTGTAATGTATGGAAAGCTGGAGCAAAAAAAAGGGGTAAGGTTGGATAACAAATTCCTGTGTTTTCAGTGTAATGGTAAGAAAAGCACTTTATCAGCTAGATCCATGATAAGAGAGGCCTTTGCATCTACGAAAGAGTTACTATATCACAATGTCAAAGCTCTTGATATTTCTGAATAATCTTGAAGTTACCTAAAGAGTGTCTTCTATCACCCAGTAGGGAGGGTAATCACCTCCTTTTCTTGCTGACTTTCAGGAGTCCCCTGGCTCTTGTTAGTCCAGCAGCTCACCTTGCTGTAAGAGCTGCTCGTGCGGCGAGCGGCAGCGGCTCTAGGAGGGATGGAGCAGAGGCAAGTGGCCTTGGCAAGGTGCCTTGTTGAGCACTGCAGAGTTGGCCCCTTTCCCACTACTTGCAACAGCCACAGCAGTCATTGCTTCCTCTGCAGGGTTGGGGAATTGCTTTGTAACTCAGTAGTGAGAGCCGGAGCAGAACCCGCGTTGTGCGCGAAGGACTTGGAAGGTGTCGGACACCAAGTGAGTTTTCTGTTGTTGCAAGTGGTGGGCTCAGAACCACTTGGAATTTTTTCTGGTGGTCTTTCAAGTGGGGGAAGTGCTCCCTTGCCGGTCGGATTGATGTTAAACCTTACTAGGAGGCAGTTATGGGCTATATAGAATTCGGTGTTTAGAGGTGGGTGACTGACCACCCCGACATTAGATACCTCAGGCAAACATGTCTCTAGTGGAGAAAACAGCAATCCAAACATTTGCTTTATTATTAGTAACATGAAGATGTATTTTAATAACAGTGCATTTCAACAGCTGCCACGTGTTCTAGGAAGAATTTTTTTCTTTCAGAACTGTTGACACCAAATGCAACTTTCTTACGAAGCATATAGGAAGAAAGAATTTATACTCTGCTACCCTGGGTATCCTTGCAGTTTTCTTCCTTCCTATCAGGGATTTCTGTTCTTACAGAAATGATTGAATCTTATCTCGAGATGATGTTAAATAACGAAGGCTGACAATGAATTTGATCATCTTTACAATCATCCTGTTCCTTCAGTAAATGTCAGTATGTCATCAGTGGTAGATATGGGTTCAGTCCAAAGCTACCTTTGCAAAGTGGAGAGGTAGGAATATTTCTGCATGGAAATATTTGATTACAGTAATTTCAGAGGGCTGTGTTAAGGGCTGAAGTTTTTAAGTTGCGTATGTTCTAGAACAGTCAGCCAGGAAAATGAGACTTGTAGTGCACATCATCTTGAATGTATGTGCATGTCGTCCTATCTGGAAATGCCAGAAAGCATTGCCAGGTTAATAATGGCTGTACAAATTCTCAGGAATGGCCATCTATGGGAAAAACAATGTAAAAAAGACCAAAGCGAGGTGGAAGAGGTGCTTCCATACATCAAAGTCAAGAAAGGAAAAGTAGCCTGATGTTTCCCAAGACAGTCTTTTAACTAGCTGGGGGTTTCTGTGTCACTTTTCCAACAATCCCTGCTCCTGTGCCGTGCCACCTAAGCAAGTTTTGCTGGCACAGTTCTCTGAGGAGTTGCATTGTGAACCAGGTGTGCACACTGGTGCAGTTTTAAACCAAATCTGCCACTCCTTGGTGGAGGGTGGTTTTTAATGCTGTACCTGTCCTCCCAGGCAGGTAAGAACATGAGTGCACCAACAGTAACGTGCTGCAGCACTTAAGTCAAGAGGGCAAAGGGTGTATCTTAGGCTGTGAGATATTAGGAGATACCACAAGTATCAATACCACAGGTGTTGATGTGAAAAACTTACCTTACAAAATTGACAGCCATACTTGCTTTGCTAGATTTGTGATCAGAGAAGTACTCCATTGCCTGTTCTTTAAGAAATGACAGTGCTTTCAGTTTTCTCCACCTTTTCTCCAAGTCTAGTTGTTGCTCATTTGTGAATGATGAGCAGCTGGTTGATCCTCAGTGACTCAGTATCAGAGAGACTGATACACTGCGACAGGTACAGACCTGCATTTTAACTGATGGACTTCTAGGAGTGGCAGTGGCTGTTGACAAGTCCCTTTATTTTGTTTTTCTTAGAAATGCTCTATAAAATGTGAAACACTGGTTTCAATAATTACACTTGCCTTTTCTATCAGCCCTTTGCTGCATGAAAAGGAGAACAAAAGAACCAAAGTGTCACTCGTGAAACTATCACTCTTTTTTCATTTCCTTTTATTGTAAATAATTGACATTTATAACGTCACAAAAAATATGTTGTGATGTCCTTTTAATGATTGTTCTTTGAAAGGAAGACGTTACATGATTTCTGTGTCTGTGTCAAGGTCCAGTTCACAGAGCACTGGGACAACCTGCCCAGAGAGGCTATGGAGTCTCCTTCTCTAGAGATTTTCAAGACCCCCCCTGGATCTGTTCCTGTGTGGCCTGCCCTGGGTGATCCTGCTCTGGCAGGGGGGTTGAACTCGATCTCCAGAGATCCCTTCCAACCCCTACCATTCTAGGATTAGAAGTGTGGTAGGTAGTTTTAAAATGCCCTTGTCAAAACTTTAAGCAAGCTTTGCTAAGCAGCCTGTGTTGTGTGCTCTGAAAATGTGAGCGGAACACCTGAGAACAAAGGTATTCTGATCATACTGTCAGAAAAACCTTGCTAGAATTACACTAAGGAAGTGCTTAACTTCTTTGGCTAATAAGGCTTCTCCTGCAATACAGGAAGGTTTTCTTGCTCTGTACTTCCATATAGAGCAAATATTGAACTGGGGACTGTCTTGCTGTGCTTGTTAATCATCTCTACACTTCTGCAACTAAAAAGTTTTGGGTTTTTTTGGTTTTTTTCCCCCTGGGAGGGCATGCTTTTGTTTCTTTTTTTTGTGCGTGTGTGTGTGTGTTGTTTTGGTGAAATTGTACCAGAAAGAATTTGACTTTCAGACCCTAGGAGTATATTTTCATGAAAGACAGAGGAGAGGAATGTGCTCCTTTCTAAGCTAAAGTAAAAAAAATAATCCACTGGAATACTTTAACTCTGTTATTAACATGAAGAAAAGTTCTCTCTGTTTCAGGCACATGATAGGTAGAAATATTGGGAGAATTGAACGTGCCCAGTACGTAGCGGAAGAACAGACACTGGAAGAGGCAAACTAGTGATTTAATCCATTTTGGCAAGGAGCGAGGTAAAAAGATTATGCCAGTGCTTTCTCCTGGATTTTTTTAGCAGAGAAGTGGGCTGGGCTGCACTTGTAAATAGGGTAGACAAATTTGTGTACAGTAGTGGTTGTAATGGAACATCACTGAAGTAATACGCTCAAAATCCGTGCTACCAAATCCTGTTTCTTGGCTGTCTAAAGAAGAAATAGATCTGGTAGGGAAACACATCGATGAAGATCAATAATATCACCCTTCTAAGAATTTGATTTGAAAGATTCTCATTTCCAGGTCTCTGATATTCTTACCATCACAGCAGTGGGCATCCCTGGTCACTGGGAAGACATAACGCGGTTTAAGGCAGCTCAAGCCCATTGCTTTGCTCAAAGCTTTTTAGGGTAGTTTCTCAGTTTTTTGTACTCCAGATTGGGCTGAGCCCTTTATCTGCTCCCTCATGCTGATCTAGTTACCTCAGACATTCATGATCTTGCTGCTCTCCTGGACAAACATTTACACAACCAGTTAATAGACTCAACTGAGAGTCAGCCAATCCCCCTAACTGTTATAACCCTTTACCTTAAAAACCACCTTCCAGTCCTCTTTTGCACGGTGTACAGTCAGCTTTCTTTGCCACAGATGTGGTCAGTCACTTCCCACGTTCTTCCCAGAGCTTGTGAAGCACATCTTCCCTGCCCATCTCCACTGAGGCTTCTCAGGAGTTTGTTCATCCATCTCGCAGAGAGAAGCACAAGTACAGGTTGGGTGGAGAATGGCTTGAGAGCAGTCTTGAGCAGAAGGACTTGGGAGTGTTGGTCAATGAAAAAACACAACATGAGCCATCAATGCATGCTTGCAGCCCAGAAGGCCAACCATACCCTGGGCTGCATCAAAAGCAGCGTGGCCAGCAGGTCCAGGGAGGTGATTCTCCCTCTCTGCTCCACTCTCATGAGACACCACCTGAAGTACACCATCCAGCTCTGGAGCCCCCAGCAGAAGAGGGACATTGAACTGTTAGAGCAGGTCCAGAGAAGGGCCATGAAGATGATCGGAGGGTTGGAGCACCTCTCCTGTGGGGATAGGCTGTGAGAGTTGGGGCTACTCAGCCTGGACGAGAGAAGTCTCTGGGGAGACCTTACAGCAGCCTTCCAGCACCTGAAGGGGACCTACAAGAAAGCTGGGGAGGAACTTTTTACAAGGGCTTGTAGTGATAGGATGAGGGGTGATGACTTTAAGTTGGATGAGGGTAGATTTAGACAAGATATTAGGAAGAAATTCTTTACAGTGAGGGTGGTGAGACACTGGAACAGGTTGTCCTGGGAAGTTTAGCAGTGTTCAAGACTGGGTTGGACAAGGCTTTTACCAACCTGGTCTAGTGAGTGGTGTCCCTGCCCATGGTAGGGGGTTTGGGACTAGATTATCTTTATTGGAACTAGATGATCTTTAAGGTCCCTTACAACCAAAACCATTCTGTGAAGAGCTGGCAGCGTATAGAATCTGGAGTTTGGGGCATTTGCCTGGGTGTAAGAGACTTCTCTTACAACTTCTGTCTTAGGTGGAGGAGGTAATGGAATACATGTGTATTTCTTCCCAAGTTCATGGCTGGACCTTAGAGATGTAGTATTGTCATCATTGGCCTGGCACTTGCTTTATGTTACACAAAACAGATTGATGGGAGCAGAGAGAGACCGGTTTAGGAAGATTGTGTGGCCTAATGCCTATGGCAGTATTTGGATTCCAGAGCCAAGAAACTGTCCTGGAATGATACAGTGAAAGACTTCTCTCCTCCACCACCACCACCAAATGCTTCCTATGAAAAGTGTCAAAATACCTTTGTCAGCCTGATGTGAAAAGTCAAGCTGCTGCTTCCAGGTTTCTGCTTCTTCCAGGTTTCTTTTTTTACTCTCCAAATAGTGCTGTGAAGGTTTTGAGTGAATGAGTTTGATTCTTTTGCTTTCCACCACCCCTCATGAAAATTAGTGGCTTCATTTTTCAGTTAGCTCTGGATGCTGCTTAGACCACCCAATGGAAAATCATCTGAAGATTCAGATTTTGGTAGAAACATGATTTAAATAGATTAGAATTAAATTTGGCACTCAAGGGCATCATGGCCTTTAATGTTTAGCTAAGTTTGATTTTTGCTATATTGAGACCATTTGTTTGGAAAGTATTTTATGAAATGATGTTACCATATATCATGATGAAACACAAATGTACACTTTTTTTGCTACAGAAAAGTCTGACCTATCAGTAACAGGTAGGTTTTGGAAACTGAGATCACGGATTTTTTTTCATTTGTATAACTGTTTTACTCAGTACTCTCCAAATATTCATGTGAAAGCTTTAGAGCTTTTTGAAGACATGGATTACACAGAATCACAGAATGTTAGGGGTTGGAGGGGACCTGGAAAGATCATCTAGTCCAACCCCCCTGCCAGAGCAGGATCACCTAGAGCAGGTCACACAGGAACGTGTCCAGGTGGG
>WUAM01000314.1:517878-531697 GCA_024336885.1 Actenoides hombroni
AGCCTTTCCCTGTAAGAGAGATATTTCAGTGCCCTTAACCATGCTTGTAGCCTCTGTTGGACTCTCTCTAGTATTTCCCTGTCCCTCTTGAACTGGGGAGCCCAGACCTGGACACAATACTCCAGATGTGGTCTCGTTAGTGCAGAGTAGAGGGGGAGGACAACCTCCCTTGTCCTGCTGGACACACTCTTCTTAATGCACCCCAGGAGACCATTGACCTTCCTGGCCACAAAAGGCCATTGCTGTCCCATGGGTAATTTTTGTGCACTAGGACTGCCAGGTCCTTCTCCATGGATTTGATTGCATGCTACTTTTTCCATCAGCCTTCTTATGAGCATAGGAAACATAACGTGCACCATAGCAAAGGAGAAGGAATTTGTAGGCTGCCTTCTTTGTAGTTACAGGAATTTGTGACAACTGAAGCAGAACATCACCGGAAGAAAAGTGTTAGTCTGGTGATTTCAAGTGGTCTGTTCAGAAGTTGTCTTTAATTGCATGGTTTTGCATTTTCTGAGTCCCCAAACTTTTTGGATCTGCTTTGTGGAAGTGCTGAATACTTTAATCCACAGATGAAATCCATTGGAGCAGTATCAGCAACTGAGAAGTCATGTTTTGGAAACTGTGATATCTAGAATTCCTTTAACACACATCTCTGGGTTTCCCTTCCCCATAGAGGAAATCACTAGAATACTTAACTGGTTTCCTGTGGTGATGACAAAGTGGATGAAGATTATGCCACTTAGATGTTAGTGTGATAAGCACAACAAATAAAATTCAAGAATAAATTAATAATGGTGCGTTTCAAACAAGGGTTTCAGTCCACCAGTCCATGAACTACACACTGAACAGAAGAGACAGTGCTTGTTCAGTGAATGCTGTACCTCCTGTGCACATCAGATAAATACTCCAGGGGGAAAATGTTTGTGTAATTGAAGACAGTGTGTGGGTGGGGGGTAGCAGATCAATGCCACAGACCTATCCTTAGTTGTGGCTTTTTCTAACCTTTATGTGCTTGACTTTGTGGCTTCAGTAGTTTTCTCTTCATGTAGTTTTTAAGTGTAATACTGTAGACATACACTCCTTGTAAATAATTTATGTGCAGTCAGAATGAGACTGTGCTTGATGCATCAACACTGTTTACTAGCCAGGCTTTGGAAGACACAGATGTAGGGAAAAACTGGAGTGATGCAGTGGTAAGGTGGGTGATGCAAGTCTCTCTCTTTGAGTAGGAGTCCATGCATATACTTGCATTCAAGATACATACACGTCAGTGAGACTGAGGTATTGTTTTGCCTGTCTAAACACCTGAAGAAGTTGCACTTGTGCCTTGTTTCTCCCTCATACTTGTTTGCTGAATATGTGAATGGGCATGTTTGGTTGTTGCTGTACTTCTCAGCTGCTTTGGAAAATGACTTATTCTGTTTCTGGAATTGTTTTTGTTTGGGTTCTTTAGACAGCACTGCTTTCAGAGTTTATATTTCATATTCTGTGAGGTGCCTTACAGGCTGTTTTTCATGGTTAAGAATGTCTTCATATATATAGATATATGTATATATAAAACCCCAAATATTACTTTTGGATGTCGACATGAAGTGTTGGACCTTCTGTTCCTGGGTGATGAACAGATCACAGGGTGAGCTACATTCTTAGTTCTGTGGCCAGTAAAGATGCTGTGCTTTGAGTTGAGTTTTTCTCTTAATACAAAGTCAGAAGAGAGCACTAGTGAACCTGACTGAGCCTGCCATAGTAGAGGTGGTCACTTGGTACGATCTTGACATTATCTTTTAGGAGTTCCAGGATTTCCTCCCATGACCACACAAATCTTTAGCTCTCTGTTCTAGAAAGCAAAGCCATCCAAATCTTACCTCTTCGTATTGTTGGAGGTGGCTTTCATTCCTCTGTTTTGTCTTTTCATTCTCAATGAAGAAGGCTTTTATTAGTAACAAAGACCAGCATATCAAGTTCTCCCACTAGTACTGGTATGTATCCCTGTTTCCTGCAGTGATGGTATTTGTGACTTTCACGTAGACTAAGATAAAACATTTAGCTCTCCTTTGCCTGAGTTGCTATCCATCTCTGCTTGTTTTCAGTGAGGCAGGGTAGTTGCTTGTTGCACCTTAAAAATTCTTTACAGTTTTGCAATAGATCTTTCTTGTTCCACAAAACTTGATTCAAACTCAACTCGGAACCTAATGGGGGCTACCCTTGGTTCCCCTGACAACTTTATACATCTGTCTGTGAAGGACTGTATTGCTGGATGACTGCTCCTGCCAGGAGGACAGGATGGTGGTGAGCAAGACCTGTTTTCAGTTGTTTGTTTATCGCTTGACAGGAAAAGTTTTGCAACTTTTTTTTTCCCCTGCCTTCGTTACTTTGCTTTCCAGACAGTGTTTGCCTTTGTCATATACTGAATTTCTTCTTAAATCTCTTCCCCAGTTTCACTGTGGTCAGAGAATCAGGCTGTGGTGTCCTCTGCTCCCTTAACTGCAAACCTATAGAGTCACTTTCTACTCGTATCATGAAGAATTATTTATTTTTTTTTATTACTGTAAAAACTTGTCAGATAACCTTGATTGTGCCAAAGAAAGAATGTTTCCCAGTGAACCCACAGGTCTAGTTTGGTCAGTGAAATTGTGCATTGTGAAGCATGCATCCTACTGTTGCAGCCACATAAGAGGTCAGGCATTACCACAGGAGAACGCCACAGAGAATCGCAGAATAACTGAGGTTGGAAGGGACCTTTAAAAGTCATTTGGACCAACATTCTGCTCAAAGCGACCAACTTGAAAGACAGAGCCAGCTCTGAAGCTGTATCAGATTGCTTAGGGTATATCCAGTCGGTTTTGAGTATCTCCAAGGATGAAGCCTCCACAGCATCTTGGGGCAATCTGTTGTGAAGTTTGACCACGCTGGTGGAGGGGGGAAAAAATCCCCAAATCCATGGTCACGGCTGTGTTTTCAGGTTGTACCTTTTACTCGTCTCTTAGCTAGCTCTGAACACTCCAAAGCAAAGCTGCGTGTATGTGATTGCCTCCTTTGTGTGGGGGGGCAAACCCTCCTCCCCACAGCCTGTCCTTCTGAAAGAGCCTTCATCCGTTCCCCACAGTACTCCAGGCCTGTGAACTATCCAGCTGCCAACGAGGAAGGATGACGGGTTGGAGTCATGGTGTAAGCACAGGAAGGTAGAGAGAAGCTACTGAATAATGACTGCAAGTTTTTGAGATGTGCATGTTCATGTCCTGCTTCCTTTTGTTTTTTTCTGTCAATCTTCCCAGGATCATTCTGGCCTAAGACTGAAATGGTTCTTTGTGCACTCCTCCTTACATGCTTGGGACTAAAGGTGAGGCAGGATTCTAAAAGTGCATGCCCTTTGTGGATGCTTTGAGGTGTACAAGGTCTGTGGCTGCAGGTGAAAGGGATGCCTATATGTAAGCTGCATGTCTTAATGCTTGTAACTGTTTGTCATGCTCGAGCAAGGATGACAGCTGGGCCTTTATAGCAATTTTGCTGCAGATTTTTCTGACCTTGCAGAGTGGGAGCCACTGGTAAATGTATTATCTGCATAGGACAGGAGAGCAGGAGTTGGAGAAAGAGAAGTTGGTCTGACATGCTTGTTTGTATGAAGTTGGAAGCTGGGCTAACGTTGTGACCATGCAGCTGTAAGTGGAGGAAGAAAAAAAGTCTCACTACAGACAATTCTACGGTCTCAAAATGTCACCATCTTGACAATTGAAGCTGTTGCAGTTGTTGCTGTTGCTGTGATGCAGCCTCCTCTGTTGCAGTTGACACATGGGTCCATCAGATCCTCCAGTGAGCTGGTTCAGCTTGAAACCTGCAAGAAATCAAATTCCCCAGAAGAAAAGCAGGGTTTCCTGCTGGTGTAGAAAGCTCAGCAGTGGGTTTGGTGAGCACTGGCATGAGGGATAGGCAGTGGATGGTACTGTGGTGCCACTGTAGGACTGCTTGGGTCTGAAGAGTAAAACTGTTGCAGCAGCAGAGTCACTTAAACTTAGACCCAGAACCTTACATGAATGTTTTGTCCAACACAGGGATTTCTAATGAGGAGCTCATTTCTTTCCCTTTCTTGCTTGGGTCTTCCAAGCTGCACAGCATGCAGTTAAACCTTTTCCTCTAAGAATTTTTCATCTTCTCTAATTGTTAGAGGCAGCGTCGAGGGGTGAATGTAAATGGCAGTTCTGTGACTGAGAATGGATCCAGAGTGACATTTGATACTGAGATTTCTACGATTGTGTCGCTGTAAAGTGGAAGAACTTGAACAAAAATGCAAATATTTAAAGGAGACTCTTAGAGGAATCTGTAGAGGAGTTAGATAAATGAACTACAGAGACTTGTCATACCTGACGCTGGTAAAAAAAAAAAGCTTCCATTTCCCACCTCTGCCATTGATTTGTTTGTGATGAGATCAGTAGCCCCTCAGTGCTTTTTGTTTCTTTGTAAATTGGGCAGATGCTTTTTTTTTTTTTTTTTTTTCCAGAAAAGACAAAGAGATCTTTAGAGCTTGTAGTGCAGAGTAAATGCACATCCAGACATTAATTCATTTGTAGGGATTGGTAAACTCAGGACTATGCTTACAGTCCAGAGATTAGTGGCAAAATAGCTAATCTCTTTAAACGTGTTGCCTTCAAAGGTCAAAACAAGCTGACAGTGGGGGATGTTTCTTCTGCTTGCTTTAATCTGCTGAGTATGATACTACCACTGCATGATTGATTGATTGATTTTTTTTTTTTTAATTTTCTTTTGACTGCTCTGCTTGAAAGGACTGTATAGCTGTGTCATTCTGAGGAGCATTTTCTTTTAAGAAGAGGTATAGATTGTGTGGAGTGTCTTGATTTAGGGAACGTACGAAGAAAATACCTTAATTAGTTAACATCTTTTTGGCACTAGGTGGAAGCTTCTGCATCCAAAACAGGTGAGAAATAGTACTGTGGTGTTGTGTTTTCACTACATGACTGGCATGGAGCACGTGTGCAGCTACTGCAGTGTAGTTTTAACCCTCTAAAGCTGGGAGGAGGAAACAAGTCCGGTGAATATGCTCATGGAGGTGTGGGGAGGAATGGTTTTCTTCCTTCCTTAGCTTTGCTTTGTGTATGGGTTTATGTGAACGTCGGTCAAAACTCAGAAATAGAGGTTATATCTTTTAGAACAAGTTTTTGGTTTGTATCTTTTTGGTGCAGAAAAATACTGTATTCATGAAGAGATCTGAAACTGTCATGTAGTGTTTATCTGAGTAAACCAAGCCTTTCTCTTGACACACACAAAAAACCCAGATTTAACACAAAATTCTCCTGCAGTATCATGGTTAAATTATTTCCTTTAAGAACAACACATTTATCTCCAATTCATACATTTAATGCAATTTTGACTAGAAAGTCCTTGGACTGTAATGACAGGTCAGAATAGTAAGTGGAGGGGATCTTTCCATTCCCCCAGAGTTTGGGTTCAGTTCAGCATGTTTTGGAACACTGGGGAAAGACAGGTAGTTGGATACTAATTTCTTAAAACGTTTCTGACAATGTAGAAGTGGTTCTAGAGGTATTTTCTATTATGGGATACAGACGTGAAGGATAGAGATCTGTTACAAATGGAAAACTCAAAAAGAATGCTCCATTTAGCAGTTTGCTTAAGTAATAAAAGGGAGAATTAATGTGATGAAAAAAAGCTATGCACATCTCTCTCTGCTACCAAACAACACGTGTTGCATTTTCATGGTATTTAGTAGAATTGTGGCATTGCAGGAAAAATCAAATTCATCTGGGATGGGAGGAGAGAGAACCCTCTGACATTGTGGGTTCCTTGAATTTTTTTCCCTCTGGATTTCTTTGTGGAAAGACCTTTTAAAATTCCTTTATTGGAAAGACCTTTCCAATAATCCATTTATTTTTTTAGGCATGTCCTTAATTTTTTTTGATTCTCTTGCTATTTAAAATTAGCAGAAATTGGACATTTAAAAAATGTGAAAGACTGATTGTTAAGAGTGGCGTGAGGTTGCAGTAAGGTTAGTTTACATCTGTTTAGTCTCTGTTCTTGTTTTATAACACTTAAGTCTGAGATTTTAGGATGGGATTGTTTAACCCTTATAACTTTCTGCATTTGAGGGTGGGGGAATCCCAGAACTTGGCCATTTCTAAGGCTCTCAGCACTAGTGGGCTAGATAGATGATATAAACGGACAGATACCTGCCAGAACTGAGTGTTCTGTCAGCTGAGGATGCTTTAGACTTTTAAACCACTACAGAGCATGCTTATTTGTCTCGGGGATGTTCTGAGGTCTCCTAGTGGGAACCACTGTACAAAAATCCTAATGAGATGCAAGAGGTCTCACCTACGGCCACATAGAAACTAAAAGATCCTGGCTGGGTTATGAACAGATGTCTGGTTTTGCTTTTGAAGTGTGGTCTGTGCCGAGCAGTGGTTTTAGGTGAAGGTTTCATCATAAGGCCTAAATTTACAGCTCCTCACTTGCAGAACGAGCCCTTTATTCCTCCTGTCACACCTGGTCCCAGTTCTGTCACTGTTTCCCTCTGGTGCAGGCACTTCCACTCATCTTCTGATCACAAGCTAATGAAGTTTGCTAAAAAAACCCCCTCTTGTCTCCGCCTGTCAATCGTTGGGCATTCAGGTTGGTTGGGGTGGCCTGTGGTGCAAGCCTGTGGGTACCAAAGCTGGCTTGAAGTGAAAAGGAGTAGGAAGATGGGGATAGGAATACCTTGGGCTTATGACACGTTCTTCTCATTTCATTATTCACTTTTTATCTTAGCTTTCACAACTGCTGAGTCACTGGAACTCAGGAGCTTTTTGTTAGGTTGGAGCCCTACTGGCTTTGTCAAGTAAAGCAGGTCAGATAAGCAGGAGAGAAGTAAATGGGAGGACAGCTTTTAGTTCAGATCTCAAGTAAGAGAGTATTTCTTGAAGTTTCAGTTCTTCACTACTTACTGGACTTTGCATGGTCTATTCCAATCACATCTCTGTTTTCTAGGTAACTTTTTTTTCCTCTTTCCTACTTTCTTCTTATACCTGGTTCATGCTGCCTTTGACATATTAATATGACACTGTCTTTTCATTTGGGAGTGCTAATCTGTGTTTTCACAGTATTTATAGAATGTTAACACATTGAGCTTCTAAGACGTTTACATTTGTGTACAAATGACAATTGTGTACAAAGTGTTTATCATAAATACTAACTTAGGGATAGTTACGGTGTCATTTTGAAGTGGTCTGGTTTCCAGTGTGTGTTTAGGGTTCCTCCTACTTGTCAGTACTAGACATGAGAGACATAGCAGCACATCTTTAGTTCACACAGTGTTCAGTTGTCAGGATATCATGTTAATCTGAGGTAAATGTCAAATTATTTTAATACCTTTCTAAATTTATTACCTTAATTAAAAACCACAATGCAAAAGGTAATACATAATCTAAAGGAAGTCATACAGAGTCCTCTGTGATAAACTAACTAAAATCCTTAAACATAGGGCTGTATTCAACAGAAACTGTCCTGTCCTCCCCCCTCCATTCCTCAGCCTTCCTTTGCACTGTTTTTGAGCAGGTGGGGTTACTGAAGTTATGACAGAGCCTGTCCTGTTCCTCTTGCCTGCATGTTTTTGCTTCTGTGTTGCCTTTTCTTTCCTGTGGATTTAGGTCATTTTGTAGGTATGCAGATATTTTTGCAGGTACGGTTGAGATGGGATTTGGAACCAGCAGCTGCAGTAGCAGAAGAGGAGGACTGTTTCTTTTGGTGGCAGTGCTGACTTGGTCTGCTTTTTATAGCATTTGTACCCGAGTGTGATGATTTGTGACATGTTAAAACCAATCTGACTTTCACTGCCCAAAAGGCAGTCTGTTTTATTCCTCACCTCTCCTCGTCTGTGTATACTTGCTCTTGAAGTGGGATATGGTTAAAGTAGCACCCCCAAACCTCTTGAATGCTGCTCTGCAGATGTAGCTGTCTGATCAAACTCCCTGAGAGGATGAGACGAGTGCCAGGAATGGAGCAAAGGAGTGGAAGTGTATGGGCAGAACAGAGCAGTGAGACTGCCTTCTTCACTTGCAGTGATAAGTTTGTTCTCAGCTAGCTTGTGAAGTCTCACCCTAAAGTTAGTTTCACTTTTTTTGGCTTCTGCTGATTTAAAACCTTTCTATTACTCAGAGCAGCAGTGATGTTCTTCCTCTCATCATGCCTTGTTTTTTCACAATGTTGATAGTACCCACTGTGAAGCTATGTAAGCTGAAAACATCATATGCCTTCCCCCCCCCCCCCCCCCAAAATAAAATAAACTGGCTTCCTTGTGGTCACTGACACCTGGACAAAGGAGACATGATGGAAGCATATTGCTGGTAGCGTGGTAAAAGAAGATTGTCCTCATGTATGTAAGCTCTGGCTTGGTCAGACCAGCTTAAACTGAGCGTGAAACCCAGTTGTTTGTTTGTTTGTTTGTTTTCACATGTAAAACCAAGAAGGAAAGGAAGTACTTGTAGGGCAGTTGGTTTAAAGGCAGATAGTGAGTGAAGGCAAGATACATAAATCCTGTTGGTGAGCCTGAACTTCCTCTTAGTAAGAGGAATCATTAATTCAGAGCTTTGATGGGAAATCTGATAGTTGAGGCAATCTAATGGTTGCTTATGTAGTGGCTATATAGCACGTGTGTTATCTGTTCACTTGTATCAGGGGCACCTTTTGGCAACTTTCTAGTCCAAACCATCTCCCTTGCACTCAGAGTCATTAGCCCGAGCTTTGAGAGACTTTGCTGTCTTATAATACATACAATTTTAGACTTCGATCAACAGCCACACTTCATTTTTTCATTTCAGGAAGTTTAAATGCATCTCCTCCTGAATCTTTTTTGAGTTTATGCTGTCAAAAATACTTAATTCTTCTAACGAGCAAGCTAGAAAAGCAGATGTGTGAGGAGAACTTTAAAAAAAACCAAACCTCAGTGGGAAAAGAAGAAATTGACTTTTCAGGATGTTTGAAACCACGTCTTTACCAACACTGTTTTGTTTAGTGAATCTTTTGATTCTCCTTTTTTGGCATTTTTTTTTAACAACACTCCATTTAAAATACACCTTAACATTTATAGCACTAAAACATCCACATTTGGGAATAGCACTAAAATACTGTGTATTTCTTCATATGTTTCTTTGAATGTATTTTAAGTAGTCTCTGGAGATGTTTGGTGGTTTGTTTTTTGTTTTGTTGGGTTTTTGGTTTGGTTGGTTTTTTTTTTTTTTGGTTTATTTTTTGGTGATGCCAAGTTAAGAAACTTTTGGTCCCTGCTATACAAAAAAGATGTGGACAGCTGGAGAGGGTTCCTAGAAGGGCCACAAAGATGAGAAAAGGGTTGGGAAGGTGCCATAGGAGGAAAGGCTGAGAGAATTGGGTTTTTTTCAGCATTGAGAAGAGAAGACTTAGGGGAGATCTTATCACCATGTTCTAATATTTAAAGGGTGGCTGCAAAGAAGACAGAGACTCTCTTTTTACAAGGATTCATATGGAAGAGAGAGGCATAACGGGTACAAGCGACTCCTGGGGAGATTCAGATTGGACTCAGAGGAAAATTGGTCACAATGAGAAAAATCATTCAATGGAATAATCTCGCCAGGGAAGCGGTGGAGTCCGCAGACCCAGACGCTTCTAAGATGCAGCTGAACAGGGTGCTGGCTCATCTTGTCTAGACTGTGCTTTTGCCAAGAAAGGTTGGACCAGGTGATCCTTGAGGTCTCTTCCAACCTGGTATACTGTAGTTCCATGATTCTGTGTTTATATACATGTAATAATTATAGCTAAGGCTTGTAACATGATTTTAATGTAGTTTCCATGCTTATATACTTTTCACAGTGAGGGTGACAGGGCACTGGAACAGGCTGCCCAGGGAGGTTGTGGAGTTTCCTTCTCTGGAGATGTTCAGACCCCACCTGGATCTGTTCCTGTGTGACCTGCTCTAGGAGATCCTGCTCTGGCAAGGGGGGTTGGACTCGATGATCTTTCGAGGTCCCTTCCAACCCCTAACATTCTGTGATTGTGTGATACCTACCATAAAATGAATTCTCAGAGCAAGATGGTGGTCTGCAATTCATTTGTGTTTGTAATATACCTTTGACTTTATATTTGGGTCCATTCACTAAATATTTATGCATGGCTCTGAAGAAGTGCTTGTGGTTTGGCATTTTAAAATGCAAACAATAGGTTATGACCTAGGAAATGTAACTCAAACGCTGATTTAGATATAATCAGTCTGCATCTTACTGATTTAGTGAGGTGCAAATACAGTCATCTGGTCTGTATCCCCATTGTGCCCAAAAAGATCCAACCCCTAATCCAGAGTGGCCATAATCACTTTGAGCATTGTCATCCTTCACAAGTTTTTCACCATTTTCAACAGCCTGTGCATTTCTAAGAATGGTTGTGTGTTCTTCCTGGTACAAGGAGGAGGACTAGAGAAGTGATTGTCCCACTGCAGTCGGCACTGGTGAGGCCACACCTTGAGTACTGGGTTCAGTTTTGAGTGCACCAGTATAAGAAAGACATGGAGATGCTGGAGTGGGTCCAGAAAAGGGCAGTGAAGCTGGTGAAGGGTCTTGAGAATAAGTCTTATGAGGGTTGGCTGAGGGAGCTGGGGTGGTTTAGTCTGAAGAAAAGGAGGCTGAGGGGAGACCTTATTTCTATGTGCAACTCCCTGAAAGGAGGTTGTAGACAGGTGGGTGTTGGTCTCTTCTCACAAGTCACAATTGATAGGACAAGAGGAAACGGCATCAAGCTGCACCAGGGGAGGTTTAGTTTGGACACTGGGAAAAACTTCTCTACTGAAAGGGTTATCAGAGACTGGAACAGACTGACCAGGGAAGTGGTTGGATCGCCATTCCTGGATGTATTTAAAGGCTGTCTAGATGTGGTGCTTAAGGATACGGTGTAGTTGTGGCTCTGGTAGAGTTAGATAATGGTTGGACTTGATGATCTTAAAAGGTTTTTTCCAACCATAGCAGTTCTGTGTGATTCTGTGGTAGAACTACAGCCAGGCCACTACCTGTCGCTGCCTGGTTTCTCTTTCCAGCACTGCCTTTTTGTGTCCCTGTTTGCTCCTAGGCCGCTTTCTCCTTGTTGGAGCCTTCTGCTGTAGGTCATGCTGGTGGTTCACAACAGTATGATCTCCCAGAAGAGCTGCAACATTGCTGAGATCAACTGATGCAAATAGGAGTGCTATAAATTATTGACTTAAATGCATTTAAATGACTAAATAAGCCTTTATTTAAACTGTTTAATCTTCTTGTGGGCTGGTAACCATTATGCACTAAGCAAATGTCGTCCACATTCCCTTTTCTGTATAGCAAAAACAGGTTTAAATGTTTACTATGGCTGTGCATATTTAATCAACCCTGTCAGTTAATGTTTTATAGTCTGCACTTTTATCAGGTTTTCATGATGAGAATATTTCAAGAGAAGTATCAGGTTTTGTTTCTCAGTTGATTCCAGCATACCTTCATGGAGGCTGGAATCCAATTAATGCACAAATCCCTCGGCACTTAGTATTTGTCATTAAATAAAGCTATCTTGGACGTTTTAAATTCATGGCAAGTAAGCTTGTCTAAACATATTTGACATTCTCATGGATTCAATTTAAACAAAGCAAGATTTATCTCTCAAAAAATAATTAACTGATTGATTTTTATTTTTTTTTCCCCCCCCTTCTGGTCACTGTGATCCTCAGTGTTTCAGGAATTATAGAGCTTAGCTCCTCACAACTAGTTCCTATTTGCAGGTATGGAGGGTAAAAGGCAATTTCTATGCTTTTACAGTCCCCAAAGTCTCTTTCAGTTTGAATAAGCTACTCATTACTTTGAACCAGGTGAATAAACAGAGAAGAAAAAAAAAAATAAAAGGAAATATTCTGCAGAGTCATGAACAGGCTGCTCTTGTCAAAAATTGGCTGAATACCTTTGTAAACTGTGTTCTGGACATTCCCTAGTGACTTATACTTGCTCAGTAGTCTACCTTTAAAGCATTGTAGGAAACACATAGGGCTTTATCATTTTTTTTACTTGACTGTATTCTAAAAGGACATTCAGAACTCAGCATATGTCTGTTGTGACTTTAAACTGACTTTTGGAAGGGCTTGTTTTAAAACCAATCTATTAAATAAATAGCAACATTTAAGAAAGCTTAACCTGGGGATTTGTATCCTAGTTGTCTACACCTTTCTTCTTCATTGTAACCTTCCCTATTTATGTATTCCCAGCTTCCTGACTCTTATAACTCCACTTTCCTGTGTTTCTGCACTTCTGGCTAGGACAGAGGCAATGTGTGTTGTGGCTGGTTGAGAACTAGGTGTTGGCTCTCTGATGAACTGGTACCCATCTACTGACTGACTGGCCATGGAGCTGTTGCTACACGGCGTGCTCCTCATCTTCAGTGGGAGATATGAAATCTGGCCTTTCGTTGCTTTATTTAATTCTTGAGAATTTAAAATTCTTTTCAGGGAAAATATGCACTCTAGCTTGCCACGTACTTTGAAACCTTTGGCAAGTCTGCTGAAACATGATTAGATAACACTAAAATTCCACCTTTTAAAAATGGACAATCTTGATGAAAAGGATGACCCATTTGGATTTTGGAGGGTTGCAGTACAATGGTGGGTTGCTGGTGTCTAAAAAGGTTAAAAATGGAAAAAGAAATCTGTGGGATGGTGATTGGGTAGCAATCTATCATGTTTTGCCTGCAGTGTGAGCCTTTCGTTCTTGTTTGTGTGTTTGTTTTCTTTTATTTTGTTGTTGCTGTTTTGGGGGGTTTTTTGGTAGTTGTTGTTTTTGTTTTCTTTGGGTTTTTTTTTTTGTTTTTTCCTTTTTGTGTGATAATGCAGGTTAAGTCTATGTTTTCCTCTGAAAATGGAGGTTATCCCTATGAAGTCAATGAGGACATTGCACTGTACCAGGAGTAAGGTCATTTCCAATACACTTCATTGCTTCTCTGTCCCTGGAACATTGAAGATATCTTTTCTGTGGTTTAATCAACCAGCTGACTTGTTCAGCTTCCTAAAAGTCCTACAAGCTCTTCATAGAATCACAGAATGGTTTGAAGGGACCTTTAAAGATCATCTAGTCCCAACCCCCCTGCCATGTGCAGGGACACCTCCCACTAACTAGATCGGGTCGCTCAAAGCCCCATCTAAACCTGGCTTTGAACACTTCCAAGGGTGTGACATCCACAACTTATTTGGGCGACCTGTTCTAGTATGTCATCACCCTCATCATAAAGAATTTCTTCCTTGTAACCAATCTAAATACACCCGCTTTCAGTTTAAACCTTTGCCCTTTGTCCAGTCACATTTTACCAGGGCTGGTAGTATCTCTCCACCTTTCTTATAAGCCCCCTTCAGATACTGGAAGACTGCAATAAGTTCTTCCTCAAGCCTTCTCTTCTTCAGGCTGAACAACCCCAACTCTCTCAGCCTGTCCGCATAGGGGAGGTGCTCCAGCTCGGACAATTTTTGTGGCCCTTCTCTGGACCCACTCTGACCGTGGCTTGCTTTTTACTGGGGATGCTGGAGTTGGATGCAACGCTCCAGAAGGAGTCTCACAAGAGCAGAATAGACAGTAACGAATGTAGCATAATAATCCTAAAATTTGACTTTGAGCCTGTAAGTTTGCATGCTGAGTTTTATTTTTAAGTCCTGCAGTTTCAAAAAAATCTGGGAGTTGGGTGCCCCCCCCCCCCCCCCCCTCAAACAAAGCGAAAAAAAAAAAAAACCTTTGTTCCACAACCTGCAGTAGAAAAAAAAAAGTTTGCAAGTCCGCTCGTATACCTCCACACC
>WUAM01000314.1:531797-544961 GCA_024336885.1 Actenoides hombroni
AAAAGAAAGGAACGAATGAAGAAAAAAAATCTAAAAATTGTGTTTTGAGCTGGGAATTTTGTCGGTGGTGTTTTTTTTTAAATCCCCGGCTTTTAAAAAAAAAAGGGGGGTGGGGGGCCCCCCCCCCCCCCCCCCAAGTTAAAAACAAGTGAAGAACTAACACTATGTTTAGCCCATATCTGGGGCTAAAATATAACAGTTGCTCTATCCCCCAGTGATGTCTCCCCAGCAGAGAAGGGGAATCATGAAAAGAAGACCCATGGGTTGAAATGAAAACAGATTTAATGAAGTGGCAAAATGAATACCAGTGACAATATAAAGTATATAAAGTTATACTCAGTCCAGCAAAGGTACAGCAGTCACAATAGACAGGAAGGCAGTCCTCTGGAGCAGGAAGAAGAGAAGAAAGAAGAGGAGCAGGGTCAGAAGGACTCCCAAGCAGGAGATCCTCTGTCCTCAGCAAGCTTCCCCCTTTATACTGAGTGTGACACACCTGTAGCCAACTCAGTTCAGCTGCCTTGGCTGACTCCAAACTGTTCTTGGCCCCCTATCCCATGGCTGACCTATGACTCTGTCCCAGTGAAACCAGGGCCCACTGAACAACGATTCACCTACATCTTTAAAAGTTCAGCTCTCATTTTAGCATCAGACTTGCACTCTTTCCTTGTGCCTTATGGCTTGCTCTGTGCTGCTGAACCAGTCAGTCAGACTGGTTCTTGGGCCCTCTGCTGCTGGCACTGATGATGGACAAATGGGGCAGTCAGCCATGTGAAGTCTTTGTTACACCCTGGATGATCTCCAGAGGTCCCTTCCACCCCTACCATTCTATGATTCCATGTAAAGAATCAGGAAAGACTGTAGGAAGAAGAGGAGGAGAAATGGAGGGTGACAACAAAAACTGAGTCTGTAGTGACATACCAAGAAGAGAGATTATAAGGAAGCGTAGAACTCCTTTCCCAATGTTATATTTGTTTTGGCTTTTAAATCTCTAATGCCATGAGTACATGGGACTGAAAATTCTGCCAAATGACAAGATAAAGAAGCCAGTGGATTGTGTATTTAATCATGAGAAGTTCCTTATTTTCTTTGGAGGAATGGCTGTTCCTATCTAAAGTCTCTTTCCACTGCCTTAACAGCTGCAGCCTTCCCAACGTCTACCTCTGACAAAGAGGCTGGTCTGCCATGCCCTCTTCTTTCTACCTCTGTGCATTTATTCTAAGTGCCTTTGTGAATCCCGTCTTTGGATAGTCCTCGTGTTCATTTCCAGGGGTACCCATGGCTTCCCCTCTCCCCAGAGAATCCACAGATCATGTGAGTCATACCCCCATCAGTTTTCCCCAGGAGACCTGGCTGGATCTGAAACCTGTTCCTCACGTGCTGAGTCCATCTTAAAATTGTTAGGTGTGGTTTTGGGGGGGGGAACTGCTTCTTTGAACCCATCGTGCCTATCTGTGAAACATTAATCTTTCTGAAGGAAATATCTGCTTTGCCTTGAGCACTGGGGATGTCTCCTTGGACCCGATTCTGAGTCACTGTGCATGTCTGAACAAGTCCATCCCCCTTCTATGTCTCGGTTTCTTAGAGGGTGATGTAGCTGGTCTGTCTTCAGCACTGCAAAGCTTGAAAAAGCACAGATGGAAGTGCTATAGGTAATCTTAGGATTAGCATTTATCCTCAGAGATGATTTTAATTTTTAAAAAATGTATTTTATATTTTTAATAAGCATCCTCTTTCCTTTATCCTGGGATCTGGTTTCTTTTCAGCAGCTCAGGAGAAAAGCACGTTCAATCAAAATCCCTAACACCATAACAGAATGGAAATCCAATATGTTTTGTGTCTCAGGTGGTGATGGCTTTGGGATCTCTCCCACGGTAGGATGGATGGTCTTCAAATCTTTCTTTGTGGATCTGGCCTTACCATATTTCGTGATTCAAAGAGAGTCATTTGTGCTGAAAGCTACTATGCAACTGTTAGAAAAAGTGCTCAAGTTGACCTGTTTCTTTTTATAAATCACACCTCAGACACATGGTAAACTTGGAACTGGTTTAAAAAAAAGATGTATCAAGACACGTCTTAGATCCATAACAAGTCTGAATGGGGTGTACAGCTCTCCGCTATTCCAGCATCTGCTAAATTCCCTGTTAAAGAAACAGTGCATTAAAATGTCACCACTTTCTCCCTTCTCCTGTAGTGATGTCTGCCATTAAGCCTTCGCTTGTCTTGTCAGTGGCTGCTAACTCTGTCTTCCCAGATATCTGAGATAGGTCCAGCTTATGCTGACCACGACCAAGGAGTACTAGTTGGAGTCATGCATGAGCTGTGACCACACTGCCTGTCCATGTGCTGGAGGAGACCAAGACTTTTTACTGAGTACAGCCATCAGCCTGGGTGAGACAGCACAGGAGACAGATAAGGTCATCTGGGGACTGCTGTGCTTTTCTGTTATTGCTCTCTACAACTCCCTGAAGGGAGGTTGTAGTGAGGTGCGTGTTGGTCTCTTCTTCCAGGTAATTAGTGATAGGATGAGAGGAAATGGGCTTAAGTTGCTCCAGGGGAGGTTTAGGTTGGATATTAGGAAAAATTTCTTTACTGAGAGAGTGGTGAGGCATTGGAGCAGGCTGCCCAGGGAGGTGGTGGAATCACCATCCCTGGAGGTGTACAAAACACATCTAAATGTGGCACTTCAGGACATGGTTTAGTGGTCATGATAATGTTTAGCAGATGGTTGGACTTGATTATCTTGAGGTTTGCTTCCAACCCTAATGATTCTATGATTCAGGCCATGGCTCAAGCTAATCCAGGATTCGGCATTGCTCTTTGACCTAGTCAAGGAGTCTATTGCATCTGCCATGATGATTGGTCTCTCTCATCCTATGGAAGTCCTGGGATTTGGCACTCCGTTTCAATAACTAAGTATTCTAGAACATGTCAAACCTTTAACTCCATTTTTATGTATTGAGTAATGATATCAAGCTGTGCATGCAGGTAAAATGCAAAGATTACTTCAGAGCACCAACCATACATTCTCCATAAACTACCAGTTTGTCCTCCACAGAATTCACTGGTCCTCTGAACACTGCGTAGTTTATCCCTCTTTTTCCTGAGGATTTATGTAATCAAGCTGAGCCCATATGTGGTGTGTGGCTGCATAAGAGAAAGACACAATATTATGCTGGTCATAGTTAGGAAACAGCAATAGAGAGTTGCCAAGACATCCCTAATGCAAGACTTCTCCTGGTTCCTCTAGGGTGAGTGAAGGAGGAATGCTGGTCCCTAATCTGTGTTATAAAGTCTTTACTCAAACAAAGTCTCCAAAGACTTGCAGGTGTCAACAGCTTTTTTCCTGTTATACTGTCCTTAATGCATTTCCTTGTGTGTTTTCCACAAACTGTAAGCTGTACTGGTGGAGAGTTCTCACCACTTTCCCTTCTGCACAGCAGCTAGGTGTGAGCTGAAGAGGCAGGGAGGGCCTCAGTCATGACAGAATTATGGGCCTGGGGGGTGAAAAATCTACTGTGGACAGGTGCTGGTGCTGGAAAACCCTTAGTACATGAGAAGTTGTCTTTCCATAATGGGAACATAAATTATATGAACTTGCTAGTAAAGTGTGTGTGGATTGTGCCTGGTTTATGTGGTTATTATTTGAAAAAATATTTTTGTTTACTTTCTGAACAAATAGGTTTGATCAATCTGGACTAACCTGGAAGTCATGGTTAAATGAACACTTCAGTGGTGTTCCAGGATTGGGTTAACTACTAGGTTAAATATAGTGACACTTGTTTTTATGAGAGATATCCAGCATAGTCCTCTTTTTAAACTGCATTACTTCAAAGTGCACAAAATGAAGACAATACATTTTGTTTTGAGTAAAAAAAAAAAGACATTTTGAGCAAAATCCATGTTTTGCAATCAGACAAGTAGAAATACACTGAAGACTGGGCTGAGCAATAATTTCCTCCTACAACAGCTCTTTATTTTGAGTCACTAAACAAAGATGTTACTGACATGGCTGCGTTTTGCATGTGTGAGAAAATGCTGAAGGAGATGATGCATAGACACTGATGAAGCCAAGTGGAGGCTTGGAGAAGGTGGTAAATGGGGTCAGTTATGTGGTTACTAGAGAATTTATAGTGGAAAGGAAGCAGAGATACTGGGGAAGTGGTGACATTAAGGAAGCAAATCCCATTTGCCTGAATATCGGAGCTTTGCCCTTTATCTTTGATGCCCAGGTGACATCACTGGAGAACCTGAACTGCCTGGTTCTGCATCCTAGACAGATGCCTGGCAGCTGTGGGATGCAGAACATGGTATTATTTACCCCCATCATCTGTGTGCTGCAGTACTTGGAGATGACAGGACAGCTGACAGAGGAGATAAAGGTTAATGCTTTTCAAAAGAGATAGGAAAGGCAGTGATGTGGCCCTCTGTGTTAGGGAGAGATATGAATGCCTAGAAATTAATGATGGTGATGACAGGTCTGAGAGCTTATGGGTTAGAATCAAGGGAAAGGCCAGTTTGTCAAGCAGGATCTGCCTTTCATGAACCCATGCTGACTAGGCCTGATCTTCTGGTTGACCTTTAATTGCTCCATGATGGCTCTTGAGATTATCTGTTCCATAACCTTCCCTGGCACCGATGTGAGACTGACAGGTCTGTAGCTACTGGGATCCTCTTTCCGGCCCTTCTTGAAGATGGGCATCACATTAACCAGCCTCCAGCCTTCTGTGTGTGCAGTAAAACAAGGAGATAGTCACAGCAGCAATGTGAGGTAGGAGAAGAATAAGCTCAGAGAGGAGTAAAGAGCTTTGTTAAATAAAGACTGTTCCCCTAACTGAGCACACCAGTGTCCACACCAGGAAGGGAGCTACCCTGTGTGGCAGGTCCTTTCCTTCCAAGTGCCTGAGGACTATGGCTTTGCTCATCTTTGAACTGACCAACTGTGTCCTCTCCTTTACAGCTCAGCAAAAGAAGGCTACCCAAAGAAGAAAGCAAAGGAAAGGGAGGGAAGCAAGAGAAGGAACTGATGAGATTGACAGAGGAAGAAGAATAATTTGATACTTTTCCTCAAAAGGATGAAATCTTCCCTGTCCCTTTCTTCATGAAGCCTCCAGAAAGATGGCATGCTTGTCTACCTGTCATATGTGCATGTGTGTCATCAAAATAGCTGGTGCAGGTAGAGCAAAGTTGTGAACTGTGTTTAGCAATGAATATCCATTTTACATTGATGCTTCTTCCACGCATGCCTTTTTAACCTTCTGAACCTGTGTTCAGTAATTGTGGGCAGGTCTCTATGACTTTGAGCATGGTTCATCTCCAGTTATATGCTCAGTCCTACACTAAATGGAAAAGGCAGTCACGAGATTTTTAGGAAAATATCCTGACTTTGAATGTAGCCTCCTGCCCACATCTGGCAGTTTTCAAGGTATTCCATGAAGATCAGTTCTCCCAAGCTACTGCAATGTCTCAGGTCAGTTTACTAGAACTATTTCTATACAAAATGAGTTTTGTTTGGTCCCTCTATCAAGAAGGAGCTCCTTGGGTGTAATCAAAATGTCCACTTAATTTTGGCAATGCCACTTACTTTCTCAGTTAAGAATCTCACAAAAGGGTTCACAAATATCTTGCATGTAGTTGAAGATTCACCACAATTATTCTGTTGGAACTTGCTTTATCTAGGACCCCAAACTTTACCTTTGGGTTCTGGTTTGTGTTTTGATTCTTTGTTAACATTAGAGACGATTCCTAAGCCACAGCGTTCAGATCTGGAAGTCTTGGTGGTTTTAATTGATCCAGTTTACCAACTTGTAAACAGGTTCCAACTTTTGTGAGTGCTTATCTGCTTGATGAGTAGATCTGAATTTGCAAGTCAGGCTGTTGTGATTCAGAGAAGTCACTATGCCTGGAGTGCTGTGAGACTTTCTCAGTTTTGTGGGGTGAGTAGGAGAGATGAAGAAAGAACCAGACTTTTGGTGTTGGGACAAGAAGGTTCAGAAGATAACAGGCTCTTTCAATGGGTTGTGTGGATTTTTGGAGCATTAGCTAGAAATAAGCTGCACTAGTTATTTGTGCCCTGTTGTGAAAAGTAAGCAAAGCTGCATGTTTCAGTGTTCACACATCTTCTTTGGAGAGAGATCCATGATTCTCCCATGGTTTGAGAGCCTTCTTTTGAAGGTTTCCAGATTCCCTTGGGCATAGGTCTATAATTCTCCAAAGCTCGATTCCAATTAACAAATTTAAAACCTATAATCTAAAGGCTTGCATTAGATTTCTGGGCAAAAACTGCAGAAGATTTGCAGTTCTTTGAACGATCTCAGTGTGGGAGCCAAGCACTGAGAGGCATAGAACAGTTTACACTATGTTGCCTTCAACTTTTCTGACCCAGTCAATTCCTGCTTTTTTAATACTGTGTTTGTCCAGGTGTGTTCTCAATTCCTTGTTTGGCTTTTGTGCAATGGACAAATCCTGCTGTGAAAGCAGCAGAAAGTGGGTGCAGTAGTCTACCTTGGCATTATGGAGAGGTTCTTTCAAGGTATTCCATTATGTTATGGATGCTTGCCAGGTTGCAGAAACATTATGGCCTCACAGATTTTTTTATGAAGCCTGTGAAATATTCTCAGTGCAAAAGTGTCCTTCACTATTAGAACACAAGGATATCAAATCTCATTGTCTTTGAAGATGCTACACAGCAGCTATCAAATGCGCGTATCTGCGCATAAGAGGCGAGCCTGAAATGTCAGTGATTAGGAGCATGGAGTCTGTGATCGGAAGGAAGGCAACAGTGGAGGAGGCCCTGGATCTGTATGAAAATGGTAATGAGTGTCTAGAGGAGAACGAAAAATGATTCAGTTGCTTTGATGAATTATTCTGCACTACGAGCTCTCTAGCAGATGTGTTTCTTTAAAGAAACCAGTGGCTTCCTCCTCTCTGTGGTGTCTCCTGTCAAAAGTGTTCTGCAGACACCGGTGCTTCCCCGCTACCCTTCTCATACAGATATTGATCCTATTGCCTTTTGGATTTCTTCAAATATACTAAAACATTGGAGTGATTTCCAAGGTGCCACTGCTCCTGGTGCTCATGCTGGACCATGGAAAATGTCTTCCATGATTATAGGTGTTACCTTTACTAAGTCCTTTTCTTCCTTTTCTTTTTTTGGTTCAAGTTGTCTGTCAAGAACGTGTATCTATATGGTTTTGTGCTTTCAGTATGTATGATGTCCTTTCTCTGGACAGTGTGTTTTCAGGAGGTGTAGACCCCTTGCTCCCCATGAGTGTCTTGGTTCAGCACTTCTATCACAAAGGCCTTCTCTGACTCCACTTAGAGAAAGAAACTGCAGAACTAGAAACTGCACAGCCTCGATGTACTTTTCTCTATTTCAGAGACTTTGTTCGGGTCCGTGACACCTGTGCAGCTGTCAGTCATTACCTTCAGTGCAGATCCTTCAAATGTATGTTCCTGTGACCAAGAGCCAGGCTTGCCAAAGCTAAGCGAGGAATAGGGAACGCACCTGAGCAAACATGGTAGAAGGAGCATGGTGGGACAGGGTCACAGAGATCTCAGTGCTGGCCCCGGTGGGTGCAGCTCCCATCAGAAGCTGATTTATGCCAGATCTAGCTCATGCTTTCTGTAGGAAAAATCTCAGGTTCTAGGCAGAGCTTGGTAAGTTTGGCCTGACGTTCTCAGTAACGACGTTCCTTCCCAAAGAAACAAGAACGGGGAGAATGTGTCTGTCAAAGTGCCTAGTGTCCCTTGCCTAAGAGCCTAGCACTGATTTAGATCAACTCAAAGCTGGCTTCTGAAATCAGTTGGGATATCTGGCCTCTGGCCAGTTGTCGCAATCAGTTGAGCAGGGAAATGCTCACTTGAGAGAAAGGCAGTGCTAACACTAACAGCTCCTATCCATAATTTGCAGCCAGCGTGATACATGCTTATTCTGGAATGGCTCAGTGATAGAGGTAGAATGGAGATCAGCCTTCACAACCTTAGCTGGAAGAAGAGTATGGAGAACATTGGGAACAGAGATCCCAAGGTAGCTGGGAATTTCTAGGCATCCTGGAACCTGCTTTTGCCAGACAGAGTGATCCCAAATGCTTGCTTGAGTAACACCGTGTTGCGACCCAGGTATGGAAAGCTTAGGCTGCATCAGTGTTATTAAAGAGCACTGGGAAATATTTCCAGGCACTGAACTGTAGCTGTCTATTATTAGGACAGTCCCTGGTACTTAACGAGCCTGGGCTAGCTAATGCTGGCTCAGACGAGTCTCAGATGGAATTCTGAGTTGATGCAATCTGCGTGCTTCTCGCAACAGGCAGTTTACTTGGTGACCACGCTTCTCTGGAGGCCAGGCTGGTTAAACAACAGCACAAATGTCTACCCTTCTATACATGTTGTCGTCAGTGCTAGAAAACATCCAGTGTGTTTATTTTGTGAGTTTTAACCAGACCCTCAGGTTCAAAAACCAGACCAAATGACTGCATCCTTGTATCATAGACATTTCAGACCCAGACATGAACAAAACGTGGAACAGAAAACAGTTCCTGAGGCACTCTCCTTGTTGGTTGGTGTTGCGGGGAGCTGGTGGAGACTTCTGTTGGCCAGCATATATTTCCATTTCCTTCACTGTATGCAGGGAAGAAAAAGGTAGAGTCATTAGCTCGTTACTCGTTGCTGGCTGGTGGTAGTGTTGCTACAGTGCTTCCTTGTGCAGCTACTCCCATTGTCAAGCCAAACAGCCTAAGGAGGTTGAGAGTCGTGAGACACTGGAATGGGTTTTCCAGAGTAGCTGTGGTTGCCTCATCCTTGGAATTGTTTAAGACCAGGCTGGATGAGGCTCTGAGCAACCTGGGAGGTGTCTCTGCCCATGGCAGGGTGGTTGGAACTAGATGATCTTTTAGGTCCCTTCCAACTCAAGTCATTCAATGGTTCTATGATCTGCATTATCTGATCCAGAGCTACTAAGCCCCTGCCCTGAAAGACAGTGCTGCCTACTGTATGCTGGGGGTGAGTTCTTGCTGCTGGCTGCGCAGCAGCAATCCATCTCCAGCTGAAACAAAGCCACACAAGTGACAAGTGATCAGGACCTGGCCTGGGTCACTGATCAGCAAAGTTCTCTGTGGGGTTTTTTTTTTTTGGTCTTTTCCATGAAAAGTCCATTTGGTCAGATGTCTTCATGGCAGCCTTGCAGGATGGGATGTTCTGAACTGGTGGATGGCAGCCAATGCTGCTGCTATTGGCTAAGGCACACTTAGCACAGTTCACCCATCTCTACTGCTGCCTCAGTGTAATCTCAGGGGAGAGGAAGAGGTGGGGAGAGGCTGGCTCCTCCCCCCATCCTACCTCTTCATTTAGGCTGTGCTAGAAAGAAATTACTCCTTCCAAAAACAGCCTCAGTGATTTCAGTGTGGAAGCTGTTGGAGACTGGGCAGCAAGAGCCCCCAAGATGAGGATAGCTATCCTCCTGAGCCTTCTGTTCCACATTGCAGCTGCTTTTCACCAACCGTGAGTGATGCTGAACTTCTATTTCAGTCTCTTACATGAAGGAATCAGTCTAGATAGATGGACCACATTCCATGCCATCAGCTCTTCTGCTTTCTGCTCTGTCAGATCACCCCAAAGGTAGCTCAGTCATTTACCTTGCCTCCCATGCATTAGATCGACTCTTGTGAGTTAAAATACAAGCCACCTTTTTGGGGGGTTTCCAAGTCATACCTTAGGCTCCGAGATGTTTGCTTCTCCAGTTGCCATGCCAAATCAAATCACTGATGTCTTGACTGTAAAGTTTTGAGGCCACTTCTGAAGACTGCAAGGGATGGTTTTGAAGAGTTCAAGAGGTGACTGGAGTAAGGAGTTTGAAAAAGCTGATAGGGCTGTACTTAAGCCAATCAGGCAGAAATTATTTCTCAAGTAATCAGTGAAGCAGTTACTCCACGGGGTTCACTGTTGCTTTTGAATATTGACTGTAGCCATGGCACGCTGCTGAGGCATTCTGCAATAGTGAGCTGCTGCAAGGAAGCTCTTCTGCATCTCTGAGCCTTCAATCTGATACCACCTCCGATGTCTTCTTTCCCCTGCCCCAGACATTACCTGGTGGCGATCCCTGCAGATCTCCACTACCCATCCACTCAAGTTGCCTGCCTCCATATCACCTGTTATGAAGCAAAGCTTCAAGTGAATCTGATCCTGGAGCGCTCTGCAGGACTTGAACTCTTAGTGCAAGAAATAATCCAGAAGGAGAAGACTTTCATGTGCACCAAGTTCTGGGTGAGCCACCCTAGGCAAATGCCATCACTGATTTTCCCTTCAGGAACTGTAAATACCTTGTGTTACTCCATAACCAGAGATGACATGGACAGGGTCTACTTGCCTTGGAGTGAGACTGCTAGGAAGTAGAGTGTGTCTTGCCTAGGGATATGTGGTCCAGGACAGTTGGGTCAGCATTTAATTCCCCATATCCCCCCTTTCTGACATCTTGCCCACTTTCCTGACCAAGTCTGAAGACTCAGAGGTGTCAGACAACTGCTTGTCACCAGAGGCAAGGTTCCTTAACCAGTGGGAGAAAGGACAGATTCCACGACATGCAGGAACTCCTGCTGTCATGTAGAACTGAGTGGAATCTGGATGTGACCTGAATCTAGATATTGGAGGGGATTTCCTGGGACAGGTGGAGGGGAACTAGTTAGTTCTTCCACTTCACTCTCAATTCCTGCTTAAGGTCCTCAGAAGATTACCTGGACTCTGCTTGCTCTCCTCTCTCTATATAGGTTGCACCTCCAGCTGATGGCACAGAGGAGATTGCCACTGTCAAACTGATCATCACAGGTGAAGGGGTCAGTATTGAGGAGAAGAAAAAGGTTCTGATCCGCAAGGCCAGCAGTGGCACCTTCATCCAAACAGACAAGCCCATCTATCAACCAGGAGAGACAGGTGAGGACAGCAAATGGGAGCAATTATGGGCCCTAGGCTTTCTGCTGGTAACACCATATGGAAAGCCTATGATTGTCTGAAATGAATGGACAGCCCTATCAGAAGGCTTTGAGACAATGTCACTTGTTGATGTTGAAGTTTTCACTGGCTGTAGTGTCCAGCTAGTGGTGACTGAAGTTTCAGGAGGCAGTAGGTCATTGTCTACGGTATCTTACATGTGGGATGTTATCACAAATGTTTATAGGCAGGAGGTGGGGAAACAGGTAGATCAGGGGTGTGTAGGGAAGGACTGAGATCTGATAAATATATTCCTTGATTTCCTTGCCTTTAGTGAAGTTTCGCATTGTCACTCTGGATGAGGAATTCATCGCACTCAACGATTCGGTAAGCCATCCCCAGAGGCTGTAGAGAAGGCTGCCTTGTTCCACGTGTGTATCCCTACTTCCTATCTGCCAGAACTCCAACTTTTCCACATTTGTCCCTGGGCTAGGCTTGAGGAGTGCCCAGAGGAGAGCAGTAACTCAAGTAAAAGCTAGTAACTCAGGAGGATGGCAGAGGTGTACGTGTCTCTTGCTCGCTATAGTGAAATGGTCATGCAAGCACAAGCACGGGACATATTGATTCCTGATGTAATTTTGTTACGTGCGGAGTGAATAGTTTGCAGGTCAGGTTTTCCTAGGGGTGTGGTAGGGAGAGGTGCTCTTAATCTGGCTCCTACAAATTGGAACACGGTAAGTCAGACATTAGGAAAAGAAATTCCACTGCAGCAATGATCAGATATTGAAACAGATGGCCACAGAAGACATCTCCTCCTTGGAGATGTTCAAAACTCAGCTGGAGAAGGCTGAGAGCAATCTGCACTAAGGAGACATGCTTCAGCTGGGTGTTGGACTAGATGATCTCCAGAGGTTCCTTCCAAACTATGTGATCCTTTATCTCTGTAGTCTCCTTAACACTGCAGCTGAGCCAGAGTTTTGTCTGTTTGGGTAGTGAGTTTTCCCAATGAGGAACTCTGACAGGAAGTCATTAGCAAGTGCCGTGTGACCTCCATATTGGCTTTTGTCTTCCCTCTCTCCAGACCTTATTGTAATGGACCCACCCAATGTTTCTCCTTTTTGGTGATGTTCGTTTTACTTCATATTGTTGTCAGTGCTCTTAAGTTTCCAGAGTACTAGTTGCACATCCTTCAGAACAGGCTCTGCATCTGAAGTGCCTTGTGTGCGTTGATGGCATGTGTTTCTGTCTTTTAATATATTTGCCTTTTTTTCACCCCCAGATATCCCTGTTTCTCCAGGTGAGTGATGCTGTTGTCTAGTGTTACGATAATGTTGCTGGCAGATATTTCACTGGGCTATTCATATTCAGCTCCTGATAGATTTTACAGATCTGTGACTGGACTAATAAAACCTTAAGATTTCTTAAACTAACGTAGTTCCTACAGTGTTGGGTTTATGCATTTAAGCTTAAGCTCCCAGTTACTTCTGTAGAAATCTGAGTTGTTCTAGACTTGTAAGAGTATAGACAGATGAATTTGGACTTTATGAAAAAAAAAGTTAGAACTGTGAAGGAACTTTCCTTGAGAATTTAGAGAAATATAGGAGACTCAGATGCTGGGAGCAGAATCTGAGCATTATATTGTCTTAAAAATGTCTTAACTGGCCTATACCAAACCTTGTTCCTTAGATACAGAGCCCGATAGTCCGGAGCATTGAAATCCTGAAACTCGATTTCTAGGGGGGGGGGATCAGTGAGATGCTGGAACAACTGTTTCTTCCTCTCTTGTGGGTGTAGGACCCTAAGAACAACCGGATAGAGCAGTGGCTGAATGTGGTTCCCCAAGACGGCATTGCAGATCTGTCTTTCCAGCTAAGTGATGAGCCTATGCTGGGGCCATATGTCATCAACGTAACCAGTGCGAAAGCATACAGCACCTTCTCCGTGGAGGAGTATGGTATGAGCAGGGTGTGGGGGATATGGCTGAGCTGCAGAGAGGATCTCACACTGTTGTTCCAGGAAGCTGGGTGTTTGTTCCATGATAACTGTTCTGGGAGCAAAAGAGAAAAGTAATAACATCTGTCATGGAAAAGAGTCTGAGCTGAGGCTCGGGAGACAGACCACTGTGGGACCTTGGGTCGGAGTGTGGGAGAAATGTTGTGCATGGCCTCAGACCTTTAACATACCTGTTTCCTGCAGTTCTCTGTGTCAGCCAAAACAAGGACATTTAGGATGGGCTTTTCCGCAGCC
>WUAM01000314.1:545061-557075 GCA_024336885.1 Actenoides hombroni
CAGACACTGTCTGTGAAAACAGGCTGCTAACTTCAGAAAGTGCAATTAATTAGAAGAACTGAGCTGAAAAGTAAAATTACTGAACAGAATTAGTTCTGTTCTCACTCAAACCAGGACACTCTGCTGGGAGTCTAGTCTTCTCTCAGTGGAAATAGCTGTCAGAAGAGCATGGACGTGGACATGTTTGGGGTTAAGTTTGGGAAGAAACACCCAAACAGGGACCACTACACTGTTAAAGAAACAGTGGAAATCTTTTTCTACTTCTCACCGCCTTCCTTCCATTTCCTGCCTCTTATTCCCCCAGAGTCTATCTTCATGTTGACTCTCTGGAAAGGCTGTCCCTGGCCAGTGGTTCCTACATTTCATTTTTTTTCCCTTCCAGTGCTGCCAAAATTTGAAGTGGTCTTTGAGGTGCCAAATCAGATTTATACCCTAGATAAAACCTTCCCGCTCTGCATATGTGGCAGGTAAGAATTCTGCTTGGAGGCATGGCCCTGATTCTGGCCCGACGAGCATGAGATGGCTCGGTGTTCATGAGGAGCTCGGGGGGAATTTACTGCCCTTCAGTTACAGTAGGCCGGAGTCTTCCACAGAAGTTGTTTGCACCCTGATGCGATAAAAAAATTCTGTTAACTGTCCTTCTGGTACTTTGATGCCCCTTTTTAAACACTCCACAAGTCTTTACACGCAAAACCTAGGGGAACAACCTACCCTTTGGCAAGCAGCAAACGGTGGGCCAGGACGGGGCAGATGTTTGGCGTTCATCTCCCTGCAGAACAAACTCAAGGGAAATGAAGGGGAGATTATGCTCTAGAGGAAACTACAGAGGTAAAAAAGAATTGCATCAGGTACAGTCCAAGGACAACACTAGGGTTAGGATCCTCATGTAGAGGGGCTTTCTTAATGAAAGTCACTTTGTTAATCACCTATGCTTCTGCTCATAAGATGCTGCCTGCCTTCAGCGTATCCTGGGTTTATGGCAGGTCGTGCTGATGCAAAGTGCAGAGCTCTGTGCTGAGTCAGCACCTACAACACTCTTGTTTCCCAGAATGGTTTAGTTTGGTGCTAATTATGGGACAGAGCCCTTGATGTTCCATCACTGCAGTACCCTAACCTAACCCTACTTGCTAGGTCAGGGCTTCCGGGCCTGCTGTGTGGCTGCCACTCTCATGCTATTTTGTGAATACATGTGAGAAAGTGGTCTCTTGGGCAATGCAGAGCAAGCCCTGCATTTTCTCACTATATGTGACTGTCTCTTCCTTTCCCTGCTCCCCAAAGATACAGCTATGGGAAAGGCGTCCGGGGGATGGTTCATGTGAGCCTTTGTCAGAAGATAGCCCCATTCCTGCCCAGTGCTTCGAAACCTGACCTCTGTCAGGAATTCAACAACCAGGTGAGATGCTTAGCAGGAGCTGAGCCCTTGTGCTCAGCCCCAAGGCTGCTGGAGGGCACTAGTGATGTCACCCAGTGGTTTTGACTGCTCGACCAGTGGTCTGCTGGTGCTGTTCCTTATTAACTGTGGCTGCTAATTAAGGTTGTGTGCGTATCATGAGCCTGCTCCACATCCTGGACTGCTATATCAAAAGGCAAGCTCTCTGAGAGCAGGGATTTTGCCCTGCTTGTTTCTGCCCCATTTGGGCAGTTTCTAACCTAAATGGACCTTGTTTCCTCTTTTTGTACTTTCAGACAGATGAGACGGGTTGCTTCTTCACAAATGTGAGCTTGTCCTTCTTCAGTCGAGACTTTCGGTACTATCAGGACAGCATAGTTGCAGAGGCCTCACTGGTGGAGGATGGCACAGGTAACTCTGGAAATATCTCTGGTGGCTGGGAAGAGGCATGTGAAGATGCACTAATCTTGCCAAGAACACTGGAGCCTTTCAGGTTGTCAAGGAAGGGCTCTAAGCTTTTTGAGCCTGTTCTGAGCCATCTCATCTCACAAATACAGACAGAGCCACCAGTTCCTGACAGGTTGACATGCTCACTCTGAGTACCTGCAGTCTCAGGTGATGAGGTTTAGGGGCCTCTGTAAGGGCTAGAAGTAATGGGGAGGATGAATAGCTACAGAGAGCCCTGAGCAGATCGTCTCCCTGGTATGAAATGTGTGTGCAGCTGAACATGTGCATCAGTATTACCAGTGGGTCAGTCTGCTGGGAAATTGCTGAGGGGTTACTTGGCTTCCTTGCTTCCTCCCTTATGTTTCTGTCTTGCTGCTTTAATTCAGAGATACACGTCAGTGCTTCACACAAATTACTCATCTCTAAGATTTGCGGGATGGCCTTGTTTGATGACGTGAATTCTTACTACCACACTGGAGAGATGTACCGGGGGAAGGTAATTCCCAGTTACAGTCCTTTGTAGGGGTGAGTGTGAGCAATGCCTTCACAACAACTAGTGTCTTTCCCAACCTCACCTCCAGCTTGGGAGGACTTGAATGACTCCCAGTGACAAAACTTGAGCTGTCAAAAAGTGAGAATACCACTCAAGACTGCCATTTGCCAAATAAACTTTGAGTAGCAGAAGCTGTGGGATCCGTATGTGGGGTGCAAACCCAAACATTTGAAAATTCATCATCTGGGAGACCTTCTGTGAAGGAGCAGAGAGCATGGGAGTGAATGAAGCTTGTAGTGCAAGTTGTAATAGGAGATGACCAGTAGCAATGTTGATAATATTGTTAGTGACTGAAAGGGTGACCTTGCTGTCTTTGGAAATGCTACTCCTGACTTGGAGAAGCAGGAGATTCTGTCCACTGATTAGACACCTCTGCATTTCTCTTGCATACCATGATGTTGCCAGATTAAAGTTGTCGACTACCAAGGCAAGGCACTGAAGCACAAAAAAGTTCTCCTCACAGTAAGCTGTGGTGAGCAGCAGTTTAAGCAGAAGTACATCATGGGGGACTCTGGGACAGCTTCATTTAGCCTGAACACGACTGCTTGGAACAGCACCTTGATCTCCTTGGAGGTAAGTGAGGAAGGTCCTTTCTTGTTGGCAGGGATCCTCGTGCATCTTACAGCTATTTACTGTCCCACAGACATCTCCCTTGTTCCTTCTTGAAGGACAGTAACTCAAACGTGAAACACGTATGTTCTGGATCTTTCCTCCCTCTGACGCCTTATTCTCCAGATCCTAGTTGCTTTCCTCATGAACTGTCCACACAGAAATCTATGCTATAGTGTTGCTCAGACCCAGTCCTAGCTTCTTACCAAGCCACAGGTAGGGTGATTTGCAGCTGATCTGTTTAACTAGAGAAATTAACTGTGGGTTGTTTTGGGTTTTTTTTGTCTCACTAGGCAAGTGTCCTGCATGAAGATTTGGATAGAGAGCCTTGGTCAGTTGATTTGAGTTACCAGCGAGCCTCTCACTTCATCCGTCCATTCTACAGTGCCAGCAGGAGCTTCCTCTCTATTGTTCGTGTGCCAGAAACAATGCCCTGTGGTAAAAAGCAGAGTGTCCAGGTGGACTTCAGAATTTATCAGGAAGACCTGGAACATGGACCCAAGCGTGTCATTTTCTCCTACTTTGTGAGTTTTTTGGGACGTGCTAGTGGGCGATGGCTCAAGACACAATATCAACATCTCCTACAGATTCAAGCCTGATGTTTGATAGGTTTGGCTCAGCCCAGGACAGGTATCTCATCCAGCCATCATGGGGCTGGATCCTGGTTTCAATCCTGGGGCTGCAGTAACAGCAAGAAAGTCAGCACATTTCTTTTGAGCTCTGCACAGGTGCAGGGCAGGTATTGGCCTTACCTGTCCTCCCAAGTCTCTTGATCCACTGAGCTTTCCCTGCCACCTGAGAGCAAGTAAAGCTCATATTCCTCTCCCTGCTCCCGTTTAATCTCCAGTTTCAGAGTTACTTCGATCTGCATCATGATCTCAGAGACTGTGTGACTGGCATTCCCTTCCCTTTCTGTATTCTTCCCTAGGTCACAGGGAGAAGAGGGATAGTCCATGCAGGTCAGAAGACTATTTGGGTTGGGCTGCCAAGAAGTAAGTGCACTCCCCTGCTCTGTTTCTAGTAAGCATTCAGTGATCTGTGGCATCCCATTTTATGTGGATATGTGGCATAAGCCTCTTCACTTTTCTGTTGCATCAGAGCATCGTGCCTTTCCAGCTTTCATGTTTCCTTGACCCTCCTGCTTGGTACTGAAAGAACAATGCTCAGCATTTCCCAGGCTGAAAGGCTTCTTCTCTATCCCTCTTACCTTCAGCTCAATCTATGCCCCAGCATCAAGATCCATTGTTTATGTTATCTTCCCTAATGGAAAAATCATCACTGATTCTGCCATCTTCAGTTGGCATCCTCTGTCGCCTTCATTTTCAGTCTCCTTTTGCTGGCCCTGCAAGTGGTGTGAAACTATAGCTTTACCCTCTACCAAAACTCTCCTGCTTTAATTTGTAATTTTGTCTGCAAATAATCTGAGCAGTTAGGACACCACAAATTATCATTTTGATGGGTCTTGACTCACTGCTGTCTACTTCTCCAGCTCTTTTTAAAAACAAAACAAAGCTAAACTAAATTATAGGTGTTTCGGGACAATGGTCACCTCTTTGTTGGTGATGGGAGGCTTTGGAAGATATCTGAGACTCTCACTCTTTGTGGAGCTAAGCTTGAACTGTTCAAGAGTTGTTTCATCTCCCTGAGGCAATGAACAGAACTAGGAAGAGTCTTTTGCTGTCTCGAATACCAGATCCAGAGATTTGCTTATTGTTTCAGTGGTCTCCAGAAATCTCCTTGGTCCTGAAAGACTTGAGGAAGTGAATTAAACAGGCACATGCAAAATGGCAAAAGCTAATCAGAGGTCGTTTTCACTACTAAATCTACTTTCTCTTCTTTGGTCTCTCGTCCATCTAGTGCTGAAAGGCTTCTTCTCCATTCCTCTTACCTTCAGCTCGATCTATGCCCCAGCACCAAGACTCGTTGTTTATGTTATTTTCCCTAATGGAAAAATCATCACTGATTCTGCCATCTTTAGTGTCTCCATGTGTTTCAGAAATAAGGTAGGATTTATGTCTGAGGCCACAACTAAATGTATGAGTGTCAATGTGTCTGCTGCAATGAAAGAAGAGACTGAAAAATACACAGCATGTGTAGCTGACACTGTGGGATGCTGTTGGGTGAACTACAGCATGTGAATGGTGAAGTGAGCCGTGGTGTACGGAGCAAGTATGTGCTGAGCATTCTGGGGACTGCTGCAATGTTTGGGAAAGGCAGAGAATTGCTCTGTCTCCATAGGCTTGCATAGCCAGTGGGATCACAGCCTAGCATGTGTTGTTAGTGTGGTTCCCAGGAGACCTTGAGACTGCTCTGCTACTGCAGCAGACACTTGGACTTGTTAGTATTTGGTGTTGCGAAGACATCTGAAAGTGGCTGATGGAAGAGGTGGATTTTACTGGCCATCCAGAAAGGGCTGAGCTCTTGTGATCACTGTGACATCCATGTGAATCTGCTTTACTGTCTGTGCATTGCACTTCAAACATGAACTTCTGAGGACTGGCATTACCTCCGCTTCACAGCCGCTTATCTGCCACAGACAGATTCAAGCAAGAACAGGAAGTGCTTCAGGAAACTCAGACCAACCCCAAAGGGCCTGGAGAGAAGGACTAGGCTTATTTTTGATCTGGGTCTCCAAAAGGACCAGTGTGACAGCTGTGTGAGGTGTGTGATCATAGCTAACTGGTTTGCTGGGTAGAGAGAATGCTGTGCTCTGACACGGGAATATCTCCAGTACTGTGAGCTGTGCACGGGGATGGTTCCCCCTCTGCCATCTTTCCTGTCAGAACCTCAACATGATGGTTTTTTAAATACCTCCTGGGGGTCCTTGGGAGATTCCTCAGGTTTCCATCTAAGGCAAGTCCTTGGAAATTCTCTTCATGTAGGTCCCTTCCCTGCTCAGGAAGTGGTAAGGTAGCCAGCAGCAGGAATCTCGCTCAGGTATTGTCTTGTGTTTTTTCCATTTAGGTGGAGCTGGGCTTCTCAACACTAGAGACTCTTCCTGATTCAGAGGTTGGCCTTCACCTCCTGGCAGCTCCCGGGTCCACATGTGCCATCTGGGCTGTGGATCGCAGTGTCCTTTTGCTGAAGCCAGAAAAAGAGCTCAGCAGCTCCTTGGTGAGTGGACCTGCTCCAACTTCTTCCTTTCCCTCGTACTGACATGAAGAGGGAGGGAAGGAGGGGAAAAAAGGCATTGCATCCGTGTGGAGCTTGTCTCCCAAGAAATTCAAAGCAGTGCCCAGAGGGATCAGCAGTCCTCTCAGTGTGGCGCAGGTGGAGATGAGGGGTCACGTGTTCAGAAAGAGGTTGAACATCACTCAGTACACCAGTAAATCATCTTCTGTTTTTCTGTCTCATGTTCATTTCAGTGGGTTGTGCTGGCACTACCAGAGGAGAGCCAGAGAAGAGTGACTGAGCCTGGGCTTTCTGGCGTGTATTCCTGCACCGTAGCCAGGAACAGTTCAGACAGGCCTTGGATGTATGACAGGAAGGGGATGCCAAGTTTTATTTGTGCTGATGTTTTTTTTGCTTTTTCTTGCTTTTTCAGATCTATGGGCTGTTCCCGTCTGTTTACAGCTCCAGGTATCCTCCCCAAGTGTCTGAAGATGATCATTATTGTGGGTTCCCAGATTCTGATGAGCCTGATGCGTTTACAACATTCAGGGTAAAAATGGTTGATTTGGTGGGCTGGGATAATGCATGAACTGAGGGAAGCGTGGCCTGGAACAGGTCTAGTTTAGGCCCTTGTAACTCACTTGTTGTTTGAATAAGTGACTCGACCAAGATAAAATTGTTGTGCAGTTGCAGCACTTTGGCTGTGTGATTCAGGATGCCAAGGATTACTGGTTACTTTAATTGGATTTCACACAGTTTGTTTAATCTCCATAACATGAGCAATTGCACTCTGCAGGCTAAGAAGGCATAGTACCCAAATGACCATGTGTTGTAAAAGAATGAATTTGGCTGACTCAGGCCAGATGAATTAGCTCAGAAGACCATGTTTGCCCATTGCTAGGGGTCTGAATAATTCCCTCTTAAAATGAAGCAAGGAAATACTTTGCCAAACCAGAGGACAGCCAAGTCCTGAGTGACAGAGCCTGGAACAGGCTGCCCAGAGAGGTTGTGAAGTCTCCTTCTCTAGAGACTTTCAAGATCTGCCTGGATCTGTTCCTGTGTGGCCTGCCCTAGGTGGTCCTGCTCTGGCAGGGGTGTTGGACTCAATGATCTCCGGAGACCCCTTCCAACCATTTCCATTCTATGATTCTAAGTCCTCACTGCATGAGGGGACAAGAAGGCACAGGGTAAAGGGCAGAGAGGTGAGGACAAGCTTCTGGTACATCAGTTCTTTCTTTTCCTACAGGACATGGGGTTGAAAATTATGTCCAACACCAATATCAGGAGACCCAAAGTGTGTCCAACCACTCCCTCAACAACTATGCTGCAGGAAACAGGAGTGTTTACTTCCAGGCCCATGTCGATGTTTGCCCAGCCCCATAAAGCATATAATAGTAAGCATTTGCCAACTGTTCCTTCTCCCATGGAATGCTTAGTCTCTCAGGTGAGAGAAGTCTTGGGTTTGCACTAAGAAGCAGTACTTGTGGTAATTGTAAATGAAGGAGAAAGAGGCCATGACCCTAAACCTGTTGTGCTAGTATGAGGCTGCCTGGGACTCACAGCTTTTGGCTCTCAAATGTTAGTGAGCTGTCTGGATCTCAGGTCTTGTCTCTGAGGTGAGGGAATGGTTACCCTTCCCATGGTGCCTACAAATGCAAGTGAGGCCCAAAGTACCTCTGTCATTTGAAATGAGGCAAGAGATTTCAAAATGTGGGATAGCTCCTTCTGTTCAAGTGCAGTGCTTCCCAAGAGCTGACTGGATGGCCAGCAGCCTGAACTGGGCTGGAGCTCCTCTGCTCTCAGGACACTGTGGTGACCGGGTCTTTGTTATTTCCAGAAGAGCACCTGACAACATCTATCTATCAGCCAAGTATGTTTTCACCTGTTTCTTCAGCTGAAAACAGTGTACACAAGCATTTCCCCAAAACCTGGATATGGGATTTGTATTCTCTGGGGTGAGTAAGCCTAGCAGTGGGCGTCTAGTCTGGGTGGCTTTGTGTGACTTGGAGTGGCAGCTGGAACAACTGAGTTTAGATCATAAGCTGCTGAGGAAGACACCTGAGGTCATATGTCATGAGGCTCATACCTGTCAGGCTGTTTCTAATTGGAGCTGATGTTTTCATTGAGTGCATTTTCCTCTGCTAGATGATCATACAGAAGTATTAGCCATTCATGGGAGGTGGCTGGCATGGGAAGATAGAAAAGGAAGGATAGTGTAGGAAAACAACTTCACTCTGCTTGTGGGCCAGCATTTCCCAAACTGTGCTCACAGGATGTATCCTGGGATGCCAGGGAAGCTGATCTCCACAAAATCCTTCACAGGACTGGGAGTTGTGTCCTGTGAGAGAGGCTCAGTGAGTACACAGAGTCTGCTGAGGGAGCTTTTGGAGGTTTTTAATCACTGACTTTAAGAATTTGTCTGGTATCTGGAGACTGGAGTCTCCTCAGGCCAGCTGTCCCCTCATCTGCCTGCTCTCAATTCCACTGTCCTTCCAGCTAGATCCATCTTTTCACCCCCTAGCAGCAAATATCTCCTATGTGATTTGTCCACAAGCCTGATCTGAACAACCAAAGGTGTCTATGTTGTATCTGTTGCCTTCCTGTATGTGCCGAGCAAAAGTGAATGTCTCCAGTTACTGGAGTCAAGTAATATCATTAGCTTTAGATAGGGCTGATTTTATGTCTGCTTTGGTAGCAGCCACAGAATAGTCTGCTGCTCTCAGAAGTTGTGGTGTTGGCACAAGGCAAGTCTCTGCCCTGTTTTCATGTTGGACTTTAAGCTGTCAGTGTCTCCCAGGGCAGTGAATGGCTGGATCTGTCTCTTCTTTCTAAGTTATACTGATGTTGAGCCAGTCCTGTTTCTCTTGTGTCTGGTTTCCCATCCCTAGGCCAAGAAGAATAAAACTGCTGACATCTGTAAACCATTTTTTGATGTGCAAAGGGCCAATTGATAGCACCTTGCAGACACGTAACCTATTGTCAGAAATGTCCCATTGATATCACCATCTGAAGCATGTACTTGTATCCCTATAAAGGCTATATGATCAACAGAGATTAGGGTTAGACTAAGATTAGGGGATGAAGCACACTGGAGAGAAGGGTGCAGGCCAGGTCATTAGGTGCTACATACAGCAAGACTCAGTTAAATGCTTCTGTTGCTGTCGATTTCTCCCCAGTCCCAGTGGGAGCAAGAATGTCACTGTCACTGTGCCTGGTACCATCACAGAATGGAAAGCAGGGATGTTCTGCACAGGACCTAATGGCTTTGGACTTGCGCCAACCTTCAGTCTGCTTGTTTTCAAGCCCTTTCTTGTGGAGCTCCCACTGCCATCTTCTGTGATCCAGGGTGAGACCTTCATCTTGAAGGCAACAGTCTTCAACTACCTGCAGCGATGCATGAAGGTAGGTGAACTCTGGTGGACTCTGCAAGAAAAGCAGCGTATGGGTGGGTAGGAGATGGCTGAAATATAGGGCTTGTGATGTTTATCTTCTTACCACCTGCCTTCCCTGCTGCTCCCTCAGATCAAAGTGACCCTGGAGGAGTTTGCACACTTGCAGTTGAAGCCATGCAAAGGCTGTGTCTACAGCAGCTGCTTATGTGCTGGTGAAGCCAAGACCTTTCAGTGGAGTGTCACAGCTGAGCAACTGGGTAAGAAGTACAGGGTGGTGGGGTGGTGGAATTTGGAAGAGATGGGACAAAGGTGGGGATGTTTTGTAAGAACTGACATGGAGTGAGGAGCTGTTTGCCCTGTTAACCAGTGAGTACTCATTTGCACTCATCCTAAGCTCACAGTTACTCACAAAATAAGCCATACAGGGCTATGATTCAATTTTTGTTGTCAGTAGGTGACTTCTATTGTGTTAATGGGAAGCGCTTCCTCAGAAGATGTTTCATGCACCTAAATAAGTGTTATTTTCAGGGATCATGAACATCACCCTCAGCACAGAGGCTGTGGCGACCAAAGAGCTCTGTGGTGAAGAGATACCATTTGTCCCAAACCAAGGACAGAAGGACACGATCATCAAACTCCTCCTAGTCCGGGTCAGACAAGCTGTTCTGTTACCTAGACCTACAAGTGGGCTTTGTGCAATTCCCAGATTTTGTACAGGTTAATTCTGGGAGTTACTTCTTGCTATTCAAGGTGTGTAATTAGAATCTCAGGTCCCAAGCTGAGCCCAGCTTGTGAGGGCTGATGGATGTAGGAGGTAGAGGCGTATCCTCCACTTTATACCATGGAAAATGTTAAATGTGTATGCTCTTTTATCTTCTTGCTCCTGAGCCCTCTGCTGAACCTTTCACAGACACACAGAAGTTACGATATTCTGAAAACGTGTGCTCTTTTCTTATCTGAAATGGAAACCACAGAATGCTTTGGATTGGAAAATGGTTGACAAAAATTTACATTTGTACGTGTTAATGATGTTACTTCGGTTGACTCTCCAGCCTGAACCAGGGTTTTGTTTATATCTATTTCTAATCCACTCGTAATCCCGTTTCTCTCCTGTGTGCTCATTACAATGCTACTTTTATGTGCTCCAACAGCCAGAGGGAGTGTTGATAGAAAAGGCTCACAGCTCCATCCTATGTCCCCAAAAAGGTAGAGACTATTTTCTTCTTTCACCCTGCTCATCCCCCTCCTTCCTGCCTAACCACCTCCTGGGTCTTTCCACATGTTGAAGTGTTTTCTCCGTCAACATGGCCAAGCAACAGAAGCATACTCCAGTATGGTACCAGTTAGAGCTTCCCCTGGGTAAGAATGTGGGGAGGTCCAATCTTTTAGTATCAACATCCCCGACACCAATGTGACAGCTTGCAGCCTTTTTCACCTGTAGTAATAAAACCCAGACTACTGAATATGGTAAGGCTGGAGGACATGACTTAAGATGGCTATTCCTGTCTTGAATTTTATGGTGTATGATGGGGCCAGTAGCAGATTTTGAGAGCATGAGGTGCCTTGAGAAGACATGCCTGCAACTGAAATCTGAAACAAGATGAAGTCACTTGTGTGGACAAAAGCAGGTGGCTTGGAAGACAGAGAGTTTCCAGGAGAAATTCCTCTCAACCTCTTTAGAAGGAAGGCTGTTGGGATAGTACAGCCACTGTGAGGTGGATGGAGGAAGTTGAGGGTGGAATGGGACAGGGGCTTTTTCAGGTGATCTGCAGCTTCTGTGGCAGGAAAATAGGATGTTAGCACAGAACAGTCTTAAACAGTTTCTGGGGATTTTGAGGGCTGTTTTCATCAGAATCTCTTTCTTTTTGTCCTTCACACACACCTTAACCCACTGGTGTCAGGGAATCCGGAACAAGAGTCTGTGTCACTGATGTTGCCTCAAAATGTGGTTGAAGGTTCAGTCAGAGCCACTGTCTCGGTCACTGGTAAGAAATTCAGCTATGATAGTCCCTTTGCAAATCCTGTATGTCTCAGATCAGCCCTAGGAATGCCCAAACCCAGAACATCCCCACACCCTTTCTGAGCTTTCGAAGGCTCCACTGCCTTGTTCTTCTGATGTGTGTGCCTGCCTTTCCCGATACCTGACAGCAAGGGAGTGTTCTGTTTATGGGCTTCACCTGCCAGGATGGGAATGTTTACAGTCCTTAGGGAGGGCACAGTGGAACTGATAAGCTGGCTGGGCAGAGATGCCCCCACACTGTTGTGCTGGGACTATCTTGCCTGGTGCACTGCTAGGAACAAGTCAGGGTAGGAGGAGGTGAATCCCCAAGCCTCCTGCCCAGGAGATGGTCAGGGTGCCTATGCTCTGTTCCAGGTGACCTCATGGGTATGGCACTGCAGAACCTGGACCACCTGGTGCAGATGCCCCATGGCTGTGGGGAGCAGAACATGGTGCTGTTTGCCCCCATTGTCTATGTGCTGCAGTACCTGGAGAAGACGAGGCAGCTGACCC
>WUAM01000314.1:557080-567641 GCA_024336885.1 Actenoides hombroni
ATCAAGGAGAGGGCAACAGGATTCCTGCGCAATGGCAAGTGTGACAAACCCACCTTGCTCCTCTGCCTTCCCCTGTGTCCAACCTGCTAATAGTCATTAGTGCCTACTCCCCTTCCACCCGGAGTGTTCAACCACCCCATGCCCTTCACAGTGATTTCATTGCAAATACCATTCCACAACTAATGTCCTATCCTGCTTCCCAGGGTACCAGATACAGCTGCAATATCAGCATCCTGATGGTTCCTACAGTGAATTTGGTACCAGTGATGAGTACGGTAATACTTGGTAAGCCCTGGGCTCTCTCCCTGCTCTCTGCTTGCTGTCTGCCCAGGGGTGGGCATTTTTCTGCTTCCAGCGTTGAATCCTTTCTGTCCTATTGCACCCAAAAGTGTTCCAGATGCTTTGCAGGCTAGGGCACTGCAGGGGTATGCAGCTGTCCTTGGGATGAATTGTCATTGGACCAGCAAATTAGGAATCGCACAATGAGTGAGAAGAGACCCACTGGTTTCAAACTCCCACTTCTTTCCCTTTCACTCAACTTCTGCTTAGATTCTTTCTTTCTTTCTGCTCATTCTTCCCTCTTTCATTCACTCCATCTCTTTCTGCTTCTCTTTTCCCTCTCTCATGCCTTTTTTTCTGTTCTTCCCCCCAAATAGGCTGACTGCATTTGTGGTTAAATGTTTTGTCCAAGCCAAGCCATATATTTTCATGGACAACAGGACCATCCAAGCTGCTCTGACCTGGCTGGACTTCCACCAGCTTCCCAATGGTTGCTTCAGAAATGTGGGTCAACTTTTCCACACAGCCATGAAGGTAGGAGCCAGAGCATCTTGAAGGACAACTCAAAGCAGTTCTTGCCAAGTGTACTAGTAATTGTTTAGTTGACTTTCTTGTGTTGTTCTGCTTTCTTGCATGGGAGAAAGACAGAGATAGGTGGGAACTTTGCTGAAAAGCTTCAGGTCTTTGTGTATTTTTCTTTTTTTCCAGCTTTTTGGATGTTTATGCTTTTTGTAGGGAGGTGTGGATGGGGAAGTCTCCTTGGCTGCCTACATCACTGCAGCATACTTGGAAGCAGGGGAGACACCAGAGGTAAATATTTGGATCCTTTCCCATGCTCTTGCCTTAAGATATGAATCCCGAAGAACTTAGTGGTGTCACTGAGGCAAGCAACAGACCACCTTGGAAAGGCTGGTGGACAAAATAATAGGGTGTGGGAGGAAGAACTTCTCACTTCTTGGGAAAAAACCTCAACTATCCCTTGAGGAGGACATTGCTTTCAGGGGATGAGATGAGTTCAGACCACTGGGAGCCACTGGAGTTTGTGGTTATACGTTACGCCCATTTCCCAGGCTTGGGCTGCTCACTCCTGCTCCCCTGCCTCATCTGCTCATGCCCTTGCTACCCCTACACAGCTGAGAGCTAATGGTGAGTTGTTAGGGAGGAGAGATGGGTGTAGCTGCTCCCACAGTGAAGTAAATAGATACAATGACATTTTTAATACGTTTTAGCTTCACAAAAATTGAAAGTCTGGGAAAGGAGTGCTGGAGGGCAGTTGGAATTGAACACCTAAGTAATAACAAGAAGATGGAACTCTAAAAAGTGCTAAAGATCATAACTCATTATGAGGTTCTGTGGTCCTGGCAAATAAAAAATAAAATGTAATCAATCAACTTGATGGAGAAATGCAATTGCTATAGACTTTGAATGACAAAGCTCTCTGGGAATAAGAAAAGTGAAAGAGAAGTGCTTTGCATTGCAACTGAAAGCAGTGGGCTTAGAGAAAAAAAAAAAGAGACAGATGGAAATTGAACTTCTTTCTGGCAACAAACAGATGTCCTTCTGGTCACCTTTTTTTTCACCATAAGGACAATTAAGCGTTGCAACAGGTTGCCTGCAGGGGTTTAGTTGTCTCCATCATTGGAGGTTTTCAAGACCTGACTGGATAAAAGCCTGAGCAATGTTGTCTGATCTCATAGCTAACCCTGCTTTGAACAGGGGTTCAGATCAGAGGCCTTCTGAAGTCCCTTCTAATCTGAATTACTCTATCATTTGGTAATTCTATGTACTGTCTGAATTTTGTCTGACTTTTTTGGAGGAGTCTTTTCATGAAACTGAGTATTTGATGCATACTGTGCTCTGCAGCAGAATGAAACAAAAGGACAAGGACCTTCATCCTGGTGGAAAATTAACAAAGAATTTGTCGTAGGTCTTAAGAACCAGATTTTGTCATTTGGGAGGGAAAGCAAAGAGTTCCTGAGAAGAGATCAGACTGTACTCCAAATCCAGGAATAAAATCCTGAAAGGGAGACAAACGGGACCTCAGAGCAATTTGCACAGCGAGGTAGTGGAAGTCACACCGTTCAGAATGAATCCACAGAGTTAGTGAATGAATCCCCAGACTTAGTACTCTGAAAGTGGTGATAGAGAATCTAGGTTACCACAGAGTAGGAGACCTCATGGAATTCCTAGTGCTTCAGAGAAGATAGCAACAGTATTGTTAGCTCAGAGGATTGTCCATCAGGTGAGGAATGCTTCATTGCAGCATCAGATTTGTTGATAGGAAAGTAATTAGACAGTTACTCAATTGGACATACGTGCATAAACCATTGTTTTTAGAGAAAATGGTTGTGATGATGAAAGTCATTCAAAAGTAACAATGAATAGGTAAAACCACAAGTCTAAAGAGTTAGCTTCAATGCAGGAATTTCTTAAGTCTGTGGGTAGATGAAGTGGGAAACACAAAGCTTGCCATAGCACCCAGAAAAAGTGTCCTTGAGTGGGTTAGAAATGCTTTTACAAAGAACACACACTCCCTGGAGGTCAAAATTCTGAGAAGCAGTTTGAGGATGTCCTGCAACGGCTGATCCATTCAGGATGTTCAGAACAGATCCTACTTTCCCTTACAAGCCTACTGAAAAGCCTCAAGAAATTCATTAGGGGTTAAAATGCAGGGAAAGGTTGGAAATACTCTATGCTGTCCTGAATTTACCAGCAGTTTGCATGACAAAAAGTCTAGACAGAGACAAACAAGCCCTCTACTCCCACTCTGTGCTGGAAATTGATCTCTTGGAACAAAATTTGGATTGTTTATGTTGACTGGAGAAATAAATGGCATGTTGTAGAGGAGTAATTTCTCAGCTGGCACATGACTGCTCGTAGAGGCTAAATTCTTTTTTTACTATGGTTGTCAGCAGCTGGATGAACACAGCGAGGGTGGAACACTTCTGGTAGAGTGACACTTCCAGTTACTGTATTACTTTCACCAGAAGACACCAGAGCTAGATGGATTATAGTATGTGTCAGACTGTTCCCAGACAAGGCATTAAGATGTGTGGTAGCAGTCAGCACTTCGGAGGTGGTACATCAAATGTTTCCACTTGAAGTTGGGAAGCTGTACAAACACTCGTTCTGCTACCTCCATTTCAACTGTCTGGGCAAATGAGAGATTTAAGAAGGAAAAGGAATAATAAAGGAGACTGAAACAGGCTTGCTGCAGTCCCTGCTTAGCTCTATTCAGTTACAGAATAGAAAGGTTACTGTGATGGTTGCAGTTATTATATTTAAGAGCAGCAAACAGAAAAGTAGGAGTTCTTGAAAGGGTGGAAGATTAGCTTAGTGTTTCTGCTGGGCTTTAGAAAGAGATAGCAACCAAAAAGCAGCAGTTGGATCATGGGACCTTTTGGTACTCCATGAGCAGTAACTATGAGCATTTCTGAGAATTGGTGGCTACCTCCAGAAATATGACTCCACTATCTAGAGAGCACAAAGATGATGCAGACACTACTTTTTCTCTTTCCAAGAAGGGAAAGAGATAAGGAACATGTCACATCAGAATAAATCTTAAATGTAGCCCTTGTGTTCTTACTGTTCTTAACCAAGAGACCACTGGAAGAGGTGAAATCACAAAATATTGTAGGGGCACACATATGGGGCAGGTAAGCACTGCAAGCCTTTGGCTCATGTTCAGCATAACATAGCTGAATGCTGGAATACAATGCTGCTGAGACTAGTGGGTTTGCTGCCAACAGCAGTACTGGTGAAACTGGAAATCCCAGTGATCTTGTAAGGCATAGCAGAGGTAAACTGAACACAGTAATCCTGGTCAGCAGGCTGTGTGTAAGCTTTTGCAATTGCGTGTTACTGCTCTTGTGTTCGGACTTTGAAAGTAAGATGTGGTGGTGTTACCACAGCGGTGAGACCACTTGTTTCATTGAGAGAGCACCACTGACACCCGTGACCAGCTTGGGATGCAGGTGTCAGTCGAGCACCTTACACCAGCAGCTGGAGACGCTGTTTGCTGGTGCTGGACAGATACAAAAAGAAGAGTGCAGGCTCAAGCACAGAGACACATGGGTGAATGTATGGGGTGCTTTCTGTGCTGGCATATGCTAGTGCATCCTTCTGCTTCTGTCCCCCTGTTTGCCTGCCTCATGTGTTTTTTTGTCTGTGACCACACCCGTGTAACTCTTCTCTGCAGAGTACAGTGGTGCGCAAGGCTCTGGGCTACATTGCCTCTTCCCTTCCCAGAGCTGCCAGCACTTACACCCAGGCCCTGCTGGCTTACACCTTCGCCCTGGCCAAGGATTCGCAACTCACACAAGAGCTACTTGATGTGCTTGATCAAAAGGCAATCAGAGCAGGTACGGGAACCTCAGTGCCAGGTGAACATCAGAGCAGGGATGAGTGACTTTCTGAGCCCTTGGTTACATGCAACCTGGAAGGACCATAGCCTTATCCTCTAGGTCCTCACCAGAGCTTTTAGATGGCCAGCCTATGACCTCAAGGTAGGTGCTGGCAATGCTGTGGTGTGGGTGCTGATTTCCTTCAAATCTGTTGCCCTTTCCTGGTACTAAAATTAAGTTTGGGCTCTGCGGGAAGTGTGCTTTCATATGCAGGACTACAAAGCACTAGAGAGGGAAGCAAGCTGGCAAGCTGCCCCACTTCTTGTGATCCCCACTCTCTGCTCCCCAGGACTGGAGGGTGGGTAGCTAGCTAGGGTCAGGTAGTTAGTGGACCTGGCAAACAAGACAGTGGAGAAGTTGGTTGTCTGGGAGGTAATGTGTATGAAGTTTATTGGCCTGTTGGTTTCTGTGTATCGCCTTGGTGTGTAATGTGCAGTGCTGAGTATTGCAAAGTACATAGGATTACAGTCCACCTAGTGATGACCCACCCAAGAGGTGTTTACTCAATGTTCTTTGTAGACACAAGCCACTGTGCCTCCCAGGCTTCAGGATTTCTTTCATGACATCGCTCAGTGTCATCTACGACCTTCCTTTCCCAGGTGGGCAGATCCACTGGACTCAGACCACATCCAAGCCTAGACCCAGCACCAGCTCTTGGTCACAGCCACTGTCTGTGGATGTGGAGATGACAGCCTATGTCCTCCTGGCCCTGCTCTGCAAGCCAAATGTCACAGAGTCTGATCTCAACACAGCCTCTGGCATTGTGGCCTGGCTTTCCAGGCAGCAGAATGCCTATGGAGGGTTTGCCTCCACACAGGTAACTTGTGGCTGGGGAAGGGGACGTTGCTTGGGAAGGAACCTCTGCACAATGTGTACACAACAATATGCACAAGTGTGAATGCTTTGAGGAGAGGATTCCTTGTATATGGAGTGCCTCAGGACGGTGAGTTCAAGTATCTTTGGGTCTCAGAGCTACAAATGTAATTGTTTCTTTCTTTTCAGGACACGGTTGTCGCCTTACAGGCCTTGGCTAAGTATGCAGCACTGACATACAGCACAAAAGGGGTTGCAGAAGTGAGGGTGAGATCCCAGAGAGGTTTTGGGAGGAAGTTTCAAGTCTCCTACCGGAACCGGCTCTTGGTGCAGGAGGTGGCATTGACAGAAGTCCCTGACAAGTTCTCAGTGCAGGCCTATGGCAGCTGTTGTGTCTTTACCCGGGTGAGATCCCACAGACCCTGCCGTGACAACACTCTCCTCATCCTCTTATCAAATCCCAAACTCTTCATTGCAGCTCTGTGCAAGGCAATGTATGTTAGCTGTGCTTTAACCCCAGCCTGTTGACAATGCAATAAACCTGTGTGCTGCAGGAGACTCAAGAGACAATAGAACTTGACCAAATGTGAGGACAACTCTCAGAGTATTGGAGGACCGAAAAGTATAGTGGTCCCACTGCTATGTGCTTGACTTGCACAATCTCCAGGGGAAGGGTGAGGAGAAAGATCCCAGCTAGAAGGATCATGGAAGGCTTCCAACCTGAGTGACCTTTATTTTGGGTGCTGGGGTGACTCTGTTCACTGCGTATGCTTTATCCAGTCACCGTCTGGGGTCCGTATCTTGAGGATTAGAATAGTCAGTGAAAAAAAGCTATGACAGATGATGATGAACTAATTATCCGTGTCTTATTCTGTCTTTCTGTCTCTCCTTGCAGGTGGTGCTGAGGTACAACATGCCCTCCGCAGGGGTCTCCACATCCTTTGCCTTGCGGGTGAAAACGGAGCCAGTCAATTGCACTGAGGATGATCCACACTCCGTGACTGTCTATGTCAATGTCAGGTGACTCTAAAGACTTTGCTCCACTCAAGCAAGAAAGCCAGACATGGCTGGAGAGCTGAGGGATGCTTCTTGGCTGCAATGGAGGCACCAGACAGTTTCAGCAGGAGGTCCAGGTGGAAGATAGAGAAGGAAAGATACCGGGGTCTCTGGGAACGGGGAAATGTTTCTAAGGGCTTTGGTTCTTGCTAGGGAGAGGAGTGCAACTAGTCACTTCAGATTGGGGTTGCTCAGAGGAGTGCAGGAATCATCTATCCCTTGTGAGAGGGAACAGTTACTGCTTTTTCCCCAGTCCTAGAGCTGGGCTGCCTGGCTCAGGGTCCTGCACACAGGTTATGGTGGTGGAGGGAAGGCTAAGCTAGCAGAGACTCTCTTTTTGATCTGCTCCCCCAGGTACACTGGGAAGAGATCCATTTCCAACATGGTGATCGTGGAGGTGTCCCTACTGTCTGGATTCGTCATGGCTTCAGGATCTGGGATGTCTGTAAGAAGCCTGGGATCAGGATGGTGATGTGGTGTCAGTGTGGCCATGTGTGCCCAAAGAGAGGGGGGTGCATTTGCATAGAACGGTGTTGCCTGTCTCTCTCTTGGGCAAGCTCACCATCCCTTACCCTCTGAAACATGAACACATACTATTGATTCTTGTTTGGTGCCTTGAGGATGATGTTTCTTCTGGCCCAATTTGCTCAGCATATCCTTGACAGCTAAGTAGCCTAGGTTCCTGTCCCTGAGTTTTGCAGGAGCTGGGTGGCCCTGCGTGGAAATCAGCCTGAAGGGGTAAGAACTCAAAACAAGTTTGAAAGTGAGTGAATGAGAGCCTGCCCATTCAAGCTTAGATAAACCTTGTTGGGATGTCTCATTCTTGCTTTTTTGAAAGACCAGACTAAATTGCTTCCTCTGCTCTCCTGTCCTAGCTGCAGCATGGGCACTCTGTGAGGAGAGCGGAGAAGACACAAGGAGGTGTGGCCATCTACTTGGACAAGGTATGCATGTGCCACTAGAGAAGCTGCAGAAGTGGAGGGCAATGGCAGAGCTGTGTGCGGAATCCAGGACTGGAGTAGCAGAGCAGGATATTCAAGATTCACCTTGAAGTCCTGCCTTTGACTCTTCAGAGTTGTTATGGCCTATCAGTAAGATCAATTTTAGTTGAGGAATAAAAAGAACAACTCGTAAGTGAACTGTCATTTGCTCTTCTTCCCCAGCTGAGCCATAAGTCTGAGACGTATGTCCTGCATCTGGAGCAGAAGATTGGGGTGATCAACCTGAAGCCAGGCCATGTCAGGGTCTATGACTACTACCACCCAGGTCAGTGTGGAACCATGGGATGCCAGGGTTGTCTGGATGTTTGCACTTGGGTCTGTGCAAGGATAACTTGGATCTCTCTTGTCCTGTTGCAGAGGAGCAGGCCCTGGCTGATTATAATGTCTTCTGCATCTGAGGTAGGAGTCCCTTCCTCAGCCTCCATACAGACTTAGTAGCCTTGTGATGCTTCCTCTACAACCCAGCCACCTCTCTCTGTCCCATAGGAAGAGTCCTATGTATTTCTGCGTCAGCATGTTCCCTTCATCTAGGACTATATATGGAACTCCCTAGGCCTCCAGGGACTTTCATCTCTGCCCTCTGTTTTCTGCACTTTGTAATGTATGCTGGATTGCCCTATAGACAGGCTATGGGGTGCTTAACACGTGTCCGTGCTGTCAAGGACTAGTGTGCATTTTCTGGGGCTCTCTGCAGGGCTGTCTGGGCTGGTGTGGTGCATGGGTCTGCCTGCCAGCTGAGTGACAGCACTCATGGGTGGCTTGTGCTGTTCCAGAAGAACTTCCAAGCAGAATTCATGATACTGTTTTCAGCTTACTCTGGTTGGCTATGGAGAGTCCCTCTTTCTGGGGAGGGGCTGGGATAAAACAGGAGCATTGGTTCAAACAAGAGAAACACTTTCCTATAGAGTCCTTAGTGAGATCCTGGGCTCCCTAGATGTTGTTAGCATCCCAGGGTTAATAATTTGGGTGATAGTATTTGCTCTCTGGGTTTACTCCTTCTTCTGCTCTCATTTCTTCAGGGACTTGGTTTGCTCCCTTTTACTGTCCACTGTTTCAGCCCACAGGAATCCCACTAGAGCAAGATGCCCTAGGACAACAGGGCTGCTGCATTATTACTTCTGGCCTGATGGGCACGTGTCACCTGGAAAGTTACATCTTGGTGGGCTTGGGATATTGGTGCTGGGACAAATCTCACGTTGGCTTTCAGGACTAACTCCAGCTCAAGCCATTCTGCTCATCCTGACAGCTATTTGCCGGTGAATTCTTTGGGGTGTCTGATTAATTCTGATTATTTTTTTTTCATATAGGGAATTTCTTGCCTGTAAAAAGAGTGAAAATAAAATACAAATCACAAATCTAGGTATTGTGGTGTGTGTTTGGACTCTGTGACAGAGGATTACCTTGGCGGAAAGAGCAAAAGCAGACTCTTATAGAGAGACTGTATCTGAACCATGTACCTGATACTCATTTCTTCCAGCACTGGCTTGCCCTCCAGCAGTGTTGTGCAGTCACCTGTATGGGGTGAGAAGTCCTAGCCCTGCATGAAGACTGATGCCACTGAGCATCACCTACCACATACAGATGTGGCTGAGCAATAACGTCTCGGCCCACCCTGAGCTTTACATGGATGTAAAGTAAATTTACCCTGTTGTGTATCTCACAGATTAGCTTCTGTCCTCCTAGCGTAGAAAGAGAGAGGGGAGTAATTTTAGTTTCTGCACCTCCCGTGAGGCTAGTTCTTGCACAGGACCAATTCAAGCATGAGTTGTCAGGAAGGAATAATGTGCCACAGTTGAACCCTCCCCGCACTGAGCTGCTGGAGAGTGAGTAGGGTCTTTGTCACAAGACAAGGAGGTGCAAGCACAATTCAACAATCAAGGCATATGTGAAAATTCAATGTCTATCACTGCTTTTCAAAGTCAACCCTGTCATGATTTAAGGAACTCCAGCTTGTGATCTGAGCTCTTCAAGCTTGGCAGTGCTGTGTCCCTATATAGGCAGGCAGGTCTCCACAGACCCTCCCTAGAGCTGGCTGTGAGAGTGTGGTGGCTAAGTGCAAGGTCAGGCTTAGGAGTAGAAGGTTTGGGAGTGGGGTGGGGTTTGAGGGTCTGGCTTTGGCTACAGCCCTGAAAGTCCTCCAGACCAGACCCTACAACAAGTCTGGGATCTGTGGTGGTTTAAATGAAGGGGTTTGGAAAGTGTGTTGAAATTTCAACTTTGAAGTTCCAGAGTAACCCTGAAGTCTCAGCAAGTCCCACCTGTGATGCAAAAACATAAGCATTGCAAGTTCTTTTGGTTAAGAGTGAACACTCCCCAAAATGCACCAAGGAGATCTGCCAGCAAGGCAGGCTGCTGGAAGTCTGCTCCCTGCTTCATGTGCGTCTTAACAGGACCAGAATGAACATCTACGTTCAGTACAGCAGTTAGGTCTTACCAGTGCCTTGTGCAGTGCCAGAAGTGGTTGTGCTGAGGTTGACTTCATTCCAGGTGTCACTTTGTTCCTTCTTCTGCACCTTTGTTTAAACAAGAGCTTTTTCCTTCTCTGTATTCAATTTCCTCAGCAGTCCATGAGCAATGCAGAGTCTAACTCTGCAGAATGGGATTTTTGCTTTCTCTGAAACTCTTTAAAAACCATTTTGCAGATACTACAGCTTTCTGCACACAACTCTGGCAACAAGTCTGGTAAAAGTCCCTGTAATAGAGTCTTACTGGGAAAGCAACTGCTGTAGTGGTTGCACACAGGTGTATCCTAACTCCTCCTTACTGACCTCAGGAGGGGTAGCTCATGCACGAGCTCGTTATTGCAGGAGGAGTTCACACACACACACACACAAAAACCCCACTCATATGCATGTGTGCACATACAGACATTGTAAAAATTGCACATACCCACATTCTGGACTCGATATTCATTGCAATTTCTATGCCTGCTCCCTTCCCTTCCCTTCCCTCCCCTTCCCTTCTCCCCTCCCTCCCTACCCCCCCCCTCCCCCCCTCCCTCCACGCTTC
>WUAM01000314.1:567741-608667 GCA_024336885.1 Actenoides hombroni
TCCCTTCCCTTCCCTTCCCTTCCCTTCCCTTCCCTTCCCTTCCCTTCCCTTCCCTTCCCTTCCCTTCCCTTTTCTCTTCTTCCTCAAAAATCTTCGTTCTCAGCTTTAAACTGTAGTACCTGCAGTGTCTGGCCACACCAGAGAGCATTTGGAGAGACATGGCTGTATTTCAGGAGAATATAAAGATGGGGAACAAACCCACCTTTGAACAAAACACATTGCTTTCTCTGTGTCCTAAATTTTCCCCTCTCTGCTCAGAGCGGGACATGTCAGACATCAGACTCATCTGTTTCTTGTTCACAGAACTGAGGGGTTGTGATGATTGAACCTGGAGCCTTGGTGGTGCGTGTGCTTCTGTGATCTGGTCTGCCACTAGAGCTCCCGGGACTGCCTGCCTCCAGGGACACAAATCCAGCCTCAGCAACTTCTGTGCACCTTGCCTGTCTCCGAGCCAAGTGTACCAGCAGTGTGCCCAGGGGGCCAGGAAAGCCAGCACCATCCTGGCCTGTGTCAGAAACAGTGTGGCCAGCAGGAGAAGGAAAGTGAGTGTGCCCCTGTACTCAGCACTGGTGAGGCTGCACCTCGAGTACCGAGTCCAGTTTTGGGTGCCACAGCGTAAGAAAAACATGGAGGTGCTGGAGAGGGTACAGAGAAGGGCAACGAAGCTGGTGAGGAAATTGGAGAACATCTCTTATGAGGAGCGGCTGAGGGAACTGGGGTTGTTTAGTCTGAAGACAAGGAGGCTGACGGGAGACCTTCTTGCTTTCTGAAGTTATCTGAAAGGAGGTTGTCATGAGGCCAGTGTTGGCCTCTTCTCCCTAGTAACTAACAACAGGATGAGAGGTAATGGGTTTAAGTTGTGCCAGGGGAGATTCAGATTGGACATTAGGAAGAATTTCTTTACTGAAAGAGTGGTGAGGCGTTGGAACAGACTGCCTAGGGAAGGGGTGGAGTCACCATCCCTGGAAGTGTTCAAAAAACAGGTGGATGTGGTGCTCTGGGACATGGTCTAGTCATGGTCATGGTCATGGAAGTGTTGGTTAGAAGGTTGGACTTGATGGTCTCGGAGGTCTTTTCCAATCTTAATGATTCTATGACTCTAAGTGATCAGTGGGTCTGTGGGCTGGGGAAGGATCTCAGCACAAGAAAACAGCCAGGTAGTCTGTGCACTGCCACAAGTTCCAGTGGGTACAGAGCTGTGCTAAGCGGTGCTCTTTCCAAGCACCTCCTGGCCACCAGCAGCTGGTCACCATGCTGGTAATGGGAGATGGATAAGGGGCTGAGTCAGATGAATCATGCACACCAAGCCTGCAACTTTATTGTTGCTGCTCCAACATTAATTTCATTCGGTTTCATTGTCTGGATGCTGGATTGTCTTGATTGCTCAGAATGTAGATATCTCATCAGTGCGAAGTCCAAAACTTCAGAGGTCTTTATGTGTCTACTCTCACAAAGCAGCTCCTGGAGTCAGTAGGAGCCAGGACTCCCTATACCGCTGCTATTGTGAGCCCCTGTGCTGGAATCTGGCTTATGAAGGATCTGTCTGTCCCCTGGAACTGCTGTGGATCTACTGTGAACAAACAAATCTCAGCTGGGATTGTTCAGCAGGCACTGCCTGTACTTTTTGAAACCCATGGAAAGGAATGAAGGAGAGCCTTCTGTCAGAGAATGATACATATTCTTGCTCCGGTTCCTGTTCACTTGTTTATCCAGGTGCACTAACACCTTTTTCTCAGCCATTGGCACCAGCATCTCTTAAGCCAAACAAAGAAAAAGTAGAGAGAGGATTTCTATCTGCCCACTATGTGTGTGTTTGTGTGTGTGTGGTGTAAAAAAAAACCCCAAACCCTAGTTTCCTTGTTATGCATTAGCCTTTCCTAAAGAAAAAGAAAATATTACTAGGCCCTACATATTTAAGAGCTCAGGTTGGTACTGGAGGATATATCAGTGGTGCATTATGATATGAAATAGCCACTACCCTCCAATACAAGAACTTCCTTATTTTAAAAAGAAGTAGCTTCAAGAAACAGATTTTCTTTTCAGTTATGGTAAGATACTCATGCAAAAGTTCAGTATAATCAGTAGCCTATGGGTATAGCATTAACATACGGAAAAGAAGCTCCAAAACTAGATAGTTTTGAACACACTAGTGTGTTCTGATCACCTAGGGCCATAGGCACAGCCTCTTGGTAGCTAGAGAAAACCCTGTAGGACTGAAGCTGTGTAGTTTTTTTACCTGCCTGGCCAATGTTCAACACTCATTTCCGTCCATGAGTTGCATGTGTGAGTCAGCCCCGAACTGGACCAGAGAGGATGGTGAGATACAGCTGGAGTGAACTGCGGCTGTTAGATGTCCTCTTCAAACTGGAATACCTGTAGGGCAGAGATAAGGTGAGGACTCCAGCTCTGCCTTCTCTCTGCCCTCTCTTCCTGGGTAAGGCAGCACTTTGCACAGGAGCAGAGCACTATTATTCATATTATTCGTTATTATGCTTCTTTGGTACGCAGCCTGGTCCCCAGTTCAAGACTGAGACCTGCCTTGGGAGCTCCAGGCTCAGAAAGCTTGCAAAGGGTATGACCACCAAGAGTTCAGCGTGAGCTCCAGCTGAGTGCACATGCCACATGCCAGCTGAAGTCGAAACAATGAGACTGAGACTGCAACTGGCAGCGGGGAGCAGGGTCAGTGCAGTGAACAGGAAACAGACGGTTGGTTAGTAAAATAAAAAGCGTATTTGTCTGAATCATGCTGGCCCATCCACAGGGCATTAGGAGAGCAGAGAGGCTGGAGTCCAAAAAAGACTTGGATTGGCTGGGGCATACCTTGAGTGGTACAACCCTGTGCCTGCAGCACTATAAACACGGGAACGAGGCAGAAGGCAGGAAACCCTAGGGCTTCTTGTCTGCTTCCTGGGGGAAACTGCCGCAACAGCAGTTGTGTACCACAACGACCACTACCTTCTCTCCTGACCGGATTCCTCTCCAGAGGAATCCACCTCTCTGGGGCTCTGCGAGGAAAATGTGGACTCCCTTCCTACTGAGCTGCTTGCTCTACATCCTGGGGATAGCAGCGCAACCGTAAGTGCCATTAAAAAACGTGGTAATTTGACAGTTGTGATGCTGAGGGAGGGGCCAGGATAGCAGGGAGAGAGTGTGGGGCCCTGTGAGTCATCTCCTGAAAGAGATAAACGTGGGATGGCTACGCAGCACCCCACAAGCTTTGTTATGAGCAGAAGATCTTTCTGAAGGTGGGAACCTCTCCCGTGGGTATCGCTGCAGTGCAAAAGTCAGTGCAGACTGGCGGTGGGAAGAAGAGGAGTGAGGGACTGCGGTCTGAGGAAGGCTGTGAGGAAAGGTGTAGGATAAAGTGAAGGGCCAATGAAAAGGGCAGGGGATGGTTAAGCAGAAACCAGTCTGCTGCCAAGGTAGCTGTGGAGCTGTCTCAAAGCAAACAGGGTGAATCCTTTTCTGTTAAAGGGCTGGGCTGTTGCATTTTCCATGTGAACTGGAAACACCTGAGAATGGCTCCATTTGCAGAAACAGAGATGGTCTCTGCTGTACACATTTCTCTTCGCTGCTGTAGCATCCTCCAAAATGATGCACGCAGAGGAGACCTGAAAGCATTTCTCTTGTATTTTAAATTAACTACGAAGCTTCTGTCATCCCTGTGAGAGGTTCACACTCTCAAGGTTGATCTGTCCCTCTCGCTCCAGCAAAGCAACACCTCCTGCCCCCGGGGAGATGGTAAACCCTCCTGCTTCCTCAGACCGTAGAGTATTAATGCCAAGAGTGGATGCGATGTCTTGTTTTCCTACTGCAGGAGGTACCTGATCGTCATTCCAGCTGCACTGCCCTACCCCTCTTCCCAGAGGGTGTGCTTGGACCTCCGTGGGGTGGAGAAGCCTACTCGCGTGGCCTTAACTCTGGTACACCCAGCTGGCAACCTCAGCCTCTACCGCAAAGTTGTCCGCAACAACTGGATCTTTGAGTGCTCCATATTTCAGGTCAGGATCATTCTTGGTGGGGATCTCTAGCTGGCAGCTTCCAGCGTGCTCTTTTGTCTCCTGCCCCCTCTCACTGGAAATAGAGATTGAGAATGATGGGAGGAGAGCAGGCATGGAAAGGAGCGAATACAAAGCCAGGGAGAGTGTTTAGTGGGAGCCTGGTGTCTTTGCTCCCCTGCCTTTCTCTGCACTCATGATACTCTTCCTGCTGGGTGTATCACGATCCACCGAGGGAAGGCTGCCTGGACAGACACCAAAGAACTGAGGAGGGTGGAGGCACTTAGAAGCATCCAAATGGCAGCTGTGTAGCTCCTTCTCTCCCCTGAGAAGGAAGCACTGTCTCAGGGTGTCATTTGTTGAGTCGTGATGCAGGAAGAGTCAGACCTCTCATCTTAGACAGTCTCCCATTATGTTTGCTTCCCTCCAAGCTTCTCTTTTAGGGGTGGGAAATGTGCTGGATGACTAGGAAAGACGTCAGAGGGCGTGCACACGAGCTCAGCACAAGTCTTCCTGATCTGTGAAACTCGTGAATGTTATTTTCTTGGTTTGATAAATAAGAGTGGATTCCAGCCTCTGTGACCTGCACACTGTAGCGAAGAGATTTATAGTTAACACAGACCTTTTCTTCCCTTGGGTTAAGTATTCTCCACCTCACCCCACATAGGCTCCAATAGTGGCCCTGTGAAGGGGCGGATACAATTCTGATGCCAGAACAGTCTCCCTTTTCCTCTTTTGCAAGGTCTGTCCCAAGTGCAAAGGCAGTGTCCCCTGTGCTGCCACAGACACAGCCCTTGGGCACCGAGGGGACACCTTGTGCTGGCTTTCAGCGTGAAGCAGAGAAGAGGCTGGCCTCACAGTGCAGCTGGAGCAAGGAGAAGAGCATTTCTGTGATTCCATCTTGTCCCCTCTGGATGTCTGCTGTCCTGGTGGCTCATCTTTTGTGTCTTAGGTCCCCCAACCTGCAGGCAGCCAGGAGGTGGGCACTGTCCAGCTGCGTATGTCCAATGGCCACTACTTCAAAACAAATGAAGAGAAGAGAGTCCTCATCTACCGGTCTGGCACGGGCACATTCATCCAGATGGATAAACCTGTCTATAACCCAGGTCAGACAGGTGAGCACCGCCAGAACACCATGACAATTCCCCTGCCTTGACCTGACCCGGACTTTGTTGCCAATTTACTGTGAGTGGGGTGCTGAGTGCTTTGTGCCATGCAGTCTGCGTGGGAATGGAGCAAGAAGCTATCTGCTGCCTTCTGGAGTGATGTATCCATGCACTATGTTTTAGGGGCAGGAGGGGACTGAAAGGGTCAATCTTACACATTCTAGGAGCAGAGCTGCCTCAGAAGAGGGAGCAACTTGAACATCGTCTTCTCAGTCAGGGCCAGGTAGAACTGTTCTGCTCACATTGCAGACTAGGGTAACGCCAGGGGTAGCCCATGGGAAAGACTCTACATTGTGAGTCTGGCTGCTGTGTGCTGCAAAGTGGCTGGGGAGAAGAGGCAGGGTTGAGTAAAGGGCAAGTGGGGCTGCAAGGCGGGCATGGGACTGCCAGCAGGGCTATGCGGGGAGCTGTGATTTCAGGGTGAGGGAAGTGCAGGACAAGCCCGTTCCCAGGTGCATTCTGTCTCTACAATGTGCTCTTCTCCATTTTCTCCCTTCAGTGAAATTCTGGATTGTGACGTTGACTGAAGATTTTGTTCCCGTTAACAGCAAGGTAAAGCCCATCTAAGTGGAGGCGAGGAAACCTCTGGGCTCTCTCTGTCAGGTCTGCCTCCTCTACCAGCCCCATGCCGTGGAGGCTAAGACAGTCTTGATGTCTGCAGCACCAAAAGAAACCCCAGGCAGCCAACACCAGCCCTCTGCTAAGCCAAAGTGGGACAGCAGTGCCCATATGCCGATGGCTGTGCTGTCATTCTCACAGGATGGCTGCTGGCTGGTGGGATGGTTGGCATTGCTGATGGTATCCGAGGAGTGTGCCAGCACTCCCTGCTAGCCGAGTTAGTACAGGGCAGACCAGGAGCTGTGTGCACCTGCCCTCCTGTCCTCCCACCAAGAAACAAGCAGGGCGCAGTTACCAGACGAGTTGTGTACGGACTCAGCCAGACCTGGAGCTCTGGAAAGCTCAGCACTTTGTGAACAGTGTCGCACCTATGGGTGCCAGGAGGGTCTGAAGCAAACTGCGATGCAGCTGCGAAATGTTAAGAAAAAAAAAAATTGATATGGGAAAGGATGTGCATGAAGTAATCATAAAAATAAAAAAGAAAAGAGAGAAAACATTATAACCAAATTATACTGACTTGCTGCTGGCAGCAGCTCATTCGCTCTGTGTCAAGGGAGTGAAAAGTTGCCAGAGACTTGCATATGTTCTAGCCAGGGAACTGCAAGACAAGATCTTTTTTGTGGTAAGCAATTACACCGGCAGCCAGCAGCTGTAGCTGTTTCACACTCCTATGTCCTCAAGCAATTTAAAGAGAGCCAACAGGAATTCACACCATGCTGGATAAATACTGATGGACACATACACAGATAAATACTAAAGAGCAGAGAGTTGGTTCAAATCCCTCTAGACTGAAATGATGGGAGAGATCTTTCTGACTTCTTTATAGCTGACAATTTCCTGACATGTGCACTATTAGTGAGGACCTAGGATCATGCACTCCTTCCTCCTCCCAACAGAGAAGTCATATCTCTTATATTAGTTAGATAATTGAGTAAAAACCACATTTACGTTTAATGTAACGTTTACATTTAATGCCTACAAGGGGTTCATGAAGGTGTTTGGCTGTACATGTTTGATGTCTGTGTGTATGTATAAGTGAATTAGCATTATATCTGTTAATAATGCTGTGATGAAAATTCAGAAGAGGTCATATTTAAACAAAGTTATTATGAAGCTTGAGTGCACTGCAGCATTAAAGCTATAATATATAGTTTTCAAATTAGATGGGTTGCAGATAACAGAGGGTGCTGTGTTTTGTTTTAGCACTGACATTGGATTGAAGTCATGAAAATAGGTAGCCTGCACTTTTTTTTTATTTTTGGCTTCAGTGAAAACAGAGGTGTTGATTACAACTTGTGTGAAAGTTTAGAATGATGACTAATTTGAATTACATGTGGCCTTCGGGTTACAGACCAGTTATTCTCCCAAGCTCCTGCTCCTGTCTTTTTACGCCTTGTGCTCCCAAATCACATGTCCTCCTGGCTGATAGCTGCAGTGATATAAGAACCAATAGAGAATTAATAGGCCTAGAAGGGTTGAAGTATATCCTTCCCTGTCCCTCCCTGTTACTGTCAGCTGCAGTCAGTAGTAATTCCTATCTCCAAGCCTTGCTTCCTAGGCCAGGGATTTTACAGGAAAACTTGGGATATATATTTCCTATAGGTGATGCAGTTTTCCTAATTCTTGTGTTTTGTGTTACAAAGCTGGTGCCTTTTAATATTTGTGATCTTGGGATGATGGATAGTATTTGTAAGTTTGTCTACTTTTCTCCTTTTTTTTTTTTTTTTAATAGTGAACTTTGGCTCTCATGACTGTAGAGTATCTATCAAAGTGCATCTTAAGAATTCAGGGATCAAAAAGCAAATTCAAAGAAGAGCAAAGCTTTTCACTTTACCCATTTCCCTTACTATTTCAAAGCCATTCTCCTGGTTTGGGTAGGCTCAAACTCTTCCTATGGTAATGTTTGTGACTGATGGTGTTGTCGCAGCATGTAGGCTAGTTGGGTAAAATAAGTTTGTGTGCAGGTTGCTCTGTCATTCCAGCTTCTGACATTGCTGTCTGTTTGCTTTGCAGTACTCTGTGGTGGAAGTCCAGGTGGGTGTTTCAGGCTCCTCGGGTGTTATGAGGAAAGGTACTTCAGTATGAATAATACCTCACTGAGTCAAGTTACTTTTCCTTAAGGTCTGTGTTTACACATGCATGTGCATAATCTGTCCACATGCTTCTTGTTAACATCCATTAATGATACAAATGGTTCAGCTTCCAGCTATTTCTACACTCAGGAACACCTGAAGCTAAGTCTTGCCGTTCATCTCTATGTGAGACTAGACAGTCTGAATGTCAGGACCTTTCATACATTCTTTTTTTTGATGGTAGTACAGAGTAGAGTAACCCTGGGTGGTTTGGGTTCACCCCTACGGGTGCTTCAGCACTCATGTTACCTCACTGGGGCACTATCTGGGGAAAGCCTCTGAAATCTCTGAAACACCTTTGAATCCAGCGGGTTCTCGGTAGAGAATAGCAGACGTTTCTGACAACTGCTTCTGTTTTCCTTCCCTTGGACTGCAGGACCCAAACCAAAACTGCATTGGCCAGTGGTTGGATGTGAAAGCAAAGCAAGGCATTGCAGAACTCTCCTTCCAGTTAGCTGCTGAACTCTCTCTGGGGACTTACGCCGTTCATGTGGTGAACCCAAAAGTATCCAGGACCTTTACGGTGGAGGAACGTGGTAAGATGGAGTATGAAGTTGCTTGCTTCTGTCTGTATGACAACACATAGCCAAACATTGTGAACTAAGATTTATTGTCTGGGAGCTAGGATTAAACACAAATCTATAGGATATACAGCGGGCAATATCAGAAAGGAACACAAGGGAGATTATACTGGAGCTTTGAGGAGAAGTTATCTGCTAACAGCTAGGCACAGAGTGAGAATACACTGAAGACCTCTCTGAGACTGTTTGTACGTTGGGGTGGGGGAAAAACCAGAATTCTTTCTTTGGTTTCTCTGTTTTTAATTAGTCCTTGCTTTTACCTCATGAACATGTTACTTCATAGGACTCCAGCTTTACATGAACACACTCTTCCCTTTTGTGATCTCATGCCTAGGTGGTCTGTTGCCTTTGATGGAGTAACTCTCTGGTTTTTGTTCCAGTGTTGCAAAAGTTCGATGTTTTCTTTGAGGGACCAGCTCAAATTTATGCTTCAGCTAAAACTTTCCCACTGCGTGTGTGTGGCAGGTAAGGAGGATGTTCAGGGGAAGGGAAAGAGCTCACAAAGCTGCATCTCTCCTTCTGTATGTCTTCTATCTCTTGAATCCATCAAAGAGAAGAGGCTCAAGAGGGGTGAAACACAGGCATTCCTTTTGAAGAGTCCCAAGTAGTGCAAGAGTCAAACTGATGAGTTCTTCCTTGGGGAACAGGTACACGAGCCATATTTGGAAGAGACCATTCACCTATAGGGAGCCTTGTCCTAGGCAAATGATACCCTGCTCTGGAAGCTGTGTGTGTCCAGCCTTGAAAGACCTTAGGTGGGGAAAAAATGCATAATCTGATATGGCACTGATCTGCTGAGGTAAAGGAGCAGGAACTGGTGTTTCCTTAGAATGTCATGCTGTTTCTTCTCACTTACGTGCTGCTGAACTTAACTACCTTCTTAGAAGCAGCCAGTGGGTTTCTCTATAGTCACTAGCAAAAAGTGAGCAGATGAGGTGTACGCACAAAGAAGGAAGGAGAGTGATCTGGAAACTACTTTGTAGATGATAAAGAAGGTGAGCTCATTTGTATTTGGGGCTGGGTTGTCTGGAGACTTTGGGTTTCTCTCTGCTGCTGGTCTGACATAATTTCTCATTAATTGGGACATAAAATTGGATCAGATGAAGCTCTAGTAGAAAACAGCACAGCACTGCATCCCCAGGATGGGTCATAGATGTCTTCTTATTACTGATACTGTCAGAAACATTGCTCCAAAGGGAAAGGCAGGGAGAAGTTGAGGAAGGGAAGGGAAGCAAGGCAGGCAGGGAAGGGAAACAAGGCAGGCAGGAGAAACATCTGCACTGACAAGGGCACATTTCTGCTGTATCTTGCTAAAAAACAGCAAAGCGGGTCTGATGATAGAAACAAGAGTCCAGATTATGAGACAAACTCATAGTGAGGCAGGTCTGTGGTCCCTCTGTAGCTCTACTACTGCCATACCATGCACTTGCTATTGCTGTCTGCAGGGACACGTGTCTCTGCTGGTTTCAGACCTGAGCTACTATCAGTTGCCCAGAGAAGTTGTGAACACCTCATCCCTAGAAGTGTTTAAGACCAGGCTGGATGAGGCTTTGAGCAACCTGGTCTAGTGGGAGGTGTCCCTACCCATGGCAGGGGGGTTGGAACTAGATGATCTTTAAGGAGCCTTCCAACTCAAGCAATTCTATGATTCTATGATCTCTTCTGGGTGCTGCTCCATGCAGCGTGGACACATGAGCTGAGGTCAGCCTCTGTGTCTGCCTGCAATTCCCGAACAGCAAGCACTCAGGAGTGGGAGAGCTTCGGAGAGAGTGGATCCTTTCTTGTCTGTGCTTTGTTTCCACCTCTGTTGGATGCAGGACTGTGTTATTGCACTCCCCAAGTACTCCCTAAGTGTGCTGTATTTTCATTTATGCCCACTTGCTTACCAGCTACATGAAGACCTTCACCGGGAAGGCTGCCTGTGTGGAGAAATGTGCTCATCAAAGCACACAGCACCTCTGATTGACAGCTGCTCTGGTCTTCTCCCTGCAGGTACAGCTACGGGAAAGCAGTGCAAGGGACTGTGCAGGTGGCTTTGTGCCAGAAGGCAAGGAGTCATCCTCAAAATGACAGCAAGGACATCTGTAGAGAATACAGTGGTCCAGTAAGTAAAATCCTGGAAGATAGTGAAGGAGTATCACACAGAACTAAGTGTCAAGGGCTGAGTGAATAGAATGAACTGCTGTACAGGGAAAGTTTGCCAACTCCTGTAATGTCTATGTAGGCTAATTAGTTTTTATTCAATTAATGCAGTTATTGTTGCCAGACCAATTAAGAAGCCTTTGTCTCCAGAAGTTCTTCTTTGTAACTTTGCTTATTAGTGACAGGGACTAAAAAGTGGAATTCCACATAAAGATTTAGAGTTCTGTCCTTTTCTGGAAAGAAGCATAACTTGCCAGAAATCGATGCCATTTAAAAAACAACAATTACTAGAGCTTTCTCAGGTGCAAAATTATCATGTTAAGGTGAACCTATCCTGGAGCCATGTGAGGACAATAATGTATGGTGGAGACATGGTTAATTCTATAGCAAAAGCATACAGTGGGTTTTATACTTTATTTTATCTTTATTTGTATATTGCAGATTTTTATATTTTCCTTATTATGTCTTTCCATTCCTATCAAAGTATTACATAACTGGGCTCTTCCCTTGTACATAACACAGAATCATTAAGCTTGGAAAAGACCTCCAAGACCATCAAGTCCAACCGTCTACCAACATTATTAATATTTACCACTGAACCATGTCCTGAAGTCTGCACGTTTTTTGAACGCTTCCAGGGATGGTGACTCCACCCCCTCCCTAGGCAGTCTGTTCCAATGCCTCACCGTTCTCTCAGTAAAGAAATTCTTCCTAATGTCCAACCTAAACCTGCCCTGGGACAACTTAAACCCATTACCTCTCATCCTATTGCTAGTTACTAGGGAGAAGAGACCAACACCCGCATCACTACAACCTCCTTTCAGGTAGTTATAGAATGCAATAAGGTCTCCCCTCAGCCTCCTCTTCTCCAGACTAAACAACCCCAGTTCCCTCAGCTGCTCGTTGTAAGACATGCTCTCCAGTCCCCTTCCCAGCTTCATTGCCCTTCTCTGAACTCGCTCCAGCAACTCAACGTGTTTCTTATTGCTGCAGAACCCAACACTAAACCCAGTACTCAAGCTGCAGCCTCACCAGTGCCGAGTACTGTGGGACAATCCCTTCCCTACTCCTGCTGGACACGCTATTTCTGATACAGGCCAGTATACCATTGGCCTTCTTCTGGGCACACTGCTGGCTCATGTTCAGCCGGCTGTCCACCAGCACCCCCAGGTCCTTTTCTACCATCTAGCTTTCCAGCCACTCCTCCCCAAGCCTGTAGCAACAGCCTGGGGCTGTTGTGACCCAAGTGTAGGACTCAACACTTGCCCTTGTTGAACCTTATATGATTGGCATTTGCCCATCAATCCAACCTGTCCAGCTCCCTCTGCAGAGCCTTCCTACCCTTGAGCAGATCAACGCTGCTGCTCAGTTTAGTGTCATCTTTGAACTTACTGAGGGTGCACTCGATCCCGTCATGCAGATCATTGATAAAGATATTAAACAAGACTGGTCCCAGCACTGAGCCCTGGGGAACACTGCTTGTGATGGGTCTCCAACTGGGTTGAACTCCATTCACTAAAACTCTCTGGGCTTAGCCACCCAGACAGTTTTTAACACAGTACCCCCATGTAAGCCATGAACCACCAGCTTCACTAGGAGAATGCAGTGGGAGGTGGTGTCAAAGGCCTTACTGAAGTCCAAGTAGGCAACATCCACAGTCCCTCTGTCATGCACTAGGCAGTTCGCCTGGTCACAGGAGATCAGGTTGGTCAGCCAGGAGCTGCCCTTCATGAACCCATGTTTGTTGATATATGGTTGAAATCTTAAGTCACTGCAACTTGTTACAGTAGTCGTAATCTTCCAGCTCTGGAAATTATTTGTTACTTTGAATTTTCATTTGATTCTGCAGTTCTTCTAGCTAGATCTACTAAAATACTCATATATTTGCTCTGGGATCCAGCTAGTGCAGTCTTCAGTTTGCTACTAAAGCTGGAAAGTTGCCAACATTGTAACTTCAATAAAGTTGTGATGCATGTTTGGTTTTATATTTCTACTACAGGAATTACACGTATTCGTGCCTATGAACCAGAAAATACAGAACTTAAAATGTCAGCCATATATATATATCTATATGTGAGTCTGTGTCATCACTTGTTGCTGCCAGCAGTTACGACAGAACGACTTAATACCTCGTATTTCTGACTCCTTTCCTTCTCCCCAGCCCTAAATAATACCTACCACTTCCTGTTGCAGACCATGAGCAAAGGGTGTTTCACCCCTTCTGTAAACATGTCAGTCTTCAGCCTGGATCCTGGTGAGGAAGACAGCAAGCTCTATGCAGAAGCCTCTCTCCTGGAGATGGGCACAGGTACCTGGGGTTCAGCAGAGAATGTGCAAGGGTGAGAAAAAACATTCTGGGGGTGTGAGGGTCAGAGTGGGCATACCAGCCCCTCTCCTCCACTTGGTGCTGGGACCATCACAGGACATGGAGAGTGGTCCTGCCTGAGGAACTCGCTGTGCCCATGTAGAGCTACTCCACCAGCAGCAGGCAGATGAGGAGTAGCTGGGACCATGGTCCATAAGGCCACAAAGGAGCTTGGAGACATCAGGAGCAGCCCCATAACCTTAAAGGGTGCTGGTGTTGGGAAGGAAGTTTGAGACATTCTGCTTAGAGGGGTCGGGAATAACAAAATGAGAGTAAACAAGGGTGCAGTAGTCACCTCTGATACTGAGCCTGCTTGCCTTGCACTCTGCATTCCAACAGGGGTGCAAATCAACACCTCCATTCAAATCCTCATCGCCAGGACAACAGCAAGGGCAATGTTTGAGACACCAAATGAGTATTACATCCCTGGAGTACCCTACAAGGGGAAGGTGATTTATTTATTTTTTTTTGCCTTGCTTCTTCCTTTCCCATCATTTGCCAAGGAATTTAGTGTCTAGTAAATTCTGCTGACCCAAACCATTTTCTGTTGCTCAGACAAGTTTACCTTGCAGTGTGTCACATTATTTGACAGTGTGGCTCCAGTTTCTGTGTTGCACATTTCCTGATGTGTTTACACCTCCAGCTTCTGCTGAGAGCAGTGAGTGATGTCTCAGCAGAGTTGCTGGGATGCAAGTTAAGCCCACCTAACACGGGGGGCTCTATATTTGTCAGAAGGAGGAAGGTTTTGGGTATGACATTAGAAGAAATATCTGACTGCCTTTTCTGCCTCACCCTGTTGTTACCAGATTAAACTTCGGGATCACTATGGCAATGGTATGAAAAACAGAAAAGTTTATCTCATAGTAAAGTTCCAGAGGCGTCGGTTTATCAAAATGTACATCACAGATGACAGTGGAACAGCATCATTCAACCTGGACACAACGGCTTGGAACAGCTCATCAGTCTCTTTGGAGGTAAATCCTGAGTCTGTATACAGGAACGTGAGAATCCTTGAGCTCTGTCAGTGCTCCCCACTCCTGCCCTGCAAACCCCCCCACCAGCTCAGGCCTGGGTTCCCCACACAGCACCAAAGAACAGCCTTTCCCAAACCAAGCCAACGACATCCTAACAAAGTCCTGAATCATGAAACTCTTTGATTTCTGTGTGTCTCTCTCTGATTGCCCCTCAGGCAAGGTTCACACTGGATGATCTCACGCACACACCTCGAAAAGCTGACGTCAGTTACACAAATGCCTATTATCACCTGCAGCCCTTCCATGTCACAACCAAGAGCTTCCTGGACATACACCCACCCACAGAAACACTGCCTTGCGGGCTGAAGCAGAATGTCCAGGTGACCTTCACACTCAGTCGGGATGACCTGGGAGAAGACACCAGCCGTATAGGTTTTGCATATTATGTGAGTAACGGTGGTAGACAACCTGGGGAAAAAGGAGGCACTAAGAGGACCAGACCCTAATGAGGTGTTGAGGTTGTGATGTAGATAATCCCTTGAAGGATGTCAGGAAAAACCGGTTCTTGGAGAACACTGTGAACACTACACCCAGTAAAGCTCAGCCTGGTCAGAGTGTGATCCTGGTATTGGGGTCCCAGACACCTCCATGGATGGGAGGAAGCTTCTATCTTTGCAGCTCATTGCCCCCTTAGCTTCTGCCAAGGCTGCAGCAGAAAGTGTCTTATGCAGAGTCTGCTGTCAAACTCTTCTCCCTTTAAAAGTGGATGAGGGATGACTTTACTCTGGTTATCAAACAGCTGCTCCATGGAAATTGCTTTTGGTCTGACCTGAAGACCTGCCTACGAGAGGGGAAATACTGTAGCAGTCTCTCAAACAAACCTCACTACCCATCCATTGTCCTAACTGGGCAGGCCTCACCAGAATCTCACATGCTAAAACATCTCCTCCTACACCGTGATGTCCACAAATCTGATGGACCTGAGCTGTGGGGTTGGTTTTGACCCACAGTTTATTTATGAGGTTGCCTGGTTTGCTAAGTGAGTGTGACTGCACTCAGCAGTCTGCTCATCCCATGCCCCTTCTCCTGCAGGTGACTGGGAAGGCTGGAATTGTTGTCAGGGGCCAGAGAAACGTCCAGGTTGGGAAACTGAACAGTAAGTCTGCAGCAGCCAGAAAATGGGAAACAGTTGCACTCAGTCGGTTCCTAGGTTGGGCAGTGCCAGAGTTTCTCCCAAATTCCCTGAGCCTGTAAGTCCTGGGCAGTCAGCGAACAGGACAGAGGGAGACTGAAGAAGCCATTGTGTCAGCTAGAAGAGGCTGAGAAGGCAAAACGAGGGAAACAATGATGGGAAGAGAGACTGGGAGGACCTGTGGGAAGATGGATCACATTGGGTCAGAGAATGGAGGAAGAGGCGAGACAGAGCTTCATCAGGGATTGACATTGTGGGATTATAGAGTGGAAAAAAAGAAGGACAGTGGAAAAATCTCTGTGGTGCTGTGATGAAAACACTTTGCCTTTTCTTCCTCAGTGTTGAAGGGCTCCTTCACCATCCCTTTGACCTTCACTGCTGACTTCACCCCATCACCTTCCTTAGTGGTGTACACCATCTTCCCCAGTGGAGGGATAACAGCTGGCAGCATCCGGTTTGATGTTTCCTTGTGCTTTGAGAACCAGGTGAGACTCGCTCCTGAGGCTGGGGGAGAGCTGATAAGCAGGAGTCAGCAGGCCTGGGGGAAGCAGACCCCCAGATCCTTCAAAAAGAGAATGGAGGAGAAGAGAGGAAGGGAATGTCTGCAGCACGGTGCCCAGGAAAGCTGCTAGCAGTGACTCCTATTCACAGCAGTGACTGAGCAGCGAAGATTCTAGTTCCTTCCTTCTGTTTGTCAGCCTCCCCAACTCTCTTTCTCTCTTTTTCCTGTTTCCTTTCTTGGTGTGTTGCTGAAGGTCAAGGTAGGATTCCCAGCGAAAGAAGCCCACACAGGGTCAACAGTGCAGCTCCGACTGCAGGCAGCCCCGGGATCCCTGTGTGCAGTACAGGCAGTGGATGAAAACATGTTCTTCATGAGACCAGAGAGTGAGCTGACAAGCCAAATGGTGAGTGATCTGGGGGAGGCAGGCAGGGGCTGTGGCAAAGGGAGCCAGAGGCTAACGGATGAGGAGGTCTTTGAGTGGAGGAGAAATTGAGGTCTGCCTAAGGAGATGGGTAGAAGATGCTAGTGGAGGGTGGAGCCGAGCATCTGGAGGTATCTGCTCCTTGTCCAATACTTCCCTGCCTGTGAGTTTCTCTAGGTCTATGATTTGTTCCCTGCTGCCCACCGACATGGATACCCTGCCCAGGTAGAAGAGAATTCAGATCACTGCGTTCAGCCGCAGTCCACATCACCTTTGCTACGAGGGAAGCCACAGCATTCCTTCCAGCCTGACGTCTTTAAACTCTTCTGGGTAATCACCTCGTGACTTCTCTCAGAGCTGTGGAAATTATGAACAGCTGAGATATCTTTCTGCTGAAGAAGTCTCAGGAAGCCTTGCCTTCTCCAGACAGCCCCTGCAGTCTGTCTTACCTCGCCATGCTGTCTCAAGAGACACACGGTCTTGTTATGAGTATGAACACCTGTATCCCCCTCTGCAGATGCAAAAAGCAAGATGGTGGGATCCCAGACCAGCAAAACACAGCTTTTTGGGCTTGGGAATGAGGTCCTGGGCTGTGTACTGTTTATCTGCTTTATTAAAGAGAGACAGGGAGTGATCCCAAGCATTAGACCACAGATCATTGACATGCTCCCTGGTACTGTTTTGGACTGTTCCCAGGTAGATCTCTTGCTGGCCTCTAGAAAGGACCTAGCCTTCAGCAGCATTGACACAAGACAGGTAGTGCCATTTGGCCTTGGATCTGGGGATCAGACCCTGTCCTCTTTTATTTAGCAATAGAGGCACATCCTAGGAGGCTCTTTCACAGCATAGGGACATCTCTTGCATTTGTGGACAGGCCCAAGTCACAGCTCCAGGGGCTGAATGCGGAGTGTGCTTCCCATCACGTCTCTGTAGGACTTCAGAGGGCAAATTGCATCCAGTTATTCCCTCCAGCATGCATGAGAGGATGAGGCAGGCCACTGACACCTCTCCTCTCTGCCCTTGACACTGGAAATGCATTGAGAGGAGCAAGACATACTCACATCCTCCAGAAGAGAGAGGTGTTGGCTTAGTGGCCTCCTGAAAGAAGTGGTCAGGGAGGCTGTCCCATGCATCCCTCAGCACTGTGTCTATTTGGGACAGTGCTGCTCTGGGCTGCCCGGGCACTGGGTTGTCCTGGCTCTGATAGCTTTCAGATCCAATTTGAAGTGCAGTGGCCACTTTTCCCCACTCACAGACACTTTTCTGCCTCCCCTGCCCTCCTTCTTTTCCTAACAGAACATGGGGCTGAAAATCTTCTCAAACCTGGTAATCAAGAAGCCATCTCAATGCTTTCAACGGGCAGATAGAAAGCCAACAATGGGTGAGCTGCACTTTCAGCCTACTTGGGACATAATGTCACCCAGATAGAAGAGCCCCCATCTCTGGGGTTGCTGGGGGTAAATATTGGCTCTTTGAGGAGACATGGGTGCTGCTGCCACAGCCTAGCTCCCAGGTCTGCCAGCCTCGGCAGGAATGGCCCAGTCCCTACCAAAAGGTCTCTGAAGGATGTCACTGCCTGGGTGTTCCCTGACATTAAAGGGTGGCATTCCCTTTCCTGGTGCAGACAAACTGAAGCGTGGGCCAGGATCTGTTTCCTGGTGACTACCACACAGGCTGTGCTGAGACCTGGCTTCTGTCCTCACCTGTACCTGCAGGGACAGTCACTTGCACTAGAAAATCATACTAAGGTGGTTCAGATGCCTGCTGAATTTAAGCCATCGCTTGCAGAGGGCTGTGAGTATTCTGCAGACAAGCAAATAGTATTGTTGTTCATAGCATTACAGAAGCATTAGTTCAAATGGCTTTCTGAAGGTCCATAGTCTCTTTAGCACCAACTCTGAGTCAGGTCAGCAAGAGGCTTTGTCTAGCCAGGTCTTGGAAAGCTTGCAACCAGCTCACTGCAAGCTGGTTCGCCTGTTACCACTCTCTTTTCCCTTCTTATTTTCCATCTCTTAAAAAATCAGCCCACTCCCTTGTGTTCTACTCTCCCAGACCTTTCCCTCATCTCTCTTACTGATTGCTTTGCCTCTTGCCCCAGTGCTAGACTGTGTATCAGTCACAGGGTTCAACTCCCCCGCTCTGGTGGAACACACTATTCTTTCTTTCAGGGGCACCTTCTACAGAAGGCCAAAGAATCACAAAGGAACAACCCCAATTTAAAACCCATGGAAGACTTCACCGGTATTTCCCCGAAACTTGGCTCTGGAATCTGTTCTCTGTTGGGTAAGTGATGACAGGTTTTACAAACGGACAGAAGGATAATCCCGTTGTTACTGAGTCTTGGCTGACTCGCCTTTGTGCAAAAGTCCAACCACGGGTGTAAAGAGAGGCCTTCATGTGATTTTTGTGGCTCTTCCCTGTGTTTTGTAGTGCATCAAACTGAAGGAGTAGTAGACTTTGGGGTGCAGAACTGAAGTCTGCACAGGTTTAGAGGAGACCAATACACTTGAAGACCAAAACACCAAGTATCCTCTCTTCACACATTGGGGTACACACTACTAACTTCTCAACTGGATGGGTGCACCAGCTAAATGTTTAGCCCTTGCTGCTAGAGTGCTCAGAATAAGACCGATGAGTCAGTGCTCAGGAGGATAGATGCTGCTGCTTTTCAGAACATCAGACTGTTGGCTGACATCATGCTGCCAACTGACTGTACACAGCTGGAATGCTTGGGCAGTGTCTTGCTCAGGAGAAGGGTATAAAGCCATTACTGATGATGTTTAAGCAGGGAACAAATTGTTGAGGCCTGCCTTGCAGCCAGCCAACGGAGCAGGAGTCATTGGTAACGTAGCAGAGGTCGATCCACGAGCCCTCCCCGTTGCAGTGGGGTGGGATGAATTTCTTCATGCGAGTGCTCTCTTCCTTCCAGCTCCAGTGGCAGCAGGAGTGTCTCGGTCGCAGCACCTGCTGCTGTCGCAGAGTGGAAAGTCAAGACATTCTGCTTGGCTGGGAGGGGATTCGGCCTTGCCCCAACCACGAGCCTCAGAACGGTCCAGCCCTTCTTTGTGGATGTGAGGCTGCCACATTCTGTAATCCGAGGGGAGACCTTTGTGCTGAAAGCTACTGTCTTCAGCTACCTGCAGCAGTGTATACAGGTGTGTGCCTGTGCCACAGGTAACGCTGCATGGGACACGCCTACCCTGCCCTGCAGTTTTAGAGTGTCTTGTGCCAAGCCTTTTCTCCTGAGCTGCCCAGTCATTCACCTGCATCTGTGTCCTGATCATTCTCTCAGATCCACATGGCCCTGGCTACATCCTCAGATTTCCAGGTGGAGTCATGCTGGACCTGCAGGGACAAGGAGTGTCTGTGTGCAGAGGAGTCCAAGATCTTCACCTGGAATGTGACAGCAGTCCAGCTGGGTATGGCAGGAAAAATGGGATCAGTGACAAGGAATCCTAAAGCTGAAGTGAGAGGGAGTGGGATGTCCAGAAAAGCTGGCAGAACCTTGCCTCCTCTGGATCCCAAAGTTTGTTCTTAGTGGCTCAAGCATGTCATCCATCATTTCTGCTTGCTTGTTTTCTTAGACAGGCTCATCAGAGAGGGCAGAAACTGAATGGGTGGCACAGAAATCTCTTGAAGAGAGGGTTGTGGGACCAGCTAGCAAGGAAGGGCCTGCACAGATGTGGATGGGAGAACCTTGTGGGACTGGTGATGTGCCTCATAGAAAGTGAGAAGGGCACACTGGGGTCCAAGGGGCCACTGGACCTTCTGTTGTTACAGTCGTATGTAGTGCAATGCAGTAACTGTTGGTAAGGCATTACCTAGTTCCCTCATGCTGAGGTTATCTGAACACGCCATCAGTACTGGCCAAATCACTGAAGTTATGAAGACCAGTCACCCACTAGCAGCTAAAGCAAGTTGACTCCATTTGGCCACAGGTATAAGAAACAGGCTCTGTTCCATTTATTTGCTAGGAAGTCTGAATATCACAGTGAGGATAGAGGTACAGGACACCACAGCATGGTGTGGGGGCAGGAAGCCCTTGCCAGCTATCATGAGGCGGAGGTATACGCTGGTCAAACAATTGCTGGTCCAGGTGAGTACAAGAGCAGGCTCACTTCTCTCTCTGAGTATCCCTGCCCGTGATGGAAGGCAGGCTGAGCTCAGCTAAATGGTTTTCTCTTCTGACTTTTCGACCAACATTAGCGTACCAAGGCTGTATCTCTGTTTGCTTTCTTCTCCCCAGGACCTAGCTAAGCCTGTTTTCCCCTTGTAGTACCCTTTCTTGAGCTGCATTCATACACCATGTCTGTGTTTGTCCCTGTACCTTTCCCTGCTCAATCACCTGTTGTACATGAGCTTTTGTATATGCTGACTGACCAGAGAGCCCCATTCCTCAAGCTTGCTCCTGCTCTCTTGAGCAGTGAAGCAGGCAGCTTCAGTGCAGACCTGCCAAAGGTGAGGAGGATGGAGTCTCTGACAGCCTGGGGACTAACCACTGAATTCAGACCTGAACTTGCTCTGACATTTTGCTGCTGTTTGGGAATTTTGTGTGTGTTTCTTGTTTCTCCTGTCCCATGTTCATGTTCCTGCCCTGGCAGCCAGAAGGTGTGTTAGTGGAGAAGACTTTCAGCTCCCTTCTGTGCCCAAGAGAAGGTATGTGGAAAGCCTGGGTGGGTTCTGCAGCCTGAAATAACTAGACCTGAGAGTAGGACTAAACTGGGGGAGATCTGATGAAAGAATGTTTTCAAATGACTTTTTCACACAGGAAATGCCACTTCCTATTAGACAGAAAAGAACGATAAATATTATGTCCACATGTTGTGAATTTGCCACTCAGTATAGGTGGCAAAATCCTGCTCTGTAGTCTTCTTCCCACACTGCAGGCCTTGGGTGTTCCTGAGGCTTGATAGTCACCAGTGAGAGCTGCTCCAACCCTCCCATCCTGCCCCTGCAGCACTGCAAGTCTCTCCAGGGTGTCTCCCAGCCAAGTGATGACCAGCTGTGATTCTTGTGAAGTTTGTGAAGCATAGCAAATTGAATTGTGAAGCTTGGTGAGCCCTCAGTCTCATCAGCAGCTCTCACATCTCTTCTAATCTGAAAAGTTTCCAGCCAGTGAAGCGTAGTGTGATGACTGGGACAAACTGTAGGTACCAGTGTATGTGAGTTGGGTGTAGGTAGTGTCCCATTTGTCTGTTCCAGTCTTGTTCCTCTGGTTAGGTGTATTTGACTTGATTTTTCATGCCACACCTTCATCCTGTTGTTATCAGGAAACATGGCTGAAGATCCTGTGTCCCTTCGCCTCCCTGATAATGTAATAAAGGGATCTGCCAAGGCTTTCATTTTCATCTCAGGTAAGTGATTTCTGTCGTGGGCTCACTGAGTGCTGCTACAGATGAACAAGGCTTAACTTGGTGATGGTGGCAGAAAAGCCATTTAACATGAAACTGCTCGAAAGAGAGATTGCTGCATTTCTATTCTCTGCAAGGTTTGCCAACAGTAGATTTTCAGAGTTCTGAATTAGCACTTGGGCTTTCATGGGGAAAGTAATCTGCAGAAGAGAATAATCCTCCTTTTTCTAGCTATGACTTTGGAGCAGAGACTCTAGGACATTATTTTTACTAGCACTTTGGAACCTTGTCTAGTACTCTGTAGATACAATCATCAAAGCTCATAACCATCTTGTCTACCTGTTAAGTTTTCGCTGCTACAACAAAAACTCCTGGAGAGAATAAATCCTTCCCAGCATTACTAATTGCAAAAGAGCACTTTGGAGAAGCTACTGGGACCGAGCATACCTACCATTCAATACACTTCCTTTCACTGAGCTCATCTGCCCCCATGCCAGAACTGATACGAAGCCACACCTGGGAAAAACAGCCATTGATATTATCCAACAGAGCTCCAAAGGAGGAAACTGAATACAAGGCTTTTCTGGCTGACTGGAAGATCTATGGCCACCTTCACACCACCTGGCTAGCACCCCTGCTGGCTTACTGACATATGGCCAGGTAGAACAGGTCTGGCTAAAGACCAGAAACATCTCAACCTTTCCCTAAGTGCTTTTATATTCGTTTGTCCGCATGGCACACACTGAGCAACCGCAGCTCTGCTCGTAGCCTTTTACAACTAGTACTTGTTACAGCTGGAGTCCTTCTGACTGCAAAAGCTAAGGGAAAGTTCCTCAGGAGCTCCATAGTGTGGTCACCCTGTATCATAATTGGGCAGTGGTAAAAGAGTCAACACTCTCCATCCTGCACTCTGTCGTTTGTGCCTCTTTTCTCCTCTCTCCAGTGTTTTCCTCCTGTGCTTACATAAATCACTATTATCCACTGCCTGGCTGAGAAGCACCTCAAATCATACTTACACTTGCTTTGTTTCTTACACCCTTGCATAGGTGACCTCATGGGTATGGCACTGCAGAACCTGGACCAGCTGGTGCAGATGCCCCATGGCTCTGGGGAGCAGAACATGGTGCTGTTTGCCCCCATTGTCTATGTGCTGCAGTACCTGGAGAAGACGAGGCAGCTGACCCCTGAGATCAAGGAGAGGGCAACAGGATTCCTGCGCAATGGCAAGTGTGACAAACCCACCTTGCTCCTCTGCCTTCCCCTGTGCCCAACCTACCAAGAGCTCTTGCCCATAGACTCCCTCTGTTGATGTTGGCCTCACTGTGTTACTGTGCTGTATTAATTGCTGTTCTCATCTTCCTAGGGTACCAGACGCAGCTTCTTTACAAGCACAGGGATGGATCTTACAGTGTCTTTGGGCAGCGGGATGGGAAAGGGAACACATGGTAAGCACTGCAAATATCCCTCATTCCTGGTTTTTCCTGTCTGAGACAGAGCAGCCAACGTGCCTGGGGAAGTTGATAGGATATATGTTCCTTCTTTTGGATGGAGACTTCAGGAGGTCTTTGTCAGGGGGATGGGTTGAGGGACTTGAGCTACTTAAAAAAAATCTATGGGGCAGGGCAGCCCCTGGGAAAGTGGAACAATAATGATGTGGTCCCAGGGGGCAGGAGGTCCTTTTTTGTGTGTCTATGTTGCTGCTGTTGCCCCACAGGCAACACCAGGTACTGTTGGAGGTGTTCTGGCAGCCAAGAGGGGTACATACTAACTGGAGGTAGATCAGGGAACAGCAATAAAAATTGTCTCCCCAGGCAGGGTATTGCTTGGGAGAGTCTGAAAGAGCTTCATTGGTCCATCTTGACCTTGTGTTGTCTGGGCTGGGAGAACTGGAGAAAGGAAGAGAGGAAGAAAATGGGGAATTCAAGATGATCTCTAGGTATTTGAGAGAGATGAAGTGCAACAGGTGTTTCACTTGTGAAGCAACCGGGTAAAGTGTTAGTACATGAGCACATGAGTAATGCATTTTTGGAGTCAGGCTGAGGGGGAGGAGCCACTTGGGTCCTGTGAACCATTTCCCCTTCTAGCTTGCTTTTCTTTATGAAAAAGACTCGCTTTTGGCACCCCACTATGTCTGTGTTAACTTCAGGGTCAAGCACCAATCAAGGCCTTTGACTTTGTCTTTTTTGTGTTTCTCCTTCTCTCACAACTCATCCTCTTCCTAGGCTGACAGCTTTTGTAGCCAAGAGTTTCAGTCAAGCCAGAAAATACATCTATGTAGACGACAAGAATGTCCAGGATGCCCTACGCTGGCTAGAGCAAAACCAGCTCCCCAGTGGCTGCTTTGCCACCAAAGGGAACCTCTTGCACTTCTCCCTGAAGGTAAATGAGGGCCAAGCCAGGTAGCATGGCTGGGGAATGGCTGGACAGATGTTGTGACAGCCAAAGATTGTGGGACTCCAAAGGATCCTGGAAAGTCACTTCTGCAACCCATGCAACCAACCTGAGAGTAGGGTATGAGGTGGTAAACATGAAAGGAATGCTTTTCCTTCTGGAGAGTCACTGCCTGCACCCTCCAAACATCATTTAGTGATTGAAAGGTGGATTCCCTTCACAGGGCAGCGTGGATGATGAAATCTCCCTGGGAGCTTACGTTGCTGCAGCACTGCTGGAGCTGGGTCAGCCACTGAAGGTGAGCATGCTCTTGCTCCCTCCGGCCCTCCTATATGGTCCCAAGCCTGGTCACTGCTATGGGGATATGTCAGCTCATAATTGCTGCCATTCTCCAGGCCAGCAACAGATAGGGAGTTGCTGGAAGGATGGCAATGTTGGCCACACTTTGAAGTCATCCTCAAAAACAGATAGTGTTGCAAAACTGGTGTGGTGTGATGTTGGCTATGGCTCCCCGTGCACACTGGGACTGCACTGCCTGTTTTCTCAAGAGACTGTTTAATCTAGTGTGTTTCTGTGGAGCTACATCAAGAAGACACAGTCCAGCTCCCTGGAATAAGCTCCCCTGCCCCCTGGTTTTTTTCCCTGTCAGAGTTTGACGTGTGTCTCTTCTCCAAATGCAGAGCAAGCTGATGCAGACTACCTTCCACTGCCTGCAGCAGGCAGTTCACAACATCACCAACATCTACACAGAAGCCGTGATGGCCTATGCCTTTGCCCTGTCTGGGGACTATGAGACAGCCCAGAAGCTGTTGTACAAACTGGAGGAACGAGCCATCAATTCAGGTGCTGACGGCTGGTTGGGGTAATGCTTCTTGTTCCCCTGCTGGCATCTGCAGTAATGTTGTTGGAAGCTGCGCCAGAGGAGGTTTCAGTTGGATATCAGGAAGCACTTCCTGACAGAGAGGGTGATCAGACACTGGAATGTGCTGCCCAGGGAGGTGGTGGAGTCACCGTCCCTGGATGCATTTAAAGAAAGGCTGGATGTGGCACTTAGTGCCATGGTCTAGCTGATGTGGCAGTGTGGGGTCATAGGCTGGACTTGATGATCTCAGAGGTCTTTTCCAGCCTCAGTAATTCTGTGATTCTGTATGCCCAGGTAGAGTGGTTAAAAATGTCATATATATAGTTGTACATGTTCCTTGTATTTGTCCAGTAACTGCACAGTGTGACTGAAAATATACTAAGTTACTTCACAAGCTGGGAGGGTGATTTATCAGAAAGACTTTCCTCAGCCTAGAGGATTTCAAGTTCCTCTCAATGGAGGAGGTAGGAATCTGTGAGCTAAGACCAGATGAATTCCTGGAGAGGAAACTTAAGAAAGAAAACCTGGTCTGAGCATGGGCGATGAGTTGAAGGAGCCCTGAAAGCACTCTGAGTTTGGTTTCTTACAAACCCCCAGTTATGTCCTCTCCATATAGCCTGCATGCTCCTATGCCTTCTGCAGGAGGACAAATCTACTGGAGCTCCAAGTCAAGCTCTCTAGCTTCCACAGACTTCTGGACTGGTAGTCCATCAATGGACATAGAGTTGACGGCCTATGTGCTCCTTGCATACCTCTCTAAGCCACAGGCGCATGCAGATGACATGACAACTGCAGCTGGTATTGTGTCGTGGCTGACCTGGCAGCAGAATGCCTATGGGGGCTTTGCCTCCACCCAGGTAACAAGTAACTCCCTGTGAATTGATATACTTTTCACCTGCAACCAAGGTTGGCAGGTCGGGTCTTCTTGAGGTCTTCCTGCTCAAAGTCAGTTTCGCTAGAGCTAATGCTTTCAGAGGGTCGACAATCTCTCCCTCTCTTAGGACACAGTCGTTGCCTTGCAAGCCTTAGCAAAATATGCAGCAAGGACGTTCAGCACATCAGGCCAGGCTCTTGTGAGGGTGAAGTCCCAGAGGGGCTTCAGGAAGACTTTCCAAGTCAACCGCCAGAAGCGGCTGCTGGTGCAACAGGCAGCACTGACAGAGGTCCCAGGGCAGTTCCTGGTGCAGGTCTATGGCAGCAGCTGTGTCTTCACTCAGGTAAGGTGGTGGGATGAGCGTGGAAGAGAGGACAGGTGGAGAACTCTGCCTCTTCTTCCTGCATGAGATCATGACTGTCCTGTCCTTTCCCCTTCTGGCCCTCGCCCCGCAGACAGTGCTGAGGTACCACGAGCCTCTCCCACGGGCTGCTGTAACCTTCACTCTGCGTGTCAACACAGAGCTGACCAATTGTAGCCAGGCCAATGTGCGTGTCCTCACCATCCGCATCCTTGCCAGGTGACCCTAGGGGTGGTTTACTCATCCAACAAGACCTGCTGTGCTTGGGAACAGCAGCTGGGAAAGACTGAGGGATGCAATGAAGTGACCCAGCATTTGGGGAGGACGGGACAGAGGGTGAATTTGGCAGGTGGAAGGAGTGGGGAAGGAAGATGTTGGCTACCTCCTGTGAGAGGGAGCAGTGGCTGCCATGTCATTGCTTAGGGACATGGTTTAGTGGTTTTGACAGGGCTAGGAATAAAGTTGGACTTGATGATCTCGAAGGTCTCTTCCAGTCAAAACTATTCTATGATTCTGCGATTCTATGTCCCCAGTCCCGTATGGGCTACTTGGCTCAGGGTCCTGCACACAGAATGGTGGAGGAGAGGGGGACTGAGAGCACACTATTCTTACAAAGTCAGACCTTCTGACTCTTTCTTCTTCAGCTACATTGGGAGCAGAGCCATATCTAACATGGTGATCATGGAGGTCTCCTTGCTGTCTGGATATGTCTTGTCTCCCAGATCCAGGATGCTGGTAAGGACTTTGGAATAAAAAAACCAAACAAACAATAACTGGTGAGTGGATCCCACCTGCTTGCTGTGGCTGGGAACTGTTAATTTCCATACAGGACCCAAAAGGGTCTGCTACAGGAGATCAGATGCAGTTCAGCTGAAGTCTTGGGCCTGGACCAAAATGTGCTGATGGGTGTACTAAACACTAGGATTTGTTTGCCAGAACTTATAAGACAGGATTTCTTAAAGAGATTCTAGTTCTAGCAAAAAAAGATTATTGTTTTCCTATTAAGCCATAAAACCAAAAGATGAATTGTTTGCACAGCCCCCAGGCAGGTCTTTAAGAGCAGACCAGCACTTAGTGAGATAACAAGAGTCTTTTCTGATGCCTACACCTATTTGTTGACCAACACATAGGTCCTATGTCCTACCCACATAGCGTTTTATCCCTAGAGTGAGAGATTCCTCTAACTGAGCTGGGATAGCACAGTTCATCCCCAGGATGCTCACAAAGGATGTTCAGGAAGGACTACCACAGATAGAACCATTAAAAACCCTTATGAGTGAGAAAGACAAAGTTCCACACAGAGTCCAGCTCCATACCATCCTTTCAGTACAACAGTGGTCCCTCAGGTCAGAAAGCCCTAAGGAAAAGTGTTCACCAATTTCCTTGTGTTATTGTTTCCTACCCCAGCTGGAGCGCAGAACCATCGTTAAGAAAATAGAAGTGAAAGCTGATACAGTCTACATTTACCTGGAGAAGGTAAGTCTGGTTTTGCACAGCAAGAGGCCAGAGGACAAGGAGGTGCGTGAGAAGGCCAATGCTAGGCTAGGCATAGGGAAAGAGCACTAGCAGAACTGTGGGCAGAGGAAGCTTGCCCAATTTAATTGTCACTGGGTTAGCTTTTGCTATTCCTCGCACATACTTCCTTTCTAAAATTCAGAGTCTCTAATGGATTAGAGAGATTTAGTGAAGGAAAACATTCAAGCTAAGGAAGATGAAGATGCAGTGACTTCTTTCTTCCCTTGTTTGCCTATTTCTTTCCACCTTCCACAAGCTCAATGATGAATCTCAGACTTTCATTCTGCAACTGGAACAAATAATTCAGATGAAGAACCTGAAACCAGCCAGCATCAAAGTGTATGATTACTACCAGCCAGGTGGGTTGTAACTTCTTTCCTACACTAGGGTTGGGGCATGGGTTCCTAGTTCTCTGACTGAGAAAAGATGTTGTGCACCCTTCTCTGTGTAACTGACTCCCTCATTTCCTTTTCCAGAGGAGCAAGCCTTGGCTGACTACAGTGCTGTCTGTAGTTGAGGTAGGCAGCAAGTCCCTGTGTGACACAAACAGTTGCACCAGGAAATGATGGGTCTTGGGTGGGAGAGAGGAAATACAAGCAATAAAAGGGGAAGATGTAATATTTTGTCTTGATGGGTGACATACCCAGCTGCCAGAAGGGGGATGACTTGTTATTAGTAGCCTGAAGCCAGGACAAGTCTAGAGAAGTCCTTTCTGGAAAGATAAGACAGGATCTTGACATGGTACATGCTGCATCCTAACACCATCCCACAGAGAGAGTGCTGCCTAGGGACCTGCCTAGAGACCCATCCCCACTACTACCCAAGACAAAGCACCTTCCACAGCCTGATGATAGCCTTGGAGAGATTGGATCATTCCCTCCTTGTTTGTCTTACCTTCTGTCCCCACAATCACACATGGTTCCTCAGAAAGGGGTGAAGGATATCCCAGATAGGTGATAAAGGAAAGGAGAAGAACTGCCACAGCATGACTCTTGCCTTTGCCCCATATTTCAGGTTGAGCACTGAATGGAATGAAGTGTCTCAGCTGGGACACAGCCCCCCATTAAATTTAAGCCCATGTGGTCCCCTGTGCCTGAGTGGATGGACTGAGGGATCACAACAGTCCAGCAGTTGTGCCTGCACTGTGAGGGTGCAGGGTTGGGGGGGGAGGGGTATCACATGTCTGGTACACACCTGGGAAGAAGAATTAAAGTAAGCATGACCCCTGACCTTGTCGCCAGTGTGCCAGTTCTTGATGAACTTCTTCATGGCTTAGCCCATGAAGATACCATTTCTGCCACTGTACTGCCCATGTACAAGCCTTCTAGCTCCTCTATTGCTCTCTCTTCAGGCTTCCCATGGTTTTTCCTAATACTTCCTGAAGTAGGGCTCAGGCAGCATGGAGTACAAGATGCAACTGAACATGCTGTGCCATCTGTATCTCCTGTGCCCTTCCTACAAGCTCCTGTGTCATCAGCTCTTCTTTGAAGCAGTCTCCAGATAGTAATGCAGTGCATGGAGATTCTAGAACCTCACTCCCCTCCCAACAGTACAGCCTTGCCAATTGCTCTTGATAAAGGTCTCTAAATGCAACTGTCAGCCAAAGGAACTGTTGAACATATCCCAGCCCTCCCTTGCCTTCAGCTCCAGCTTGTGTGGTGGTCACCTCCCCCAGGTGCCAACTCTGCCTTGGTGCATCCCCAACCTCTTCCTGCTACTGGAGGGACAGAGTTTTGCATGTGTACATATGTATGCACACACAGAACAGGGATGAAGAAGTTATTTTTTTTCCTTGCTGCTCTTAAATGCAATTTTGCTGGTTTGGGAGAAAAAGAGTAAATCTGAATAACCACTCAATCAGCCAGTTCTAGTCACCTCACTTTTAATAAGACGCCAGGCACAGTCTGAACCTTTCAGAAACAAACTACTCAGTGGGAAATTTCAAGCATTTTCTCTTTGCTTCTCAGCTCCATGTGGTGGCTGTTGGTAAGGGTGGCAAAGAACTGATGGACAGAGACTGCAGAGGATGTGTCTGTCCCTGTTCCTGTGAAGACAACAAAGGACAAACAGATCTGTGTTCCTGAAGTATTAAAACTAACCACTGGGAACTCGGGGATTTTTTTACCTCCTTGTGACCAAGCAGGACTGCCAAGCCATCAAGGACAGGGCTCTCTCTGACTCTACCCATACAAAGCCTATGGCAGAATCTCCACTAAGAGTGTGGGGTTTGTGGCAGGCATCCCAGGGCAGGGCTGTGTGCCTCCCATGGGTGATTCATGGAGAAAGTCTTTTTCTCCATCACGTGGGCTGTGGCAAGGAAGCACACAGATGCAAGCAGTTTAGAACAGGAGCAGGCACTGGCCAAGTTCACTGGCTCAAGTTTTGCCTTTGCCCTGCCTGGAAAGAAAATGTGCAGGTGCCCATTCCCTAGCATGGATCAGAAGCCAGGCTGAGACTGGGAAAGGCTTGACACTGACAAGAAGTCAGGCCCTGCAGTAAAGGTGAACATGGTGTGTTGTGTGCACAGGGCTGGAGGGCCGTGGAAATGCAGGGAAAGTGCCAGGAAAAGGAACTGTATTGACTTGAGGAAAGTATATTTGATGCAAAATGCCAGGACTGGTGGTAGGACTTAGGGCAGGCAGCCCTTGTTTTCTGTAACGTACCTCCAACTTTGTCATGAGCTGGGCACCTCAGACCTTCCTTTCTCTCAGTTTAACCACTGGGATTCTAGAACTCACCCTTACTTAACATTGCCAATCACTTCCTATCCTGAACCTGCAGTCTGGCAAGTTTCTTGACCAAGGGCTCTTGCCTGCATCTCCCTCCCTCTCCATAGTCTTCAGTACCACGCCTGTGATGACAAAAGAGGTATCGGGGCCTCACCTCACTGGCATGGGGCACTGTAGCTCATCACTGTAGTTTCTTCTAGAAGACGAGAAAAAAAAAGTGCTGGTGAGATACACTTGCCAAAAACTCACTAAAGCAACCCAGTATTGTGCCTCTGTTTCTAGGGGAAGTGTTCCCTCAGTTTACAGGCCATGACCCTCTCTTCTGTGACACATCATACCACTGTGTCAAAGACTCTGTGTGCACTGAGTCTGGATTCACCCAAGTCATGGGGCTGGCAATCTTTTGAAGCTGTTAAGTCTCAAACAGCTCCGTTACTGTTATGGATTCCTCACTTTCTGAAGCAATAGCAATTCCTAAACAATTTCTAGCATTTTCTTCCACTAAGGACCCCAGGGAACAGATGATGAATTCTTCTACAGTGTCATTCTTCTTAAGGGGACATGCATTATTCTAAGCCATCCCCTGACTATAGTCCCTTTGCCTTTGCTGCCTCCCACAAAATGAGTGTAGAAAAGCATGGCTCCTGTTGTTGGGAGAGTTAGACCCTAAGGGAATCTACATGTCAACTTCAGACTTTCAAGTTCTGGGATTGGAGAAAGAAGTAGCTACCATTTTGAAATCCAAGAGGGTAAGTCCATCACTAGAGAGCCTCTAAGGCAGTTAGTTAAACATGCCAGGGTTGGTATTGTCTTAGACTTGAGAACTTCAGAAAATTTCTTTCCAAGGGTACATTTGGGTGGTGTTTGCAGTACAGCATCTGGACTCACCTGGCATGTAGTAATCATAGACCTTGATATTTGCTGGCTTACGATCCCTCACTTGCATGTCCTCCTGCACCAGCACAGTGTAGGTGTGAGGCTGTCTAGTCAGCTAAGATCAAGAAAAGAAAAGATGAGACCCAGAACCAAAGTCCTTTAAAACAGTCCCTTCCACCCTCTCTCAGACTTTGTGGAGGCCTCACTACTGTGACAGATCTGTTCTGCTTTTTGGTCTTTTATGTCACATTTTGTGGCCATCTCCCTTTTTTTTTGTCACCAAATTTAACTCAGCTCATGAGAAACGTCAAACACACCGACCCAATGTGCATTAGGTATCTAAATGTAGCACTAGTGTTCCCAACCCATCTCACATTCCCATCCAGCTCGTCTCTGAGCTCCTTCATGCATCTTGCCTCAATGGCTACTTCCATACAGAGTCCCATTACATCAGCTCTTATTCTCCAGTCCCACATAACCCTCATAGTTAAGCAGGCAAATGCAAGGTGTGGATGGACATCTGCTGGATGGTAGTAGTTACATGAACTGCTGTTGATTGGGTTCCTCCTCGTACTACGTGTCAGCCTGAGCTGAAATCTTTCTCTAGGCTGCCTTTCTGCTCTGTGATGTAGATTTAAAAATAGCCCTGAGTCATTTTTAATCTGTTAATTAATGGAGCTGTGGAGTGAGAACTGCTGCTCACACAAACACCTGGTTTAATTTTGATGTTGGCAAACTCCATGAGCAGTCTTTGATGCTCCCTACTACACTCAGGTTTGCGTAAGGGCTTTCTAAGCATTCAGGCTTGCTCATATTTACTAGATGGACCCTACAACTACTCCCCAGTCTTGATCAGACACTTACGTGGACTTTCAACAGTCTCTGAACAGTGCAAACAGATGTAAGCTTAACATCAGAGCTGGCCTCGTTTCACTCAAGGAGCTGTGTATACAGGCTCTACAGCTAAACTACTGCAGGCTGACACAACACACCTCTCAGGATCAGCAAATGTGGCTGGTATGTAGGAACAACAGCTCTGAATACTTATAATACTAACTGAACCAAGATACAAGAGTAAACTGAAAGCTATCTGCCAGTCCATAGTGCCTTTAATGATGATGTCAGGCTAAACTCTACTCACTTCCTCCAGGTAGAGAATGACTCGGTCAGTTTTGCTTTCAACTTTCTTCACCAAAGGCATTTGCTTTAGCTGAAAATAAGGGGGGAAATGTCAGAAGGACTAACAGAAAGCAGAAATATTCAGGGATATTTGTCCTTGTGAGAGCATGGGCAAAATGTTCACATGGACAAGGAAGCCCTTAGGGTAGGGGAAGGCAAGATGTGGTCTGGAAGAGACTTTGAGTATAAATATTTCTTGAGAAGAAAAGAATCATGTTTGTCTGCCCATATGAATAACCAGAGTTCTGCATACAATCCTGCATGATAGACATCCATCACTGTTCCCATCCCAGCTGGATACCAATTTATGGTCTCACCTCTTCCAGTGAACCTGCCACGAGGCTGTATCCAGATAGCAGCTCCACTTCGATCAGGACCATGTTGGTGGACACACGGTTCCCTGTGTAACTGCAGCAGGAACCCAGGGGACAGCACTAATGTTACTTTCCTAGCCATGAGCTCCAGATACTCCAGCCCAGCTTTGGTACTCAGGTTGAGGAATCTGCCTTTCCTTCCAGTGTTTCTCCTGTAAGCATACCTGCTCCTGGACTGTAATACATCTTTGTGCTCCCCTTGATCTCTCATTTAACTTTGCTGAGACAAGGAGAATAAATTCCTTGGAAGGCTTCTGTAGTTACCTTCTCTAGGCATGGCAGGGTATATCACATCCTCCATCTGCTCTCTTGACAGTTCTAGCCCAAGTCAGGCAGGGGTACAGCAGAGGAGAGGAGTGTGATGGTCAACCAGGAGCAGAGGAGGGGAGACTTAGTACTAAGTGTCAACAGTCAGTCCCACAGAATCTTCAAATCAATAACGTTTTGCGACCTAATTCTAGAAGGTGGGGAGCCCCATAGACCTTGGGAGAACGTGTGGTCACTGGCATGATAACAAGATAGGACTATACTGAGCCATCCCTCTGGGACCTTGTACCTTTCATGCAGCTGAGGAAAGCATAGTTAAATGAAGGAGGACATCTTAGCACTGGGACCTCATGATTGAAGGGGAATCCTGGCCATCAAGAGACTGGTGTGGTGCCAGAAGCTTCTGACACAGGGGAAGCAAGGGGCAACTGAGTGTCTCCTACCGAGCATGAATGGTGACAGGGAACTGGGTGGTGTTGGGTGCCGTGCACTCTGTCTGCACAGTTATGGCAAAGGTGACGTCGCTCCTCTGTGGAGGGATGTGATATCGCAGAATGGCCTGCCAGGACAGAAAGAAAATAGTTGTTAGAGAATAGCAGTGGGGCTTTTTTTTCTGGAGAGTATCCTCATTTAGCATTTGACTGCTGTTTGCTGTCTTGCACGGGCGTAAGAGAAAACTATGTGGCAGAAGCAGCAGTTCTGCCAGTGTACTGGTTCTTGTGGTGTTTCACGAGACTTCTTGGTGCAGCTCTGACTGGGTGGAGGTGATCCAGATTTCATTTGGGGAATTCCCTTCCTGTTGTATTCCAGCTACTCCTACCAGCCCTGAAGTCCAGATTCTTGCAAGTCTGTTTCCAGTGTTGGTTAAGTAGAAATGTGAGAGGTCCTCTGCTTTCAAGGCTTTTCCCCAGGCAGACCTGAAGTCTGAAGAAAAGAAGGCTGGGGCAACACCTTCTATCCCTCTACAGCTCCCTGAAAGGAGGTTGTAGAGAGGTGGGTGTTGGTCTCTTCTCACAAGTAACTAGTGATAGGACAAGAGGAAATGGCATCAAGTTGCGCCAGGGAAGGTTTAGGTTGGACATTAGGAAAAAACTTCTCTATCAAAAGGGCTATCAAAGACTGGAACAGGCTGCCCAGGGAATTGGTTGAATCACCACCCCTGGCTGTATTTAAATGCCATCTAGATGTGGTGCTTAAGGATAAAGTGTAGTAGTGGCCCTGGTAGAGTTAGATAACGGTTGGACTCGATCTTAAAGGTCTTTTCCAACCATAGCAATTCTGTGATTTTGTGACTTTTTTCTTCCTGGCTGGGCTTACCTGCAGGAAAAGGCACCCCTGGCCTTGCACACGCACAGTATAATCTTGGGGAATGGCTGGCAGCTCCACTGTCTGCAGCAGAAGGCGATTGGTGCTGTCTACTCTGATGTCTTGGTTGAAACCCACAGAGGAGAGAGAAACCTGAAGATCAGGGCCATCCTTGCTGAAGGTCTTGGTTGCATATAGGGCTAGGGCTTCTAGAGCAACCACGGTGTCCTGAGGGGAGAGAAACACATTGGGCAAAATAGGATCCCTGCTGCCTGTGCATGTCCAGCTCTTAGCCCTTCCCTCCCTCATACTGCAGCTATGGCACAAAAAAGGTTGAGTTTTCCCCTTGGACTTTTAGCATGGGATTAGCTCAGAGGAATACAAATATTCATCTTTTCCCAACTCTCAGCAGATCTAAATCAATAATTTTTTTTCTTTTTTCTTGTTTTTTTTTTTATTTCCTTTTTTACTATGGACTGTGCTAGAACCTATTGCTCTCACAAACCATAACTGATAACAGGTTCTCTGATGATGATGGCTCAAAGGGATTACCTGGGTTGAAGCAAAGCCTCCATAAGGGTTTTGCTGCTTGGTGAGCCAAGACACAATCTGGGATGCCTTTCTGATTTCATCTGAAGACAAACTTGACTTTGAAAGGTGAGCCATAAGGATACTGGATGTCAATTCCACATCAACTGATGGAGCCCGATACCAGTGTAAGGAGTTTTCCTCCTGTTTCGACTGTTGACTCCAGAATATTTGATCATCTAGATACGGAGTGGGAACACTTATGGAGTGTGAAGCTGTATCTAATGATCCTGAAGCCCTACCCAGCCCCTGTGCCTAGGTACTGAGTGAGCATTTACTGTGGGACAAGATATGGGTGCATATCTCCCTGTTTGTCCCCCACACCCTTGTTTTTCCCCTGTAGAAACCTAGTCCTGCAAACTGGGAAGGAGCTCTGCAACATCCATGAAGCTCCCCTGGTTTGGATGACTGAGAGACCAGGGCTTTGAGATCATCCATAGAGAAAGTCTGTCTCACAGTATGGATACAGCTTGGCAAATGGAGGCTATCCAAGCCTTGGGCTCCCCACAGAGCTCCACCAGTGCCCCCAACTCCCGCCCTCCATTCCCTTGGTCATTCATCCCTGGGATCTCCACAAAATTCTGCCAATGTCTGTTTCTCCTGCCCCACAGTCTTTGGTACCTGATATTATGGCGGCCTTATCCAATCTTTTGAGGATTTTCTGCCTGAAGGCCTTATCCCCTGCTACTGTAAAGGCATTTGCAGCTAGTGCCAGGCTGTAGAGGTTGGAACTGCCAGTATCAGCATTGACCAGGTCCTTTATACATTTCAGAGCTTTCCACACAACTGGGTCCTAGGATACAGTTGAAAGCATACCTGTGGCTGGCAGACTGTATGGGGAGGAAACGCGGCCTTGATATGTGCAAAGGAGGGTGGAAACAGGGACAGGAGACATGGGGAGAAAACTGGTGATGTAGCGTTGGGTGCACAAAGGCCGAGTGCCAGCGCAGTACCTGCCACGAGGCTGCCCATGCAGCCTGGCCCTGTTGCCGATACTCACGGAGGGTGGCATCCCTGAGTGTATGAGAGCTGTGATGATCACAGAACTCAGTCCCAGGCCTTCCTCCACTGCGCCCTGGAGCCACCGCAAAACAGGGAAGAAGAGAGATGCCGTGAGAAGGGAGAAGAAGTTTTCCAGTGCTTTCTTCTCCCCACGCGAGCCACAATGCCAGCACAGGCAACAGTGCTAGTCCTGTTCCTTCTGCTAAGCAAGTGCCAGGGCTGGTATCTGCTCTTGAAGGTCCTGCTTATCAGAGCACTTCTCAGCAATAGTGACCAAAGCTCCTTTGGGTATCTGGTTACCTCTCACTGCTAAACACGTTCTCCTTTCCCCTCTCCTGTGAAAGACTTTCAGTAGCAGATTTCTGTGACAGGGTAAAGTGATGTTCCCATAACCCCACTGCAAGATGGCACCTCACTGGAGGTCCAGGACTGCGGCAAGGGTGTGGAGGAGCAGAAGAAAAGGTATCTTTTGCAAGGGGAAATGAAAGGTACCACCATTCTCTTCACTTGGGGGATTAATTATCTGAGATCCTGACCAATGAAGTGCTGCTGGCTCCACTTTGGTGGTATTCTGTGTGTGTCTGTGCAGGCACAAGCGCTCTGTTTCTGAGTGTGCAGGGCACACCCCTCGCCAGGTGAATCTCATAGGAGTGACTGCCATCCATCTCCCTTCACTCCATTTCTGACTCTGTACAGGGAGAGTCAGTTCAGTCTGTGCTCAGACTGAAGAAAAGCAGCTCAGTAAGGGGAAAGGAAGCTAAACCAGTTTAATAAGGGAGTAACACAGAGCTTGAAAACTTCTTTTTTTTTTTTAAGGCATATCTTAGCTCTTGAGATGGATCCAGGCGAAGGCACCATTTAAGTTCCCACGTACGTATCATCAAATGCAAACCTCTGTCATTCGTAACTTTTCAAAGTGCCACCATGACTAAGCACGACTCACTCAAGGGTGACCTTGGGCATATCAGAGCCTCCCTCCTGCAGCAGGGTTCATTTGTTCTTGGCATGCAAATTGGGCCAGAAAGTGAAGGAGATCTGAGGTACACAATGATAAGCCAGGACATATCATACCATCAGACCATTGTTGAAGAGCTTTCCCACACTCTTGAAGCAGCCAGATGGAGTCTGACTTTTAATCAGGGCATTGGCAGCATCCTTTATATTCTGCTCGTCTATGTGGATGAAGTGTTGGGCTTGGCTGAAGGTCTTCAAGACAAGGGCAGTAAGCCTAGAGACAAGGAAAAGAGAAGAAAATCAAATTAAACCAGTCAGTGATGCCCATCTCCAGGAGACAGGAGTCTGATCTGCCACTATTACATCTTGCTTTAGCAGGGGGGTTGGACTAAATAATCTCCAGAGGTTCCTTCTAACCCCTACCATTCTGTGATTCTATGATCCCAGGACAGAGCCTCTGTGCAGATGGAGAATTGGAAGCAATGCACGAGTTAGATGGTCTTGAAGCTTGAGCTCAGATTCATGTGCAGCAAGAGAGAAAACAATCACAAACAGTTCAGTGCTTCCCCCCAGAGCTCTGCCAATTCCAATAGGGTGCACTTGTATGATTTAAAGCCAGGGCTCAGTTTCACCACAAGCCAGCCTGAGCCTGACTAGGTGAAGCTGTTGTTCCTCAACTGTGTCTGGGTATCTCTGCTTACCATGTGTTCCCTGGTTCACTTCCTTCCCCAAAGGCACTGTATGAACCATCTGTGTGCTTGTACAGGAGTTGCTGCTGATAGCCTGTGGGAAGAGGCTGGGGATAGTGAAGATGCTCTGGGTCTGTTGTGTTCTCAAGGTGACAACCTGTCCCACCAATCCTGCTGATCATTATAGAGAGCATTGTCTCTGAGGGATTCAGCAAAGAGCTTTCACAGCAGTGCCATGTACCCCTTGGACAAGAGCAGCGTGGTTTACACTGCTGTAATTCCCATGGTGTAGGGCAGGTGATGCTACACAAATCCTCTTCAGCACCTAGCCTCTGCTGAGATCACCAGCTTCATAATCCAGCATGAGCAGAAATCCACTCACCACTTTCCAGATAGACCATTGCCTTCTGCTTGATTTCTGGAGTCAGTTGTCCTGTTTCTTCAAGGTACCGTGTGATAAAGACATTGGGGGCAAAATGAACCATGTTCTGCTCACCACAGCCACTGGACATCTGGAGGAGCTCATCTATGTTGTTCAGTGCTGTTCCCAGAATGTCACCTGAAGGACAGAACCACAGCTTTACATATTCTTGCATGAAAAAAAAATTATAATTTCACCAATTCTAGAGATAACCTGCTAAGACTGGTCTCAGTTCACCTCTGCTCACACTAGGGTGACTTTAATACCTATAGAGTCCTGTAGGAACAGGGATATGGTACTTGTCTGTCTTTCCCTTGGCTGGGTGAAATTATACATCCTTCTGGCCTTGTGTCACTTCTGTAAGAGATGATATGCTTCTCTGGAAGACATGGGGCACAGCATCACAGCTCACTGTACACATTCCCTCTTGCTATTCTGTTTGCAGACCTGGTGGCACCAGAAGAACAGTCTCCTGTGGGGAAAAAAATCTTACTTTCCAAAACACCCCCTAAATCTCACCTAAGAAAGAGATCTGGGCTCTCTCTGACCCAAGGACTGTGTTCTCTGGCATAGTGAAAGTGATTGTCTCTGAAGCTGAAGTTCCTGCAAATGACAAGAGCATCAGAAGAACAACAGGCAGGAGGCAGATGGCAGACCCACAGACATCCCCAGGAGATGGTGTAAACAAGGCTGGGATCACCTCATCAGTTGGTGAAATCAGCATTCAAAAGAGGAGATGACACAGAGATCAGGCCACCCACTAATGAGTGACTGTGATGTGGCTAGGCAGTGGCTTGGTGCTGCCAGGACTTGGTAGAGCTGAATGTCTTTGCCTCCTCTTAAAAGCTCCAGAATCCCTGACTTTCCCCTCCCCATGCACCTGTCCTAGATAGTCCTAGAGCTGTTCACACACCGCACAGCTTCTCTTTGGTCTCCTTGCTCTGTGTGCATGTGCAGCTCTAGTAGTAAGACAGTCCCTGTCTCTGGGGTACCTGCACCTACCTTGAGGGCACAGGAGTGAGGTGTGGGTCTTTTCCTCCAGCAGCCCTTCTGCCTGGTGGGGAAAAGCTGTTCAGCTCAGAAAAGAGAGCAGTCAAATGAGGTAGCAGACGTGCAGCACCTCACCTTCCTGCAAGCACCTTGTCTGTCTTGATGGACCGTTCAAAGGGCCTCACGCAGACAGCAGGGATATGTGTGCTGACAGTGAAGCATCACTGGGAAGCAGTTCTCTAAGCTGTTGCACGGCCTTTGCCCCTATTGCCCTACTAGCAAGCAGTTCTAATGTCTCTGGACCATGGAGTGGAGGTGCTCAGCTCATGCCACAATACAACATCCTCTTACGATTGCTCCTTGACCAGCCCTCCTCAGAAATGTGCCTACCTGCCCAGCTGACTCTCCTTTCCCAGAGCCACCCACCAGCTGATTTTGAGCCTGACCCAGTTCTGGCCTCACCAGGACCCTGAGGCATACTCTGACCTTCACCAGCAGGTCTTTAACCACTGTGTCCTTCCCTCCAGATTCTGGCACAACAGCTGTACTCTCAGTGCAGACATCTTCCTGCTCCATCACCTCAGCAGTGACAGTGAAATTCACCTTCCCTAAAGAAGAAAATATCAAGAGGACAGTTGGAACATCCATGCCTACGTTTTAGTTTGCTCAGCCTAAGGCTGTTTGCTCATGCTTTGCATTATAGGCCATTCTTCCTTCCAGCCCAGTTCTGGCTTCCTCAAGCAGCTCTGCCAATGCCTCCCACTCCTGCCCCTTCCTTGTCCCCTTACCTAATTTTGTAGCCTTCACATCCCAAGAAAATGTTTTTGCTGAATCAGGACACAGACAAAAAGTGAACCTGACATTTGCATGCACAAATTCAAAATCCCAGGAGTCCAGTAGGCTAAGCTGGAGCTAGGGGTGAAACAAAAGGGAGTTTGGGTTACAGAGCTGCTGCTGTGTTTTCCCAAATACCAGTCAAGCCCAGAAGCCCGGGGTGAGTATGATGATGGCCCTGTTGCAACATCTGTGGGACACCAATAGCCTATGGATATCTCAGTCCTGTCACATTGAGCTTATGGGGAGGAATAAGCTGGATAGAGCTGGCTCTGCGTGGAGCTTCGTGAAGAGCTTCCTTGGTGTCTTACGACCAAGGAGGCAGCCCCTTGTCTGGGTCTCTATCAGGAAAGTACTATTATCCCACATCCCCCTGCTTGAAAGCCATCCTGGAAGGAGCCACTCACTGCCATGCATTGCTTCAGGTAGCTGAAGACTTTGACTTTCAGGGGAAATGACTCTCCCCGGAAGACAGAGTAGGGCAAGGTGGGTTCCACAAAGAAGGGCTTGAAGCTCCGTAGGCTGGTGGTCTCTGAGATTCCCAACCCATGGCTCTCTGAGGTGCAGAAGGTCATGGCTCTCCAGTCTGTGATACTGTCGGGTACTGTGACAGCTAGCTCAGCAGCCCCTGAGTCACTGAGGAGAAAACAGAGTGAAAGAGGTTGTCCCCATCCCTGTAAAATTTTCCCGTGCAAAGTTAAACGCAGGACTATGAACTGGAAGTGTGTGTGAAGGTGTGGGGATTCCTAGGAAGCAGGACAGAGGCAGGGGAAGGATAGCAAATAGATGGGCAAGGAAGGACTGAGAGGCAAATGCAAACCAGAATTTCCTTCTGGAAAGTGTTGTACATCAAATCCTTGTGTTGTATGGGCCCACATGGCTCCCAAGGGTCCATGAGAGAGGTGATTCTGCCCCTCTACTCTGCTATGGTGAAACCTCACCTGGAGTACTGTGCCCAGCTCTGGAGCCCTCAACACAGGAGGGACATGGACCTGATAAGTGGGTCCAGAGGAGGCCACAAAGATGATCAGAGGACTGGATCACCTCTCCTATGAGGACAGGCTGAGGGAGTTGAGGTTATTCAGCCTGGAGAAGAGAAGACTCTGGGGAGACCTTACAGTGGCCTTCCAGTACCCCTACAAGAAAGCTGGAGAGGGACTGGTCACAAGGGTATGTAGTGATAAGACAAGAGACAATGGTTTTAAACTAGAGCAGGGTAGATTTAGATTGGATGTTAGAAACAAGTTCTTTACCATGAGGGTGGTGGAACACT
>WUAM01000314.1:608724-624155 GCA_024336885.1 Actenoides hombroni
ACCTTTATCACTCTCTCATCAACCTCATCTAGTTGAGGATGTCCCTGCTCACTGCAGTGGGGTTGGATTAGATGACCTTTAGAGGTCCCTTCCAACCCAAGGCATTCTGTGATTCTCTGTTGTACACTCTCCCTGTGCCAGGAGTGCTGTGTGACAATTCCACCAAACTACCACCTAAACCCACAGTCACAGTTCAGCATTCATCATGATTAAGTGTCACTTACGGATCTGCATACGCAAACTGGTAGACTGTCCCTGCTCTAAAATGGGCATGATCCAGCCAAAGGAGATGGAGTGGTAGAGATCCTGTTTTACAGATGGAGAACATTGGCATGTGAGAGAATTAAGAAAGCTGAGTTGTGTGAATAAGGGGAGAATAGTGGATGTTGCACAACTGGACTTCAGCAAGGCCTTCGACAGAGTCTCCCATAGTATTCTTGTAGCCACATTAGTGTGGACTGGACAAGTGGATGAAAAGGTGATCAGAGAATTTGCTGGACCGTTGGGTACAAAGGATGGTTATTGGTGACACAAATTCCAACTGGTGTCGGTTTACTCATGGCATCCCTCAGGGACTGATACTTAGGCCCATGCTTCTTAATGGCTTTGCTGATGATCTGGATAATAGGAGAGAAGACATCCTCACCAAGATTAGCATAATGTTGCTGTGCATTAGCAGAGGCGTTCCTGATATGCTGGAGGGAAAGGTTGCTATTAAGAGGAACCTTGACAAGCTGGAAAAATGGGCTTGAAAATGACTAAATTCAGTATCTGGGATGGAATAATACCATGCAACAGTATGAATTAGGCAGTGGCTGGCTAGTAAGCAGCTTTGCAGAAAAGGAGGTGAGGGTCCTGGTGGTTGACAAGTCGAGCATGAGACATCTCATGTGCCTTTACAGCAATGAAGGCCATCTACTGCTGGAAAGTGTTAAGAAGACTGCAGCCACTGGGTTGAGGAAAGTTATTTTTTTCCCCTGTATTCCTCCTTTGTGGGACCACACCTGGAGTGCTGTGCTTTCTTATGCTACAGTGTAAGAAAGATTCTGACGTACTCAAACGCATCCCATGGAGAACCACCAAGATGGTCAGAGGGCTGGTGCATTTGATGTATAAGTAATGGCTGAAAGAACTGGAGTTTTCAAACTTAAGAGGGAAAGGCTAGGGGGGGATCTTTCTGCTTTCTAAAGCTACCCATTGGGAAGATGTAGAGACAATGGAACCAGTCTCTTCTGAGGTGCATATTGATAGGATGAAAGGTAACAGACACAAGTTGGAACGTGGGAAATTCTGACTTGATATAAGAAAAATAAAAATTCCATGGGGATGGTCAAACACTAGAACAGGTGCCCAGATAGTTTGTGGCATCTCCATCCTTGGAGATACAGAGAACTTGACTACAACCTGATTTAACTGGACCTGCCTTACACTTGGTGTTGAACTACAGACCTTTGGAGGCCAACTCCATCATATAGGACCCTATGATTTTAACTCCCCCAAGATCATTTGGAAAATCTCAGGCATGGTCAGGAATGGAACCACACCTCCATTGTTCTTATCCACTTTTTCACACCTCCCCTTTCTTTGTGGGCACAAAAGGCAATAATACCCTGACTGCTCCTGCCTATTCCCTCTCTGCTATGGCCGGTAGGAGGTCTGGATCCATATGGGGCTACAGTCCATAATTACTCACTTGATTGGAACCAGAGTCCAGATGAATGTCTCTGGAAACCAGGTACGTACTGGCCCTGCTTTTCTAGCCAGCTCAATATGCTCTGACTCGGCATGTTCAACAGCAGCATCTGCTTCTGGGTCCAAGTTGTCCAAGTCTGCCAGCTCATCATAAGCTATTGGGAATACAAGCATTCATTCAAAGGCAGAGCAACTGTGAAATCAGGATAGAGTTAGCTAGGAGAAGCTCAGCTCTTCCCCTCCCACACCCGCTCTGATACTCCTTGTCCTTTCCAAGATGCCCTCAACCTACTTCACTACTGTCTTCCACGAGCCAATCCAGGAGACCATGAGGATTCCAGTATGTGTGTGCTCCCCCATGAGGGGGGATTTCACTTTTGCTCTCAGCCTCTTGCAGAAAGGCCTAGATATTGCCCAGCACAAATCTTGGCTCATTCTCTGGGTTTCAGGAAGACCTTTCCTAGTTTTACAGAGATGTTCCTACCCAAGACATCTGCTTCATTTTTCCCTCTTGACTATCTGCCTGCCTGTCAGCAGAAGCTTCTAAGCAGGTTTTTCCTATGCAGCCACCTTTCTACCCCTCCAATGCATTGGCCACCGACACATGTCAGGACCCTTCCCCCCATTTCCTGTGGTGTACATGTCCTGTGCAACCTCCCACTCATCTCTGGGAGCCATCCCCAGTTCCTCATCACGCTGCACGTTCAGCTGCCCTTGTGCAGCCTCTGTGTTACCCGTGTTTTCCAAAGAAACAGGATAAATTGAGATGTACACATGTAGTCATAGTAGAAAGTGGTTTGGGAGCGGCACTCAATTGGAGACTTGATTTTAAGGTTGGTTAAAAATGTTAGTCCTGAATTCTGGAGGGAAGAAGGGGAAGAAAAGAAGGTAGATATCAGTGAAGGAGGTTGTCTATCTGAGGGTCTGGCTCTGCCCCCCACCTCCCAGCATATCAGCCAGCCTGTGTTGTTGCACCTCAGTCTGACCTGTGAATTTATACTGGGAGAGAATGCGAAACCGCCCTGCTCCCAAACCCCGTTCCTGACTCCTCATGCCAAAGGAGGCTCTTCCCAGTCAAGACTGTGGGAGCGACCATTTGAACGTGCATGCCCACACACAGAGTCATTCTTTTGGCACCACAGTTTTCTGCTCACCCTGACACAGACTTGTTCTCATTTTTCACCTGCTATTCACTTCAACTTTTCTTTCCCTCCTTTCCCCAGCCCACCCTTTTCTTCCAGGTACTTTGCTTGTCCAACCTCCATTTTTTCTCTGATTCAGGCTGACGCTCCCCTCTTCTTCCAATATATATAAAGTCTGAGGGTTTTGAGCTTAGGGTAAATGGGGAACTGGATTCTAGGGACCTGGTTGAATAATGGGAATTTATCAACCTGGGAACATGGAGTGTCACAGATCTCTTAGTTCAGAAGCTTGGCAAGTTCAGGCACTTGGCAAATTCAGAACCTGGAGTTGCCAGCTTTTACAGAAAAAGACATTCTGTGAAGCTACCCCATGCTGACCTGGTTTACAAAGGAGCTCAGATCTGATATTTCAGGTTTTCTGGAAATTAGATTTACCTTCAGAAGTTCATAGACATCCGGCTGGGACACCGCATAGAAGTATCTGTTGTACGTGAACGGTGACATTGTTCCTGGTGGAAGGGTGGTCTGAGAGGAAACGATGACTCCTGGGCTCTTGTGGATAGTGCAGTAGTCACTGTAATAGTCCGTAAGGGTGCTGGGATGCTCCTGAGAATAGCTGAACATATTGTACACCTGTAGACAGAGAATGAAAAGAGTATAGGTCAGTGTGACAAGTGGGAAGTTTTTAATTTCTATCCAGAGATTTTCTGTGAACACAGAGGAAGAACTCAGATCAAAAAAAAGCCCAGACAAAAGCCCAACCCCAAAGGGCTTTTCAGCTTCATGGAGAACCTCCACAAGTTTTAGATGCATAGCACCAGAGATGAACATGAATCCTTCTGGGGTATGGCTGTATATCTGTGGACACTTCTAGCTCATGTGAGCTCAATGCATACAGTGAGGACACCTCCCCCGTAAGGGTCATTAGATAACTTCTTATCTGAGTGAAGGCATATTGTGGATCCACCAAGACAGTGTCAAGAGGCAATCCAAGGGTCCTTAGACCCAATGCAACCCAGGTCTAGAGGATAAATGGTAGCCTTCCACTGCCAAGACACCTCTTAGAGTCCAGTCTCTGAATGGACAGACTCTGGTTTGTGTGAGGGTGAACAAAGACATGAACCCTATGACACATTGGGTATTATGTTTTTTTAACATAACTTTTTTTTTTTTTTCAGAGCACTGTCATGAATTGGGTGAGGAGATGGAAGTCTCTTTCCATCTGGTTGCCACTGTGGCAGAGCACTCAAAGTTTAACAAGAATGTGACTTCAAGCTGTATTTGGGGATGACAATGAGTTATTCTATTAGATCCCCCTGTAGAGAATGGATATTTCGACTGATGTTTGATGTTGGCCTTAATTTTTTCCTGTTAAGCCATGTTCTATCCCCAGTCAAGTACTTGCCGTATTCACTGTGGCTTAGTAACCAGTGCCTGCAACAAGATACTCAAAAGGCATCTCTCCATTATTAGCAAGGCTCAGCACTAAAGAGACTCACACTATCCTTGGATAACTCAGCTGCTGGCCTCAGGAGAAGGACACTCTGGTCTACAGCACGAATGCTACATAGGGAGCCTGGTGCAGCCTGCAAATGGAGACGGACAGCGGATCCTGGGAGAGCCACTGTGTCCGAGAAGCCAAGCTTCACCTGAAACAGCAGAAGAAAGAGGGACTGAAGCTATTGACAGGAGAAGGAAAGGGGAGGCTGTGGCTGCTGGGTTCTGCTGGACATCCGTTGACAGTTTGCAGTTAATTAGCTGCACTCCAGCCTACCTGCCCACCTTACGTTTTGTGTAGTACTTACATGGTTCCTGAAGCACTTGGAGACTTTCAGACTGAAGGTGTCAGCTGCCACTCGTCCATCCGGGAAGGCAGTGTAAACAAAGAGGGTAGCCGTGGGTGAGATGCGGTCAACGGGCAGAGTGATATTGAAAACCCCACTATACTGCTCTGAAGGAAGAAGGAGGAATAGAACAAATACAGGAAGAGGCAAGAAAGTCTGTTCTCCAAGGATTACAGCAGCAACATGTTCACCCTCTGTAATATTTCTGTACAGTTACTTGGATTAAAAATAATTCTGCTTGGCTTCTGGGGAGGCCACAGCTAGACCAAGATGTAGGTTAGTGTCATTTTGTAAGCAGTTACCTCACATCATGAAGGAACTTGGCAACAGTGTGCACTTGGAAAAGAAATTTCCAAGTTTCTCTGTTAATTCTTGATTGGCAGATAAACTCTGACAATTGCATTGTATGATCAGAAAACAAAAAGTGGGGGGGGGGGGGGCAATTAAAGAAAAAACAGAAGAGAGATAGCATATTTGCCATTTCCTCTTAATTTTTTTTGGGGGGGGCCTAATCTGTTGTTTCCTGTTGTTCTCACATCTCTTTTATCTCCTCCCCCATTTAGGCTGGAAGGGCTTTCCTGTTGGGTCCTTAATCTGTTCCTGGCATTTACATGTTCTTACCTAATGACGGATCAAGAAGCACTGTTGTTTGGCCATGATGCACAAGCGACCCTCTGGCCAAAACCTAAAAGGTAATGAACAGAGCAAGGGTTGGTAGCACCTCTCTTCCACATCTCTGGGCCAGCAAAAGGCCCTGTGCTGATACAGACACATCGCAAAGCCGACCTTGCTGCCGGCACTGCTGTGTACTCACCAGGCTATAGAAGTCTGCCCTGGCAGCTCCATCCCCCAGCTCTGTGGCTAGGATGCAGTAGTGCACAGTGACCTGCTGTGCATCCCCACAGGGCAGCATTGCCTGCACTGGCTGGATCCTCACAGAGCTGCGGCTGGAAGAGTAGAAGGCCCTCAGCGTGAGGGATGCGGTGCCATAAGACACCCTCACATTTCGACCACTGAAGTCCTCGGGCTGGGTCTTTGCCTGTGGCACAGAAAAGGTGGCTTGATGGCTGAAGATTTCGTAGTTCTCCCCATGCCAAAACCAAGACTGTCTGGATGGTGGGTTCTGAGCTCTCCCAGAGTAAGGTGTCTATTTTCACCTAAGACAGGTCCAATCTAAGCGTCTGGGAAGCTTGGCATTGGCTACTCCACCACACCCTGGGATAAACCTAGCACCTAAACAGGAGGCAGTGAGCTGTATACTACTAGGGCTTGGGCTACAGCCTGAACTTCTGCAATGCTTCTGCAACCCCAGGAGGAAGCCAGATCATTAGACTGTATAGAGAGGCTTATTTGTCCCTGAAGCAAACCACTGAACATTTTGCTTCTGCATGGTACTTGTGGGGAAAGTATCAACACGGATCTGCCCTAATAGTGTATTTCACTGTTCAGTGTTATTCCACTTGCACACTACATTTCTTTCAGCACTTTCCCTGATCCATAGAGTAGAGGTGGGAGGGGACAACTGAAGATCAATAGCCTTGCTCATCTGCACTGAGACTATGATATTAAAATCCTGTGAACCTCCAGCAAGGTCAAGATCCATATTCTAACATACCCTATGCACTCTGATAAAGAGACAGGGCTTGCCTTGAAGTGCCTTGATCTTGAAATTTAGATAGGACAGTTATCTGAAACCTACCCCTACAACCAGACACGAGAGCCTTCCTTGTTCATGGGAAAACAGATGCAAATTTTTCCCTGTTGGTGGATCCCCATTCATCTCCTTATGTCCTGGTTACCTACTCTACTCCAGATTCCTTACTAGCCTTCCTTCATCTCCTAAGTTTTCTGTCTCTTATATTCCAGGTCTCTCCTAACTCTTATGCTATGAGGAAACATAATGCAAACTGGCCATTAACATTTTCTTCTACACGTGTATTTTCAGATCTTTCTTCTCCAGCTGCTTTCCTACCTTCCTGTACCATACTATGTGGGTGTTCTTCCCTTGCTCTCTCTCCTTGCCCAGACCCATGAAGCCCACCTCAGATAGAGGTGCTATGTAGGTAGAACTCAGTCACAACTTCATGGGGTTTCTGTCCAGTGCCCCAGTTCTCATCATGTCTCCTTACTGCTCAGGACTTGTGTATGGCACTGGGGGCCAGAACACAGGCTCTGTTATGGACTATTCATCTTGCCCTAGATCTGTCATTCCACTGCTCCTTGTCTCCATCTCCCTGGCTATACTAGGACAATGGCATAGACTACAGGTCTGAGGGATGCATCGCTTAGGGCTAGACAAATCCAATGTAATTACTTGGCTTAACCTGTAGTAGAACTTTACTGCTGTTGTCCCATGCTGATGTCTCTAGGATAAAAGAGGCCATCCCAGTGTCATCTGTGAAGTAGGTCTTGGTCTGCTTCTTGCTACCATAGGACACTGTAAGAAACACCTCCTTGTTCTTCAGGTATGTTCCATTGGCACTTTTGAGTTCCAGCTGTAATGATGCAGACAACAGTCAGAGAATTGGAGGCCTCAGGATTGAAAATCTACCTCCCAGTACAAGTCCCAGTTCCCCTCTCTGCAAAGAGACTCTCAATGTGAACTCTAACTCCTCCAGCCCTTCCCCATTTATGCAGCAGCCATCTGTCTCATCTGGAAAATCCATGTGCCCATCCTGTGGTCACACCTTTGGATTACCTCTTGGTAGAGATGTCAAAGGAAAAACTAGGACAAAGGACTGTGCTAGCAGCTTTGGGCAGCTCAGAGCAAGGGGACCCCTCAGTACTTCTGCTCCCACCACCCCCTTAGGCCCAGCTGGTGGCCTTTCCATTTTCCTGCTTTGTTCACTTACGTTTCCAAAGTAGGGAGCTCCTTGCTGATAGTAGTAGCTTGTCCCCCAGAACTGGAGAGTTGTGATATCAAAAGTGACCTTGCAGTTTTCAGTGGTGTTGAACTCCAGCCCTAGGAAAGGCAGGAGGTGAGTATCGCATCCGAGCAAAGGCAGCAAGATTGGAATGGGCTGAGGGAACAGATGGACTATCACTTATAGCGGACTAGTTTCTCCATGTTTCTCTCACAGCAGAGTCACTAGAAATGTTTTTCCTTGCCTCCACCATGTTAGTTTACAGCCCGTTGTCTTGTCATATGGTGCCCATCTGAAACCACTGCAGTTGTTTTCTAAGTAAATGTGTATCACTGTTTTCAGCAAGGGCCTGCAAAGCATTTTCTTGTAAGGAAGGGTCTGTAAAATTTAATAAGAGAGGAATCCTTACAGGGTGGGATATTTAACAGTAGCTCTGAACAAGTAGGATCACCTTTATCTCTGGAATATGGAGATAAATCTGGCAAGGAGCTATTAACAGTACACTGTCAGGGCCTTGGTTATCACTGGTTGCTCTGAGTATCTCCTCATTCCAAAGAACTTTTATAAAGTGTGGTTTAAGAACAAAAGAAACTGGCCTGGGCCACCTCTGTGCACATTGCTACTCTGATGAGAAGACGAGAAAAAGCAGCTCTTGCCCATCTCTGCCAAACCAAGGTGGCTGCTAGAGTTGCACTAGCCACAGCAGCTTGTGGAGGAGCAGGCATACTCATGAAGCCCATCCTGCAACTGGGAGAACTCACATGTCCCGTGTGAGTCACACCTGGGTGGTATGGTACACGAGAACATCCATGTTGCCATGGTGCTCCCAGGGAAGACACGGCCCTCTGAACACTTGACCCTTTGAGAGTCAGTGCAGAAAGCTCCAGTGATGTGACAGGAAGACACAAAGATCCATAAGGAGTCTTAGAGATGAAAACCCAAAGACAAGCATGATGTATGAGTGTAAAGTACAATCTTTTCCATGAAGCATAGGATCAGTTTTAATTACCTGTTCCACTTTCTTTCAGGAAAGCCACAGCTTCCAGGTTGAAATCGTATCTGTCACCACGCTTCTTGTGGTAGACCTTAATATCCACCTCAGTGGCAAAGCAGCCATCCTTGTTTGTCTGGGAATGTGAAATAGTATCTGTTAACCAATCATGAATGCATTCATCCTTTCTGCAGATCAAACCCAAGGCCCAGAAGTCTAAAAACGTAAGATTAAGACTCTTGATTTAAAGGAGCAACTCTCATACTGGCATGGACTGTACTTCTTTTCTGTGGAGCAGTCACTAATAGGAGATGCTGTTTTGCATGCGTCTCGTCTTCACACACTCATCTGCCAGTAGCAATGAGCTGTCATTTCTCCCTGACAACATGATTTCGTCTGCTAGGGCAGGAATTGTCTTTGAAATATGTGCTGGGTTATTTTAAAATATGTAAACATATATAGATGCATGGATTCAAGTCTAGAGGTGAATGAGTAAGGTAATGAATGAGTAAAATGTACTGAACTGAAATTGTTTGCTTAGATGCAAGAGGTAATTTCTGTGTCTTCAAACCATCTGTTTCTGGAAAACAGCACGTAGGTGTTTACACCAGGTTAAAAGGTGGTGCTAAAAGGCATCCAGTGGAAGTGAATCAATGTGGACAGTGTTTGTAATTTTTACTGCCCTGTTCCATTACCTGTTTTGCAGGCAAATCTGTAATAGCTCGCCTACAGATGCTTCTTCCTTTGAGTGCATCTAAGTGCAGTCAGAGAAATCACTGAGAGGGGCTAAGATTGCAACACTGGGGAGTTAAGGACCTATCAGTCATTCATCCCCAAGCAAAGAGCATGCTGCTTCAATAGCTGATGTCTGTACCACTCCTTCCTATAGTATTCTTCCCTCTTTGCCCCCATTCCTCTCTTTCTCAAGTGGAGTGGATGTCCCATGTGCTCACCTCACCGGTGTAATTCTTACAAATACTGTGCTTGGCTTTGGAAGACTTCTGATTATAGCGGATATGTTGACGGCACACCACAACCTTCACGCTACCTTGGACTGGTTTCCCATACGTGTACCTGGCAAACACAGCAAAGAGGAGTTTGGAGACAGAATATGGAGAAAGCTGAGAGTAGAGGAAACTTCCTTAGCAAAGGATGCCAGGGTACCAGTCTTTGAGGTGGGTGTAGGGTTAGTAGAGACCATTTTGAGCTCAAATATTCATAGCTGTGCAGTTTCTAAACAGGTAAGAACACCTTTTCTGCCACAGTAAGTCGGCTTACATGCCACAGACGTGGAGATGGAAGTTCTCCTCCAAGATGGTGACCACCTGAGGCATCTGAATGGAGACACTGAACTTGGGCAGCACTGTACAAAAACAAGAGAAATATAATTCGCTAAGAATAGAGAGAGCTCGTTTGTTCCAATCGTCCCCAAATGGTTGTTCACAGAAAAGTAATCTCTCCTTTCATTCCTTGAGCAGCCCAGCCAAAGAGAATGTGGTGCAAGCAGACAGCCTTAGTCTGCTCCCCAGAGTTCAGTTTTGGGAGGGTGCCTCAGTCCATCCTCAGGCCATGGGGAAGGAGAAAGCCAGTGGGCCTGAGTGAAAGTCAGTGATTACACATACTGACAGGCAGCTGGACATCTCAGGTGCTTAGCACAACTCACACAGCTGTTCACGGTTGCATGGCCCATCCAACTCTGTGTAAGGGAGGGAGCTGGAAGCGATACGGTTTTCTTTGCTGCCATCAGCTCCCCGAGACTCTTACCATACTCCTCTACTCTGAAGGTATGTGTGCGAGCGGGTGTTTTGATGGTGTACTCTCCAGCTGGTGCTTCTGCAGCCAGAGGGAAGGACAGATCCACAATGCCTCCTGCAGGTGTGACATTCAACCACTGGGCAATTTGGTTCCCTCTGGGGTCCTGCATAGGCAGTTGTAGAGGGAGTAGTTATTTCTCTGTGCGAAATGAGACTCTTTTGCAGGATGCCCAAGCTACCACAGCATGGTCTGAGCACATATCCTCTTGTTCTGAGAGCCCCAGTCCATGACACAGCTGTAGTGCTCAGGTGAGTCCAAACTCAAAGAGGATAGGGCTTTTCTTCCCGTCTCATTGACAAATCCAATCTACCATATTATTGCTCTCTGGTGGCACAGCCATCTCACTGACTGCTGTAAAGCTGTGTTTTATTATTGCCTGCCTGTCTCACTAAGAGATAGATGTCCCTCTTAGAGACTCCTGTGGTCATCTGAACTAGCACAGGCTCCAGGTCACTGTGGAAAGGATCAATCCCAACAACACATGCTGCTTAAGGCACAAGCTACTTCGGAGTGATTACTGGGGAGTCTGACCTCTTGAATTCCCAGGTAAGTCTGGAGAAATGACTCCAGGACTTCATGCAGGGGATCGTGAGGCCCAGTATAGAAAGGAGGATGTAGAGATCTGGGATACAAGAGCATTTGGAGGCTTTGTTGACTGACAAAGTCCATGATGGACAGTGTTCTCCCACTGTTGGTTCTTGGGAGGGCAAGATGCAGAACTCTGGCTTCAGTCTTACTGCCCAGCCAGGACAGAGTTAGTGATGGGCGCTTCACCAACATGCAGAGCAAGAGGGAACAGTTGTTTAAAAGGGTGAAGTGGAATCAGAGTACTACATTTGTCTAAACTGGCATAAAGCATTGCAGAGTTGTCTCAGAAAACATGTTTTTATGTATTGGTTGTTTGGTGGGTATGGCATGTAAATGCACATCAGCTACTGCCAATTGCTTGTTGGAACTGTGACCTGCCTGTGTGCTTTATTACAAGCTCCCCACTGCTTTCAGGTGTCTTTCCTTGGCTCAGGTGATTGCAGACTGTGTTTTACCTACAATATTGAACCTAAACTAGCAGAGTTTAAGAACAGTATCCTGAAAGTTGATTTAGGAAATTACCTGCGTAGCCACAGCACTAACTAGTCAAACTTTTATTTTCTGTGTGTTAAATATAAAAGTCTCCTTAAAGAAACTTCAAGATTTTCACAAATCTTCAGTTCACAGGCTAGAGGGACTAAAAGTCCTGTGACCACTGTAGAAAAGTTTGCTGGACTGGTTTTCAGTGAAACCTATCATTTACTGCAGGAACCCCACTGTGATTGGTATCATGACACTGCACTGCCAAACCTGTGTGGATACTAAAGAAAGGACGGGCAAGAAATTGAGGACTATTCCCATTCATTCTGAGGTAAATGGCTTTCTGCATTCATATTTCCCCACCATCATCTCCAAACCTGTGTCTTCCTGAAGGTGAGAAGCAATCACTTTCAATAAAGTAGGTGCTTTACCTTCAGCTCCACCATATGGTGCTGTGGGGAGGAAATAACAGTTATCAGTGAAATGATTTTGGGTAAGTTACCATCTATCTCCCTGACATTTTTCATCCCCCAACCATCCATGAGTCTTCCCTAAGTAATTCCCAGGGACTGCCTGTGACCCAACATCATGAGCAGCTCCTGCGTTGCAGGTGGTGACCAACTCTGTTTGTAAGCACCAAAAGCTACCGTGGGACTAGCTGTTCACAGAGGGATCACCTAGCTGGATGAAGCAGTTATCCAGAAGCCGTGGAGGCAGCCCATAGCATTTGCAGATTTATTAAGGTTTCTCCACTCTTGACTTACTTTTTCATTGCTGGCAATAAAGTTCTGATCCAAGGTTACAATTCGCAACATGACTATAGAGCAAAAGAAAAAAAGGAATGGCTGAAGTGAAATCATGTCTTTTCATAATAATAACATGGATGGTATTATATGGATAGAATGGATGGCTAAGAAAGATGAGCCCATGTGCTCATCCACTCCTGTGTCTATGCTCAAAGCCCTGTTACGAGCTGGCAGCCTTCTAGGAAAAAAAAAAAAAAGCTAGGAGAGGCAGTGTGAGGTTTCTGGGAAGGCTGGCTCTGTTGGTGAGAAACAGCATTTTTCTGGACATTGGAGCATCTGTAGTGGGGCATTCAGTCTTGCCTGCAGTTAAGGTCATTCCAGTGGAAAGGGTGGAAAGGAATGGGGCAAACAGCTCTGCCTTATGGTGATCTGAGCTGTTGCTAAGGCAGTGATGGGGCCTGCAGGACCATGATCCTCACCTGAGGAAGTCTGTGAGGAATTTACAACACTGGCAGACTAGCGTGGCTTTGACTGAAGCAATCAGTCATTATATATTATATATTCATATAATGCAGTGGCATCTGAACCTTTTGTCAGCCATCAGCCAAAACACTGGCATGCTGCGGATGGCTAGTAGAGGAGAAAACATGCATCATGGTGATGTAAGGAGAGAGGTATCCCCACATCCCTCAAAGCCTAGAAGGGAGATGAAGCCTGTGAGCCATCTATCCTTGCAGAGAGGGCCCCGCTCCAAGTGCTAGAGGCTACCCCATATTTTGTGGCCTGAGGACTGCTCTTTCTCTAACAATACATGCCATTCTGTCCATACCAATCTGTCCAGGTTTGTACACAGGTTTGTCTGTCTGGATGAAAGTCGTCTTGTCTGCGTGTTTGATTAGGACTTTCTGTTTCTTTTGAAACTCTGAGTTGGCCTCCAGGACTGTGATAACAATAAAAGCCACTTCATCAGGGTTTCCAACAGGAGGAGGGACCTGCAGGCATAGTTGTAACCATCACTTAGAGTTGATTCCATTAATGGATCCCCAGACTTTTGTGATAATGATTATGAAACTGCTTTTTTATTGCTTCAGCTCTTCCTGAGCTGCTCTGCCTGAGTCCTTGCAGAATTACGTGGTCTACACCAAAGATACTAAAGGGAGAATTGAATAGTAGGAGAAATAGGGTGGGAAGGGTGAATTAGAACCAAGTGAAACCTTGGGAATATGAGAAATGATGCCCCTCTGGAAAAAGGCTCCTGAAAGACTACAAAGTACATTTCAGAATGTTTTCTAGTGTAGTAGAATATCAGTGGGCTATGCCGTGGGAAGGACATTGGCAGAACTATACAGGCTGAAGCAGAAGATTCAGTGTCTGATTAGGATACCCCCATTGGACGACACAATTCTTTGCTTTCCTGCCCAGCATGACCAAAGGTCATGCACTATCCACCCTACTGACAACTCTTGAAAATATATTCCTTACCTGGAAGCTTGTGCAATGAAAGAAGGTGAGCTGAGAGATGGACTGAGTGATCAGAGTCTCATTCCCAGCTCTGCTTTGCAAGGTTACTGTCACATGGATTGGGACTGCTTGCTTTCTGCTGAGCTGGAGGCACACTGTCTCTAGGAAGGGGTGGTAGAGCTGAGATGGTATAGCTACAGCATAATTTCTATTAAAAAAACAAAACAAAACCAAAATAACAACAACAACAACAAAAATCAATCAAAACCAAACCAAACCAAACCACAAGAAAAACAAACAAACAAAGAAATCCAACCAAAAAAAACCCCACAACCAAACAAAACAAACAAAACAAACCCAACAGTCAGGTGAAAATTATATTCTAAAAGGACAGCTTTTGACTATAGGGTTTGTGCACATCCTAGTAGGACTTCTGGTCTCTTTATTCCCTAGTCACAATGCCAGTGGGATGAGATCACACCATACTTCTCCCCCTACAGGTACTGCAGCTATTAACACTGAGTCTGCACCATATGCTGCAGGCACATGTAAAAAGATGAAAGTCACTGCTTCCAAAACCGAAAGTCAAAATAAGACGAAGAAACCTCCCCACATCACCCAAGTGGTCATCAGCAGAGCCTGGCTACACTGCAGGTTTCCTGAGACTGGCCTTTTTGCTGAACCACACTAAGTATCATAGCTTGCCTGGCTGGTTGTCTGCTTTCTGTCCAATCAGCTACTCTTGGGCTCAGAATCAATGCCATGCATATGGGACCCAGTGTCCTGGATTCATGTCCCATACACAAAGTTCCCTGAGCACCTTCTCTTCAGGTCCTAACACTCTTGTTCTCCTTGCTCTCTTATGCCAGATCTCACACCTCTGTGGCTACTGTCATAGCTGTGCCCATGGATAATACCAAGAAGTTGTTTATGTTGTCTGGGTTTTTTTCATCTGACACGTCACTGAAGCAACTAGGACCAAAGAAAACCCAACATTCAAGCGGGTTTGAAAACTCTTATCACTGACTCCTCCTGCTTACTGCCTCTGGACAAGTTCAGCCAGCAGCTTGTTTTGCAAGATCAGAGCAGCAGACGGCAGGGGCATGACCTGTTGGCAGTTCTTAGCTAGAGCTCAGCACCCTGGCAAGAGCGAGTCAAAGTCCTGATGGCCAGGATCCTTGAGTGCTTTCAAACTTGAGTGCTCTCAAGCTGCCTTGAGCGGCTTGTCTGGTAATGATATTAGGGGATCTGATAATAGATGCCAACAACAGTTTGACTTTCCTACTCAGCCTGACTCACCACACCTTCACCCCACCACTAGCCCAAAGGACGAGACAGGCACTAAAGACTTACTGCTTGAAGCTCCCACACACCACTTGCTTCTAATGATCCCTTACTCTGGAACATTCTTTTACATCCCTTTGACAGTTCATCCCTTCTCCTTGCCTTCTGAGCTATAAAAGCATCTCTGAGGCTGTCATTCAGGGATCCCAGTAATCCAGGCTGGATTACTTTCTCATGAATCTACAAAAAAACCTGGTATATGGGCAGGACAGCGGACAGCCTATTGAAGCAAGCAGTATTTCCATAAAGCAAAGCTTCCTGCTGAAGGAAACAGTGGGAAAAAACAGCAAAGCATCAATTGAGCAAGAAGTGTGTGAGAACACAGAATATAAGTTTTGGAGTCTCCTCCTCTAGAGACTTTCAAAACCCACCTGGATATGTTCTTGTGTGGCCTGCCCTGAGTGACCCTGCTCTGGCAGGGGGGTTGGACTCGATGATCTCCAGAGGTCCCTTCCAACCCCTAC
>WUAM01000314.1:629580-644865 GCA_024336885.1 Actenoides hombroni
ACCTCTCTGGGCAGCCTGTTCCAGGCTCTGTCACCCTCACAGGAAAGAAGTTTTTCCTCATGTTGAGGTGGAACTTCAGGTATTTCAGTTTATGACCATTACTGCTCATTCTATAACAAGGCACCCCTGAAAAGAGACTGGCCCCTTCTACTTGACACCCACCCTTCAGATATCTGTAAACATTGATAAGATACCCTCTCAATCTTCTCTTCTCCAGACTGAACAGCCCCAGGGCCCTCAGCCTTTCCTCGTAAGAGAGATGTTCCAGTCCCTTAATCATCCTTGTAGCCTCCACTGGACTCATCTCCAGTTTTTCCCTGTTCCTCTTGAACTATGGAGCCCAGAACTGAACACAACACTACAGATGTGGTCTCACTATGGCAGAGTAGAGGGGGAGAAGAAATCCCCTTGACTTGCTGTATATACTTTTCTTTATGCACCCCAGGAGACCACAGCAATGTGTCTTCTTGGCCACGAGACACCTTGCTGTCCCATGGATAACTTATTGTCCACCAGGACTCCATGGTCCTTCTCCGTGGAGCTGCTTTCTAGCATGTCAGCCCCTAACCTGTACTGGTGCATGATGTTACTCCTCCCCACATGCAGGACTCTACGCTTACCATTGTTGAAATTCATTAGGTTTACCTTTGCCCAGCTCTTCAGTCTTCCCAGATCAAGACTGTTGTTTATATTTAAAGAAAGCCTAGAGTGACAGTTCCAAGATGTAGAAATACAGACACTTACTCCACAGTCTTCATAATATGAACAGACTGCAGAGAGACCAACCCCACTGTTTAACACATCATTGTTATCCTTCCAGATTAAGGCAGTGAGTTTTTCCAGCTTGCAGCTGCATATAAACCTTCCAAAGTCCTCTAGGATGGGAGATTCTGGGGAGGGCTGTTTAGGGAAAGACCTGAATACCTCTGAGGTAAACAGAGAGACATGAATGCTGGAGCACAAAGAAGCAGCAGATTTGTGCAAGGGCATGTTGCAGCCAGAATGCTTTACTATCCTTTTCTTTATATCTCCAGTGAAATTTCGAATTGTGAACCTTGATGAGGACCTTAAGGTCATTAAAAATGAAGTGAGTATCACCTCGTGCTTTTCTAGAAGCAGGAACCTTAGCATGAGACACACTGAGAGTCATGAAAGAGATATCTCCCTCTAAGCCTGTTAAAACATAAGAACAAATGATCTTCAAAGGGAAACCACTCGTTCACTGGTCTCTTGGAGAAAGACTGCAGTGTAATCTAGCACAGAGGGAGGAGACGACCTAGTGTGGGGTCTGGATGGGGCAGAACTTTCTGGTGAGGGGTGCACATCAGGCAGTGTTATTAATACCGTTTCACCTAGATGCTGTTCTGCTCTGTACAAAACTAAGTTTGTGTTTTTTCTTGTTCTTACAGTATTCCCAGATATGGTTGCAGGTAAGCGACAAAGAACTGACCAAAGAGTGATATTGGTCTCTTCTACTGTGCCCTTTCCCTCCAGGACAGAGTTGTGCCACAAATGCAGCTTCGTAAGGTTATGGTTACGGTTCACAGAATCACAGAGTCACAGGATGGTAGGGGTTGGAAGGGCTGCCTGGAGATCATCTAGTCCAATCCCTCTGCTAAAGCAGGCTTACCTAGAACAGGTTGCACGGGAATGCTTCCAGGTGGGTTTTGAAAGTCTCCAGAGGAGACTCCACAACTTCCCTTGTCAACCTGTTCCAGTGCTCTGTCACTCTCAAAGGTAAAGGAGTTTTTCCTCACGTTCAGATGAAACCTCCCGTGTTTGTGCTCATTGCCCCTTGTCCTATCACTAGGCTCCACTGAAAAGAGTCTGGCCCTGTCCTCTAGACACCAACCCTGTAGATATTTACAATCATTGGTAAAATCCCCTCTCATTTTTCTCTTCTCCAGGCTAAACAGACCCAGGTCTCTCAGCCTTTCCCTGTAAGAGAGATGCTCCAGTCCCATCAGCATCTTCATAGCTTTCTTCAGCTGAAGTCTTTTCTACCTGGTCAGCCTGGGTTCTTAATTCAAACCAGCACCTCTGTGATGCACACAGCTGAGCTAGAGGCAGGGCAGTAATGAACCTTTGCCTAACACCTTGTCTGCACAGAGCATAAAGCACAAAGCTAAATGCTCAGTAGATGCAACACAACTGCTTCTCCTTCCCACAGTTTTAAAGTGTTACCACTACCCAGTAGCTTTACTGTTCTTGGCAGTCTTTGAAAAAAACAAGTTCAGTAAAAGGATACTGGAGGGAGGAGAAGGAGTCTTGCCTGGTGACCTGACATGCTCTTTACTGGGGCAAGGATATGCCCTTGTAGTTCCTTCTTGTGCCTGAGTATGGTTGGACTTGCCATGCTCCCAGTGTGACTTGGTGGCTCTGCATGTCCTTTCCCAAATAGGATCCGGAATATAACCGTATTGCTGAGTGGCTGAATGTAAAGTCAAGACATGGCATCGTGGATCTGTCCTTCCCCCTAGCCTCTGAAGCACCCCTTGGGAAGTATACCATCTCAGTGCAACCACACATGGCTCAAAAAACCTTCGCTGTTGATGAATATGGTAAGCCTTGGACAACAGAGGTGAGGGGAAAGCAATGTGGGTAGCTGGAAAAGAGAGTAGAGTGATCTGGCCATGTTCGTCAGTCCTCTTGCCCAGGGAGAACAGCAAACTGGGGACTGGGACAGATGGATCTGTGCACACATCTCATGCTGGGCTGGAGGTTCTGCAGCTCCATAGGGTAAGCTGTGGCCTGACATCTCATTCTAGCTGTGCCTGCGCCCTGTGATGAGCACTTTCTTCTGCCCATTGTCACCCTCTTCTAAGCTAGGTTCACTATCCACTCCAGTCAGCTGCTATAGTAGAAGTGGCATTATGTCATAATCCCACTCAGTTGCAGTGATGTAGGACAAAACCCTATACCACTGCAATTGTAGCAGCAAATTATATATATATATAAATAGAGGGTGGAGTGGCTGAAGGGAGTAACCCCTATTGAAGCATGGTGTTGAATAACTGGGAACATTACTGTCTTTCCCCCTCTCTGGACTGCAGCTAAACAGACCCAGGTTTCTCAGCCTTTCCCTGTAAGAGAGATGCTCCAGTCCCCTCAGCACTAGCTGTAACAGCACTTGCAGTCAGTGCCTATACGTAGTATTGCTTTTTCCCTCTCCATCCTTATCTTCCTCTCTTCTATGCAGTGCTGAAAAAATTTGAAATAAATATTGAGACCCCTCCGTTTATCACTACACAGGATGAGGAATTTCAGCTGAAAGTCTGTAGCAAGTGAGTACATGATACTGTTGTGATCTCTGACTTTGGACTCAACAATCACCTCCAGATCACCCACAGCCACAAGGTAGCCTTCCAGTATGATGCTCTTGGTTGGGGGCGAGACAGATTACTTTCTGGAACAGACTCCTTCTCACACCTGGTCATTTACCATGACACTGAAGGACACTAAGGATGCTAGGTATAGTGGGTGGAGAGGGATGCAAACTGATCTTAAGGGACAAGCTGAAGTTCCTGTGCAAACAAAGTACAAAGCTCTCCCAGGCTCCACTTCCCGATGATAAGGGGGGGAGGGTGTGTCCTGGATCACTATTTCAACTGAAGCATCCAGTTTTCACATGAGCATTTCTCCCCTTTCACACAGGTACACCTATGGGAAGCCTGTTCAAGGGCAAATAAACGTTACTTTTAACACATTATCCCAGTTTTTGGAAGGCAATTTATTAAGTTCTATGAAGATGATGAAGCAAAACAACCAGGTAGGTGAAAAAACAGGATTGGAGAGTGTAATCTGCTGGAAATGTATCTGTCCTGTTAACTGGCCTCAATGCACCTCTGATGTGCACCAACATGTTTAGTCTGGTATCCTCCCACTTCCCAGGACTGATCAAACCACTGATTCCTCTTCCTGTGACATTATTGCTTGAATTACTGCTCTAGCTACACATATCTGACTCAGTGTTTTGAGAGAAGGTGTAAGCCCTATGTAAGTAATGATGCCTGGGGACTGTCCCAGGGGTCATACTGAATCATATTGTATACTATTGTATCCCTGGTCTATTCAGCCCTGTAGCTGCCTTCACCAAAACAGGCTATTGGAGTACTAGGTGGTCTGTGGCTTAATACCCTGGTTTTTGCTGTTAATGGACTATCTTAATTTTTCTAGTGTTCTGTCTGAGGTTATGTACAGTGCTGGTTACACTTTCTGGACATTTCTGTTCATTATACACTTGTGGTTAAGCTCCACGCTTGATTTTTCTCATGGCTTTCAAATGCAGATCATTCAGACTGAAAATCCCAAGAAAAATATTTCTAAATGTCAGACCAGCCAGCAACAAGCCAGAATATTAAAATCCATCTGGATCTCTGCATGGATTTTTAAAAATGCACCCAGTAGCAAAATATCTCCATCTGGACTGCTGTACGGTCTGAGCTGTGCAAAACACCAAATGAATGCCAGCTCCCTCTCACACAGCACGTAAGAGGCCCTGCAAGGTTTTGGGGAGAGCTTAACAGGCATGACCATAAACACTTTTCCCACCTCCCTTCTCCAACAGACTGGCTGTACCCAGTCTCTGCCTTAATGCTCAGCAAAGCTCTTGCATCCTGTAACTGGCTGGATGACCTTGTTTAACACGTCCGTGTTACAGAGATGGTCATGACTGGCAAGCCACACTGTCAAGCTTTACTCATCATGGCCATATAGTTGCAGGGAGGAGGTTACCTTTAGCTCAGGTGAAGACATTCACGATCTTTCATCTGGAGTATCTGGGCTTAATCCAGTCTCCTGAGTTTGTCTGTGGCATAACTAATCTCTAGAGGTGATTTGACTGAAGCATTTATTTTTTTCTGCCACTTTTTTGGTGATCATTTAATCCAAGAATGTTGATTTTCCTCTCTGGCTAAGGTATCCATGATGGGTTTCTGCACTTACAGGTTTTTGAGCTTCCATCTGTTTGTCTTCCTCCACATGATGCTCTTTCTCATGTCTCTCTTTCATATGTCATACCTCTCTGCAGACAAACAAGAATGGCTGCACTACTTTCACAGTGAAGACAGAGACTCTGAAATTACAGAAAATTGACAGCTACATAGTTGTGACGGCAGAAATGGTGGAAGATGGAACAGGTACTGGAGAATATGTGAAGTGGTCTCTTCCTTGAAGGCAACTTTTTGGGTTTTGACCTTTCTGCAGCAGTTGAATTTCTTTTGAAAAAGTAGCTTGAGGATTCCCAAGTCTTCTGACGAGATAACGGTCTCTATTCTAGTACCTCTTCCATCTGTTGTTACCAGATTTCTTAATCCTCTCCACCCCTCACGTCCATTAGCACATATATAACATTTTAGTGGTTGCCTGGACATCAAGGTGTTCCTCCGACAGTTGCAAAGCCCTGGCTAGCCATGGGAAAGTCTGCAACAAGCCTTTGCAGTCTTTGCTAACTGTAGTGCACCATCCTGACTGGTAGTCCCTATGCACAGTCTCTTGCCCTCCCTTTTCCTAAGCCCAAGGCAGGGCTGCTTATGCACATTCTTGCTGTGAGAAAGGCCATGCTGCTCCCTTCTAGTCTGACACAATATTGATTATAAGGAGGTAGGCTTTCAGTATCAGTGGTAATGTGCATTTAATTCTGGCAACCGGAGGTGTCCATTGTTCCAACTGTCACACTGTGGGTGATGTCCTTCAGGCCACTTTTAGGTATCTGCAGTGTCACTTTCTGTAACTAAACAGTCATCTAGTTTCTCTTTATCTTCAATAAAGAGAAGTAAGTATTTAGAGGGTATGATGCATCATGCCATGAAGCAGGGCGCCCTGAAAGGTTATGGGAATCATATCCTAGAATAATGTATTTTCTCTCCTAAATATAGAGGTTGTAGTTGTTGTAGGTAATGTTGAAGCATCTTCTTGTCTTCTGCTTCTGTAAGAGCACTGCTGAGGTTTGACAGATTTCTCATCTCTCTATCCAGAAGCAAAGATTATGGAAAGCAATACAATTCCTATTGCAACAAGAATGAAGTCTATAGAGTTTATCAACCTCCATTCATTCTACAAACGTGGACTACCATACACAGGAAAGGTAACACCTACGGATCCCTTCTCTGCTGAGAATACATCATAGGTCTAATCTTCTGTAGGCAGAAAGCAATTCTTTCCAGGAAAGGAAGTGCTACTCCGCTGGTACCCAGCAAGTATGAGTCAAGACTCCAGTAGAAGCAATTCCTTTTCTCCATCCTAACCCAGTATATTCCCTGGACAGGAATTTTGGGGCCAGCTGCAGTCTCTTGAGGTTTCCTCATGAATAGCTCCTGAAACTAGCCTGTGCAGTAAAAGGTATATGGGATAGTAGTGGCATTGGCAGGGAAATAAGATTCCCTTCAGACAAATGCTCGTGGTAACTTGGCAGAAATGACTAAAGCCTTGTATATCAGTCCACTGGCACTCATTTCTGACTCGAATTGCCTGGGAAGTGCTAGAACTGCTGTCCCACTGAGGCTAGAAGCTCTTTCACCTGGGCCAGTACTAACCCCAGCATGAAGGAGGGCGAGGAACTGGAGACAAGTTGCTGGAGACAAGACTGTTTCTGATTGTCAAGGATCCTGCAGCATTCTCCAAGAAAAAGCTCAGGATGTAAGGAAATCACCTTCCCCCCCTCCCCTCAGTATCAGTGTCTCAATTGGTTGCACTACTGTTTATTTCTAGTCCTGAACAGCTGCACATTGTTGGTTTTGTGGTTTTATCACACTTTTATTTGGGTTCTTCCAACCTGTTTGAAAGCTAGAAGGGCTGAGGAAGCCCAATGATAGAAGCAATTAATATAAAGAACTGGCAGTGCCTTGGGGTGTGGCACAATGGGATGTTAACTTCCTCCCCTTCTCTGCAGATGTTCTGCCACAGTGACAATTCTCCCCTCATAAATGAAACGGTCTACCTGATAGCTGACATCAATGAGGAGGAGACACACTTCTCATTCCTTACAGATGAGAATGGGGAAGCCCACTTCTCACTGGATACCACCAGCTGGAACAGCACAATGGTTTCACTGAGGGTGAGTATCAGTACAGAAAAGGGAAGATAAAATGAAGGTAGGCTGAGGAAGGGGAATGAATCTGAGGATTTGGAGCACAGTCCTCTGGCTCCTGAACTAATCTGATGATATCTGTAGAAGTGTCTTTAATTACTCTACAGTGCCACCTCCTCAGGGAAACTGAAAGCTGTGCTGCAACAGTTCAGTCAAATGGCTGGAGCATGATCCTAATCTTTTGTATCCTCCCTCACCTTTGATCCCACTGAAAACATGTTAATCTGAATATTTCCTGAGAGGAAATCTCCCCTTTCTCCACTCTGGGACATGTTGGGGGTGGCTCAGAAGAACAGACAATTGATGCCTGTAGCTGCTGAAATCCACTTCTAGTGTCTGTCCTTACCCTGCAGCATCACCTAGCTTGTCCAGGCTCAGCTTGGCAGGTAGCTGCACTTGATCTCCCTTTCAATACCAAACCTTGAAGAACTTGGCTTCTTCTCCTCACAACATCTGATCCTACACGGGGAGCTTGTTGTTACCAGCCTGACACTACCCCCATCTTCCCACTACCTGCATTCCTGCAGCTGACATGGGATTCATGCCCAAGCAGTACAATCTCCTATTGCCATCCAATCTACCCAGGGTGAGGGTCCTAATTTTAGTTGGGCAGGATTTGGAGATATGTAATTATAGATTCTGTAATCTAGGAGGTAGATCTCTGTCCTCACGGGGGACAGGCTCCAGTTCTTGTTCCTAGGCCTATGGCTATTGCCCACAGAGCTCTAAATTATCTGCAGAGTAGTAGAGCTTCAACATACAGAAGCTTGTTTTGGTGTCTGTTGTGCTTCAGGGCATCTGATCAGAAACACTGAAAACGGAGGTGCTGTGCTGGGGTTAAAGTCCATTGTGGGTTGTGTCCCCATGGAAAGACAAAGGAGGAAAATGTGATTGTGGGCAAATCTACTAGACTTAGATTTTTGCTAAAATTTCATAAGAGAAAGGTCTTGTAAGAGACTTTAAAATGAAGAGTAATTTAAGCATAGAAGATGTGTAGTCTGTCATCAGCTCAGGTAATAACTTAGTTTTTTCAGCAGGTGTCCAAGCTCCCTTGAATCACTTGATGCTGATTGCTAACTCATGTTTTTCTGCTCTGAAGGGTGCCTACAACCTTGGAACAGATGATGAGCAAGATTCTTCTGAAAGTCAGACAGAATTTGAGGATAGCTTCCACTGGCTGAAACCTTTCTACTCTGAGAGCAACAGCTTCCTTGAGATCAAGGCCAGGGATGACGTGATGCCTTGCAATCAAGAACAGGAAGTTCAAGTAGATTATATCCTTGACTGGAATAAAATCTCTGAAGCAGACCACATTTCTTTCTACTACTTGGTGAGCACAGAAGACAGCTGAATCTCAGGGCAAGATTATGCTTACTGGCATTTTACCCTCTTCACACACACAATGTAGATACTCACAGAAAAGGGTAAACTGTCCTGGTATACACCCAGGACAATGTAAGTCAACTTGTGAGTTCTGTTCTGCACAATTCTCCTCCTGTTTTCCAGTTTCTGGACCTGCTCCTAGGCCTCAGGTGCTTTGCTTTGTAAGGAATGCCTTGAGCTAAGCTTGGGTGGTAGATGCCTGCCATTCACCCTACTTTCTATTAGGTTCACATGGGTGGCAGTGGAGTGGTAGCCTAGTTTGTGCTCAGGAGCTATGCCTCAGACTTCCATCTGTGTCTGGAGCATCTGTCCATGAGCTAAGAGGCAACCTCTGGGGCAGCTGACCTCCCTTGGCCTGTATATAGACAGGAAGAGGCTTAGTTGCACAGGGCCTTGATGCACTCCACAGGTATGTAATCATGTTTGGAGGAAGTCCACTTTCAAGAAAGTGAGTCTAAGGCAAGAGTATAACTACAGCCTAGCTGAGATCTTGGGAGTATTTTGGTTACTTGAACTGGGATCATTCGTACAGCCAAAAAAGAACTGTATCCAAGTAATGTGAAGATCAGAGTTCACTGGGGCTTAAAAGCAGCTGCTTGTAGCTTCAGACATACCTCTTTGCAAGTGGCCACATCTTCTCATTGCCTCACCAACACCTCTCAAGTCCTTTCCTTGCTGTGGTATCACTATCTCTGCTACACAGCTCTTTAGGTCATGTCCTGACAGAGAAACTTCCATGACGTGTGTCAGATGTCCTTCCCTCTTTTTTCTTTTCCCACTCTCCTTACACTGTCAGAATTCAGGCCTTTGAATGGCTCTTCTCTTTGCTCTTCAGGTGATAGCAAAAGGCAAGATCCTTTTCAGTGGAGAGAAGCAGGTGCCAATTACCCAACAAGAGAGTAAGTTGAAATAATGCATCAAGTGCCTCCTAACAGAACTCAGAGAACGATGACTGCTCTCCAGTGACAATCTGCAGGTGTTATTCTTATCCACAGGTGGGAGTTATTGAACTGAGTCCTTAGTGGTGCTCCACCTCTCCAGATCAACACAATCTCCTCTCCATTCACTGTCTTTCTAGGCAACTGTCTTTTTCCTGCCTTCTCTAATTGTTCTTATATCCAACTTTATGACTTGGCTGTTAGCTTGTGTCTTCGGCGAAGATTTAAAATTTGTTTAGCTTGTCTGTTTATCTAAGATGCAATAGAGAAGAGAAATATTTTTGCCAAACTTGAGCCAAGGAAGTGGCCAGTATCCTGGGTTTATTCCTAATCTGTGAAAGTGTCTGTATGGGATGTTCTTATCTGCATTTGATTCTTTTGTGTCCCACCCCCAAGGAGATGATTCAATTGAATGCTTTCCCTCTCTTCCTTGCTGCTATCTTGTGCAGATCTGCAGGGCTCCTTCTCATTGACTCTGACTATTGGCAATGACTTTCTGCCTGACATCAAGCTTCTACTGTATGCAGTCTTCTTGGATGGAGAAGTGGTGGCAGATGTGGAAAAGTTTCAAGTAGAAAAATGCTTTAGACACAAGGTGAGTAGAAACAAAAGGAGTGCGATAACATCAATTATGTGCTCTGTCCTGCTGTTGTTCCTGGTCTTGTTTTATCCTCAGCCAAGTGGTGCAAGCTGGATATACACAAAAGCAGGTGCCCAGTAGTTTTGGCTGGGAAAGAGAACATGTAACCCCCTTTTCCCTTGAATTCTTAGTCCCGCCCTCCCAAACACTGACTGGCAAGTCTTTCCCAAGGAGTGAACCAGGCACCCTTGAACTCTGTTTTCTCCCCCCATTCACCATAATAGAAAGTTACATCTCAACGTGAGGGAAAACTTCTTTCCTGTGAGGGTGGTGGAGCCTGGAACAGGCTGCCCAGAGAGGTTGTGGAGTCTCCTTCTCTAGAGACTTTCAAAACCCACATGGACGCATTCCTGTGTGGTCTGCCCTGGGTAATCCTGTTCTGGCAGGGGGGTTGGTCTCAGTAATTTCCAGACATCCCTTCCAACCCCAACCATTCTATGATTCTGTGACTTAGGAACACACTGTCCCCCATGTTCTCTCTAACACACAAGAGAAGTCTTCCTGCTTAGCTCCCTGAGGTATCTTTGGATCAGAGGATGGTGGATGTGTGTTGGTAGGGGAAATATGGCTGGGCTGTATTTACTGCAGCCCCTGTAACCTTCCTAATGGGTTTCCAGGAGTGTCTGTCTCAGCATCTTAGCCCCCTTCCCAGCTTTATTCTCAGTTTTTGCCTCTGCTGCACAGACATCTAAGAGTCACAGTGTCCCACTCTCCAATTTCAAGACCTCTGACCCTGTCTTCTTTTGCAGGTATCACTGGATTTTTCACACAAGGAGGAAGTCCCAGGATCAAAAATCAGTTTGGATATCAAGGCTGCTCCAGGATCTTTGTGCTCTGTCCAAGCTGTTGACAAGAGTGTCCTTCTGAAGAAGAACACCACCCTAACAGCAAACACAGTGAGTGCAGCCTGCCATGACCAAACCCCTACTGCCTGCTTGCTTTCTGTCTCCATGTGCTGGTGGGAGGCAGCCCATAGTCCATGTCAGGACATGGCTGCAGTGTTAGGTGGCTGTCCTGGCATTCCCCCTCCTTGCCCTCTCCTATGTTATGTGGTGATCATGTTTCTCATGCCTCAGATCTGAACTGTGAAACTCTGACTGGGACATGATGGAACCTGCATGGCAGTGCAGGGGTAGGTGGGGAAAGCAGCTTCAAAGAGATTTAGACTAGACATTAGGAAGAAACTCTTTACAGTGAGGGTGGTGAGACACTGGAACAGGTTGCCCAGGGAAGTTGTGGATGCCCCCTCCCTGGAAGTGTTCAAGACCAGGATAGACAAGGCCTTGAGCAACCTGGTCTAGTGGGAGGTGTCCCTGCCCATGGCAGGGGGATTGGAACTAGATGATCATTAAGGTCCCTTCCAACCAAAACCATTCTGTGATTGCTTCTATGAGAGGCTTGTGATTTTCACCTGGAGGGAGAGTGCTTAGCAGTTTTCCTCACATCCACGTGTCTCTTTGCTCTTCCATCTTCCACCAGGCAGTGAGGCTAAATCTTTGAAATGGAATTTTGCCCCAGTATGGTCCTCCTGTTCCTATGGCCAAACATTGCTGAATTATAACTGTATGACAGATGAGGCTGAGCACCTGTGCAGACAGTAGCTTCAGGACAGTACCCAGTGCATCCAGGGGCCGGTGAAAAGTAGTCAGGATTTAGTTGGCATCCAGGTGCCTTCTGACAATCTAGAAAGGCTGAAGCAGCTTATCTGAAAGCAGCTGTGTGTTTCAGAGGAATGAATTTAAGACTTAGAACAAAAATACTGCAAGAATTGAAAACCCCAGCAGCATTCCACAACGTATACCAGAGATCATACACGTGTATATGCGTCGTGCAAAGTTGTGAATTAAGCTCTAGCAGACCAAGCTGTTACAAAGACACCTCAACAAATCCAGGGAGACTTGCTGCACCTGTAGGTGGGACCCACAGTGTGATCTGGTGCACCATCTTACAAGGATGCTGTTCTAGTGCAGAGCACTTGCATCATCTACTAACAGGTATATAAAGTAGTAATCATTAAATAATATGTAAGTCAGAAGGGCCAATGCCTTGTGCTCAAACTGAATCATGCGGATTTATCCTAATCTTGCACCCTAGAGTTAAAAAGCCTGAACTGTCAGAGGTCAAAGTTTGCATACTAAAAGTTACTGGGCTATATCCACTCTTTGGGCCTCTGGTGCTTTAGCTTGGCCAGTGCCAACTTCCTCAACCACAAAGCTTTACAAAGTACAACAGAGGGCTACAATCCAAATAGTCACAGAATCACAGAATGGTAGGGGTTGGAAGGGACCTCTGGAGATCATCTAGTCCAATCCCTCTGCTAAAACAGGTTAATCTAGAACAGGCTGCACAGGAACACATCCAGGTGGGTTTTGAAACTCTCTAGAGAAGGGTACTCCACAACCTCTCTGGGAAGCCTGTTCCAGGGCTCTGTCACCCTCAAAGTAAAGAATTTTTTCCTCATGTTGAGGTGGACCCTCCTGTGTTCCAGTTTGTGCTTGTTGCTCCTTGTTCTGTCACTATGCACCATTGAAAAAAGACTGTCCCCATTCTCTTGACACCCAGCCTTCAGATATCTATAAGCATTGATATGATCCCCTCTCAGTCTTCTCCCAGCTAAACAGCCCCACATGTCTTCAGCCTTTCCTTATAAGAGAGAGATTCTGGTCCCCTCATCATCTTTGTAGCCCTCCATTGGGCTTTCTCCAGTAGTTCTCTGTTTCTCTTGAACTAGGGAGCCCAGAACTCAACACAGGACTCCAGATGTGGTCTCACTAGGGCAGAGTGGAGGGGGAGGAGAACCTCCTTCGAGCTGCTGGTCACATGTATTTTAATGCACCTCAGGATACCATTGGCCTTTTTGGCCACAAGAGCACACTGCTGGCTCATGGGCAACTTGTTGTCCTCCAGGACTCTCAGGTGCTTCTCTATGGAGCTTCTTTCCAGCAGGTTAACCCCTAACCTGTACTAGTGCATGGTGTTATTCCTCCCCAGATGTACAACTCTACACCTGCCCTTCTTGAACTTCATTAGGTTTACCTCCACCCAACTCTCCAGACTGTCCAGTTCTGGCTGAACAGCCTTGTGGTGTGTCAGCCACCCTGCCAGTTTTGTATCATCAGCAAACTTGCTGAGGGTACACTCTTGTCCCTTCATCCATGATGATTATGTTGAACAAGACTGGACCCAGCACTGACCCCTGGGGAACTCCACTACCCAGAGGTCTTCAACTAGACTGTGCCACTGATCACAACCCTCTGAGCTTTGTCATTCAGACAGTTCTCAATCTACATCACTGTCCACTCATCTAACCCACACTTCCTAAGCTTACTTATGAGGATGTTATGGAAGACAGTGTCAAAAACCTCCCAGACTGTGTGTGCCTTGCTGTGTGGCTTTTCCAGCAAATATCAGTGTGATTGAGATCCCCAATGAGCACCAGGGCATGTGATCATGAGGCTAATTTCAGCTGTCTGTAGAAGCCCTCACCAACTTCCTCTTCCTGATCATGTGGCCTGTAGTAAATATCCACAACTGTGCCACCTATATTAGCCTGCCCCTTAATTCTACCCATAAGCTTTCAACACATATTTATCCCACCCACTAGGCAGAGCTCAATACATTCCTGTTGCTTTCTCACATAAACAGCAACTCTACCACCTCACCTTGCTTGTCTGTTTTTCTTAAAATTTATGTCCATGACAGCATTCATTCTTTGCAGCCATCCCACCATGTCTCTGTAATTGCAATGAGATCATGGCCCTGTGACTGCACTCAGATCACTAGTTGTTTATTCCCCCTGCTGCATGTGTTGGTGGACAGGCATTTCAGAGACTTAATCTAGCAAGAAGGTTTCTCTGGAGGGGTGCAAGAGGAACCACCATAGTCACAGACATCCTTAAGGTGCTTGGTCTTCTAGCTCCCATCTTGGAAGGCAGCTAAGGAACATTTGTCACTACTTCAGTTGGCCTGGCTTTTCCCTCAGTTGCATGGGATGGTATAAGCCTTGCCATCTTGGACCACACCCACGCACCCCCACCCCCCCCAAGTCTTTCAATTTAAAGTCTGCCTCACTATTTGACCCATACACACCCTTGTTGCCTAGTTCCTTATGAAGACCTCTGTTTTTCCATTGCAGCTGGCTGAGAAAGTCTTTGATGACAGCTTTGCAATTGGAGGACGAGGGTTCCCTTATTACTTGGAAGACTTTGAGGCCTACCCTTGTCTGCCCCAGCAGCCCAGACTCCACAAAACTCGGATGGAAGCACCATGGTACCAAAGTGATGCCGATGTCTTTAATCTGTTTAAGGTGAGTGTTTGCACTCCCACTAAACTTCTCCTAAGCCAGTGGTTGCCAGTATGCCATCGTTAATACCTACAAGAATTTACTCTTGGCAAACTTCAGCTGCCCCAACTGTCATTGCTACAAGTGCCTTGTTCTTCGGTGTAGCCCACACTCATTTGAGGACTATGTGAAAAGGTGAAACTTATGCGTAAGCATAATGTAAATCACCTGAATAGAGAAAGACAGTGTTAAAATGAAAAAAGGGGAAAAAGAAAAAAAAAAAAAAGGATTAGTTTAGGCTACCATATCTATAAAAAGAGAGTAGCAAGAATACCTCAGTAAGACCTTAGTACCTCACCATATTTTGACTGAACACCACTTGGCTATTATTTTATTTGCAAAATTCTCTACTCTTTGTTTCCTTGGGTCTCTTCTAACTTCTCCTCAAAGCAGTTTTAATAAAAAGAAGGCCTTCACAACTTGGCTTTACAGCTAACTGTAAAGATAACTGACAAACTAAGCCAATCTGCTAACAAGCACAACAGTCAGAAAAAGATTAGCAACGCATCTGCTAACTGAAACCCATGACCAAAGAACTGAAGCCCTGGATTCATCCTGTGAGATCTTACTGGATCCAAGGGTGGTGAGATCTTTCTGGGATGCATAAAGAAGAGTGTTTTCAGCAGGTCGAGGGAGGTTATTCTCCCCCTCTACTCTGCCATAGTGAGACCACATCTGAAGTATTGTGGCCGGTTCTGGGCTCTACAATTCAAGAGGGACAGGGAAATACTAGAGAGAGTCCAACGGAGGCTATGAGGATAGTTAAGGCGCTGGAACCCCTCTCTTATGAGGAAAGGCTGAGAGACCTGGGGCTGTTTAGTCTGGAGAAGAGAAGATTGAGAGGGGATCTTATCAATGTTTATCTGAAGGGTGGGTGTCAAGTAGAAGGGGCCAG
>WUAM01000314.1:657476-671195 GCA_024336885.1 Actenoides hombroni
TTTCCTTTTTTCCTTTTTTTTTCCTTTTTTTCCTTTTTTTTTCCTTTTTTTTTTTCCTTTTTTCCTCTCTTCTCTCTTTCTTATCCTCTCTTTCTGGTTTTATACTTGTTTTGTCAGTATTTTTCCTCTTGAGACCTAGAACTGCTAACCATTATCATGTCAACAATTAGCAGGTACACTTCTTGTGGGCAAGATTTAGGTAATGTACTTTCTCATACATTAGCAATATTTTTTTCCAGTAAGACTGAGATGATGTTGTACTGAATGAGGCCTTGGGTCACAGATAGCTGGGCCTCCATGCTTGGATATGTCAGGTGTTTCTGACATGACGTGCTAAACAGCGCGTTTTAACAGAAAGCACAGCTGGGACCAACTGTGTTAGCCACTGGTTATTAATTTGTTGAAAGCTGGAGGCACGTGTAGCGCTTTTAAGTCATACAAGGAAGCTCCAGGGCACCTCACAGACATGCCTTCTCCCCCACCAGACCACTTTGTACTATAACACACCACCACCAAAAACAGAAGAGGTCTTTGTCCTGGATGTGAAAACAGTACCAAAAGAATGTGACGGTGTCAGGAAACAGCTTGACATTGATGTGACTGTCAGGTATGATATCCCTAGGGGCTCTTTCTTCAATGGAAGGAAGTGGTAGCCCAAGTAGAAAGACTCTTTTCTCTAATCCCAAAGAGATCATGAACGGAGAATTAAGGCCTGGAGAAGCGTGGGAATGCACTGACAGTGGCTTACAAAACCACAGCAACTCAGTCAGCATAGAGAAGCTCAGCAGCCCCCAGAGCACCAGCAGCTGAGATGGCAGTGTTCCTAAGAACCAGAGTTCTTACCCTGGAGGACACTTGGCAGCCTGGGTTGAACCAGATCAGAAGTTCATTCTCTTGCAGTGTGAACCCCTGCTAGAACCAGACAGCAAAAACTCCAGTCCCTATCTGTGTTTCACTTGCCTGTATCTGTCTAGGATGATTGTCCCAGTCCATATTCTCCACACCCTACTGTCTTGAAAGAGAACAATGTCAACATTGCTGCTCTCAACCTATATCAAAGATCACTTACACCTGTTGGAGAGGGCAGCATGAAGATTAACCATAACATATCTGCTGCATAATCTGTCTCCATGTTGAGCAAGTAGATGGGGGCAATTTTTTGTCCCTTTCTCCCATCAGTAAACATGCTGCTGAATCTCCTAGAGATGCTGTGATGCCTTCCACATCTAATGTGCTTCTCCCCACCATTTTTCAGTTACATAGGGAACCGTGAGACAAGTAACATGGCCCTGGTGGAGGTGGAGATGCTGTCAGGGTTCATTCCTGTGAAGAGCTCTGTGAAAGCGGTGAGACTTTTTCCTCTGGCCTTCCTTGAAGATATGAAAATCTAATTTCCAGCTGCAGCTAAGCCAGAAATATCCAAACATCTAAGAACTGCTGGAGAATGGTAGCTACTTAGCTTGCTACAATTAAACTAAGCAAGTGCAGATATGGTGTGATATTTCACAAAGCAAATTTCCACTTGCAGAACTGATTGTGCAGTTTTTCCTCTTCATTAGTGAGGATCACACATGGGAGTAAGAGGTTGAGGAGGAGCTGAAAAGCACCTAGTTAAAATCATATAGGGTGCACTGAGACCCTTCACTTGTTGCCAGTGCCATTTTTAGGGATACTTGATAAAGCAGTGTTGAATCTCATAGAGTTGTTCAATGACATGCTCCCGTGTTCCAGGACACAGTCAGGAAGGCCCATCATAGCCTCCTACTATATTTCCCTTTGCTGCAAGTGCTGAAAGTAGGAATATGGCTCAAGGAGACTTTTCTAAGGCTTTGTGGACTCCCAATAATCTCAACGTTATTATAGCTGGGGAACGCAGGCCTTTTCCTGACTAGGCTGAGTGCTTTAGTCAGCAATGTTCACTGACAAATACCAAAGTTTGTGTGAAACAACAGAGAAGGCCAATGAGCTGATGCTAACCAAGGTCATCTCTTGTCTTCCTATACAGCTGGAGGAGATACCACTGGTGAAAAAGACAGAGATAAAACCAGACAAAGTCACAATCTACTTGGAAGAGGTAAGAGGAAGACCACAGGGAGCTGCTCACTGAAGTAGTATCAACTGCAGTACTTTGCATTGGGACTCTCAGAGATCAGAAATACAAATCTTTAGTCTGGACAAGTGGGCTACAATTTTGGTGAAAGAGGAAGAGGTTGGAAGAACCTGGAAAGACGGAGAAAGAAATCTCTGACACGCTGGGATTAAAGTCAGTATGTAGGTGACTTTGAGATGGCCAGTGCATTTTTGTTCACTTCTGTTCTTCTCTCCAGCTGGGGCACACTGCTCTGAAGCTTAACATCACAGTGGAACAAGATGCTGAAGTGCAGAACCTGAAAGCGGCAACAGTGCATGTCTACGACTACTATAAGCCAGGTAAGATTTCACTGACATAGGCAATGAGGAACTATTATACCCTTCACTCAGACACTGTTTTGTCTATCCTCCTTAGTCCCTTATCTCCCTTACTCCAGTGCGCTTCCCCCTGTCATTCCAACCTCGGGTTTTGTCTGTACAAAACTTCCAGATTCAAGTGACACAATCAGTTGCTTTTCTGTTCTTGAGGTGAAACTGCCTGGCACGATGATTACATTGCGATGTGTATGTGTTCAAAATAACTGTGGTTTTTGACTTCCTCTACCTTCAAGATACATCTCTGTGGAAAGAAAGCTTCTCTGTCAATTTACCATGTCTTCTCCAGCTCCTTAGCTCCCTTGAAAATGCTTAGGCATTTATTTAAAATCCGTGTTACATGCTGCCACCCTGATCCACCAGAAGGCAATATTTAGTTCATGCTTTTCATGTGGAGTGTAATAATCCTACCATCCATTGGGTGCTGTAATGTCTCAGAGGATAACGGGAAAATAATTCCTTGCCCTTTAAAGCTCTAAATGAGCTATCAGCACATGGAAGAGAGATCTTGAAGTAATTTTTTAATGTCTCTGATTATTCCATGCTCAGTATGAGCCAAAACAGCAGATGGAACATTAAGAATTATTAAAAAAAAAAAAAAAGAATTTGAGAACAAAATGAAAAAACTACCACTGGAGATTGAGAAATCAGTGCTGCAGGCCTACATGTTGTATACCAAATTCCATCCTTGCTTCCCCTTCCACATCATGTCAAGAAGAGGAGACTTCTTAATCCAGCCTTTACAGAGCTAAATATTGTCACCTACTATGCTCTCTCTTTGTTATTCCATCCTGTGCAAGAACTGTTGTGCTTATTGCATACAATTTAAACAGTGTTATTTGACATGAAAATACCAATTATCAGTGAAAAAGCAGAGCTCTCAGGACACACTATTGAAAGGTTCTCTGTTTGCCAAAATGTCCTTGCATTAGAAGGTATCACAATGCATAAGAGAGTCTTTTACAGCTGTATGGGAGACATGATGGGGAGACAAGACTGTTGCTCTGACCCACTGTAGACATTTTTCATAGCTGCATTCACAGTCTGAAGAGTAAAAAATTAAGGCAGTGGGATGGTTGTGTTAAAGAGGAATAAGCTTGTTATTACTCTGCCATGCAGTTCTGCAGCTCACCACCCTTTCTTTTTTGCTTTTCCAGATGACCGCATAGCAAGAGAATATGTTTTCCCTTGCAGTTCAGGTTAGTGTTAACTGGCTTCCAGAGTGGGAACAGCAGAGGTGGTAAGCAAGCAAAGCAGCCCCCTTCCTCCCTGTATTTCATTCTATCATGTGCTATCCTGTAGGCTGAACTGAGATACACTGTACTAATCGTGGCTACAGTCTCTAGTCCAGGTATAATCTCAGTGCAGACCAAGGCTTGAGCATACCATGGAAGGTTAAAAGCATCTGTTTATATTATATTGCTTCTCACTTGGGCAGTCCTTGCAGCATTCCAAATCTGAATGCAACCAGAAATGCCTATGTCAATGACAAAAATGTGTTGCAACTCATCGCCTAAGATATTTAGTCCTTAGATAGCTTCCTAAAAATTCATCAGTCACTTTGTGTTTTCTTGCTTTTTTTTCCGCAGATGACCCGAAGAAGGGTTCCTACTAGAATGCCCTGGCTCTGAAACCAATAATCTGAGTTTTCTCCTTCCATAAGGAAGACTTCATTGCTCTGGCTCGCCTCTCTCCTGCTGTGTCGGACGCACCCTATTTCCTTTGATATATGCCCTAAGTTTCTACGTGAAATCTGGCTTGATACACAATAGTTTGGGATCAAGTGAAATAAAGTATGTGGAACCTGGAAAGGAGGCAGTAACTTGACAGTTGATAAAGTACGTACAGATTTTAATGCCTCAAAAAGAGAGAAACATTACTTAGGTCATGGTTACATACTTTGCCCAAGTCTTAGTGACTTAAGTGGCTTAAGTCTTCCCCTCCTCCCTGAGTCCTATCTCTAGGCTATCTTCTCAATAGAGTTAACACAACAGTTTGTCTGCAACTGAACACGAAGCAAAAAAAAAAAAAGGCACTTTTAACCCTGATATGGCTCACTGCATGGCCCTATGAATTATCTTTCTGTCACAACTGAAGAGCAGGAACAAGTAAGGAGAGGCTAAGGGAGAACTACTTTATCAGTTCTTCCAGATGAAAAAGGACCGTGTACAAGTGTCTTATGAAGGGAGGCCATGAGACCAAAATATTTTCCCTTCCAAATTCACTACATGTTGTGTGGCCTGTTGTTTCTTTCCATTACTTATGTCATAGAATCATGGAATGGTTTGGGTTGGAAGGGACCTCTAAAAGTCACCTAGTCCAAACCCCCTGCGCTAAGAAGGGACATACTCATCTAGGTCAGGTTACTCAGAGCCTCGCTGAGCCTCACCTTGAACATCTCCAGGGATGAGGCCTCAACTACGTCCCTAGGCAACCTGTTCCAGTGTTCCCCACCCTTATGGTAAAGAACTTGTTTAAAACCATTGCCCCTTGTCCTGTCACTACAGGTCTTTGTAAGCAGTCCCTTTCCCACCTTCTTGTAGGCCCCCTTCAGGTACTGGAAGGTCACTATTAGATCTCCCTGGAGCCTTCTCTTCTCCAGGCTGAATAACCCCAGCTCCCTCTGCATACTTTCATAGGACAGGTATTCCAGCCCTCTGATCATTTTTGTGGCCCTCTGCCGGCCCCACTCCCTCAGGTCCATGTCCCTCCTGTACTGAGGGCTCCAGAGCTGGACACGGTACTCCCGGTGAGGTCTCACCAGAGCAGAGCAAAGGGGCAGAATCACCTCTCTTGATCTGCTGGCCATGCTTCTTTTGAAGGGTAGACTAACACTTGTGTATATGACTTCTGCATGTCACCATCTTGTAGAGGACTGGGGTAGTACCTGAACAGCATCATAAGTCCTAATTGGGTAGAAAAGGACAATCTTCCCTCAAGACACAGACTGAGCAACAAATGATGCCCAGGAGATATGAGCCTGGAAGAATTAAAAAGAGCCTACATGTCTGAAAGAGACAAGAAGTTCAGAAAAGCCCTTGGCACTGACACAGCCTAGCTAGGAGGAGTGGCAGAGGCAGGCAGAGACCTTTCAATCCACATCTGTAGGTTTGCTCCAGCTGTGGACCTGAATTCAACTGGAGACAGCAGAAAAAAAAGATAGGGTGATCTTGTATGCAGTTGACTGTACCTGTGAATTCACCCCTTGTGCATTATAGGGGGCTTACCCACCACCTTTACTGCTGGTGCCTGAAAATCACAATGTGAGTGACTTCCCTCTGCACACACCAACTCCTGATTAACTCAGAATCCAAAAATGATGAAAGCTTATTATGTACCCTGCCTGTGGAGTAGGACATACCTTGATAATACTTTTTGGGCTCTGAACAGTACAACAACCAACCGACCCACCCAGTTGTAAGGCATGACCCTGCTTCCCTCACCCCCTGCCAATGTGGTCAGTCTCCTCCTCTCACAGTCCTGGTTGCCAAGCTGCCCTAAGACCTTCACCTGGTCTTAGTGTCTGTGCTTTCACCACCACCCTGCATCCCTACTTGCCCCAGTCCCTTCCCTCCCATTCTCATTTTCTCCTACCCTCCATCACCTGCACCAAGATCCTCTCGCTCCATGTGTCTCCTGCTCTGAGACCTGCTAACACTCCCATGAAGACTTCAGCCCACACCCTGCTCCTGGAACACTCTCTCCTCTGCCCAGTAGTGTCTCTTGCCAACCCCTACATGCAGCCAAGGGAGGGATTATTCCTGGTTCTCTGCTTCCCTTTCACACTGCCCTGCTCCTCCACTGTAACCCCAAGTCCCAGTCCCCATTGTCCAGGTGGCCTGCTAAACTGCTGCCAGAGCTGCTTGTCCCAAGAACTTTTGTTCCCAAAAAGGTTCATGCCTCTTACAAAGTTCTCTGCTTGCCTAAGCATTCTGTCCACTCCTGTGTTTCTCCTCTCTTCACTTTAATGGTTGGCAAATATATCTTTTCCTAGTTGACCTAACCCTCCTGTACGATGTGTGTGCCTCTTTCCCAATGGTGCATGACCCCTGCTGACTCTTCCTCTTGTCTTCTGTTCTGGTTTTGTCCTCTCTTATTTAATTTGTTATTATGTATTTCTCTGTGTCCCCTTTAGGCAGAGAAATTTTTCACACCTCTTGTAGATTTCTGCAGTTGGTGTTCTTTTCATTATCATCTCTTCCTCCGAATTGTAATTTTCCCCTTTTTTTGTTTGCTTTGTATGTATGCCCAAGTATCCAACACTGAACTCTAAGTTCAGTCCTAACTACACCTTCTTTTATATCATGCACCACTACTCAATGTTCATCTTTTTCTATAAACAATCAGAAATTACTGTCTCTGTAAGTGTGATTTGCAGTATTACTTTTTTTTACTCCTGTTTTTTGTTTGTTTGGTTGGTTGGTTTGTTTTGTTTGTCTATTTTTTAAAATGCAGAGTGACTGTAGCAGGCCCTTCTTTGAAGATCATCAACCCCCTGTCTTGGACTTTGACATACAGGACTAATTCCCATAAAACGGAGTTCAGTTTTCCCATTTCAGCTACCCATGTCCAGGCCATCTGGATGGGTCATTCAACAGCCTCAGTCACTGTGCTCCTTCAGACTCTGGCAACACCCAGTCACATCCTGTCAAGACATTAACTCAGATGGCTAATCCTTACCTGTGGCACTACTAGAAAAAGATAACAATCTAAGGAATTTCAGGATGGGACACATGCAACAGGAGTGTAAGGTGTAGGCAGATGGCTCATCAGGATATGCAGTGCAATTAGCAAGGTAGAACACACAAAAGGTGGGAGTCAACAAGATCAGGACTTGGAGAAAAAGTGACTAGGTGGGCTGTCATCCTTGGGAGGTGATGTTTCTAAAGAGGAAGTACCTAGGAGAGAAAAAAGGGGTAAAATGAACATAAAATGAAGCAAATCATGTCACCGTGGTTGTTTGGGGGGGTCCCTGTGTAGCAGGCCTTTGCCTGATCAACACAGATTGCAAATCTGTTTTTCACTGAACATTCACAACAATCTGTCCCTAAAGTGGGCAGAGCCAGCCCCTTCACCTCTATTCATCATTGTTCTTGTGGCTGTCCAGTACGGACAGGAAAAGAGGAAAACAGAAGTCTCACAGCAGTGCCTAACAAGCATTTAGGGTAGAAAGAAAACCTGAGGAACCAAGTGATTCTGTGGACAACTGACACAAAAAGAAAGACCTGGAAGAGGCCTCCAAGGAGCATTCCCCTAGCATTGCCCCTTCCCAAGACATCATGGGAGTCAATAAGTACTGTTTGATGATGCTCTGTCTTGGACAGGAAAGGACAAGGGAACAAAGTGGGCCCTACAATCTCCCAGTCGCCTTCCTGGCAAGTTTCTGTCTCTGGGTATTTGGGCCGAACTGAAGGGACTTCGGGAGGAAGGTTCTCTAATCTGGTTGAACCTCAGATAAGGAGGTTATAAAGACAAAACGGAAGGCTCTAACGCAGTGTGCTCGGCGTCCCCATTGAGACAGGCTGTCCTGTCTCTAAATGGACATGTGTCAAAGGTCTGTTTTACAGTTTATACGATCAGATGGCTATGAAATTAGTTCTAAATAGAAGCAGGCCCACCAAGATTTGTCTCCTTTTGATGATAGGAAGTCTTGCCAGCTCGTACCTATGGGGGGTAGGTAAGTAAGGAAATCAAGTGTGGGAAATGTGAATGCAAACATGTTTCTTGCTTGTGGTTTCAAATCAGATCGATGTTGTTCAGCTGCAAATGAGAGGAGCTGAGGAAGCTGGCAAAGCACAGGGTTGGAAAAGAGCTTCCTTAAGATAGGAGTGTTCAGTAGAAGTCAGTGAGGTCTTTGTCTCTTGGTGCAAACACTAGGGAACACAGTAAGTGGCTAGTCTGTACTGGGTGAGCAAGCTGATTCTTGCCTTAATTTTGCTGGTGGTAGAAATGTTCTCCCTGTCCTTGGTGACATCCCCAGGAAACATCTTCCAGTGCACAAAAGGAACCTTTTCTGTGTGTAAGAAAAGGTGGGGCATGAGTAGCTGGCAGATGGCCAGGAGACTTCCTCCCATCATCTCACTACAGCTGCTGTGTGGGTCTTCTTTGTCGAGATGGCCTGGAGGCAATTGGGAAATTTCCTGCAAAGTTTTGCAGTTTCAGCCTGCAAAAGAGAAGGTCCTGAAGAGCATAGTACAGGATGCAGCTAACAGGCAATCAGATAAGTAGCATCTCAGATAGTAAGGGATCTGTTTGCAAAGAAAAGCTCTTAAAAGGAGCGAGAAGTAGGCCCCTCAAAAGGAGGACTGTAAGCACATGAGCTGGCCCCAAATGGTTTCTGGCCTTGTTAGAGTGCTATTATAAAAAAAAAATAAAAATAACATACTTAAAATCTATACATGAAGAAGGCAGTCTGTACAATGGCCAGGCAGGGATCTGCTGAAGCATTGATAAATCATAAAGGTTTGATTTGTGAGGCTTATTAGGGCTTTTGTTGTTATCTGCCAGTACTGTGCAAATAGGACTGAGGGAATACTCTGCTTCTAGTGGGTGCAGAGACATCAGTGTCCTAGGCTTTCACAGAGCCTCTGCATCAGTCACATGGGAAAATGAAAGGACCTCTCATCCAGAGAGACTTTAGGACACAGGACAGATGAGCTGTCTGTTGACACTCAGTTGCAAACACTTCTGGAAGCTTGGGCACCTGGCTTCTGTCCTGACTCATGCATATTCCTGTATGCTCAGCTAACATGCTACAAGAGAAGTGATGCTACAGAGAAATGATCTGTGAGTCTGCCTTCCTTATTTCTCTGACTTTTTACCCCCAAAATATGAAAGAAATTCATCACTGCAGGGCTGTAGTTGGGAATTGTAAGGCTTGTTACTGGAGATGTTGACAATATACAGAATCTAAGGTTTATTCAAAGCTTTTTATTTTCTCCTTTTTGAGGCAAACAGTTACCTAGATTGTTCACTTGTAGCTGCAGGACAGTGACAGACTTTTAAAATAGCTACTACCGAAAATCGTGTGAGACTCCATGGATCCATCTCATGATCTGTACTGTCTCTGTGCAAGGTAAGCATACCTATAGACTCACATGTGACAGCCTGTTCATTTTTAATCTTAACCTATAGTTATTTTTCTACCAAACAAATAGCTGCATCAAGGTGCTTGTACCAAACCACAGTTAAATCCAAGACAGGCAGTAGATGATTTTTAAAGTATTCTTGGATTTCTTTTGTTAACCTCTGTTCCAATTTAAGGGTAAAGACTCTGGAATGTGGCTTACCTTTGACATTCAAAGAGGCTTCTTTCCCGACAAAAGTCTAAAACTCGTGACTTCTTGTGTTGTACAATTTGCCACACAGCAGGCTCATTCCCACACTCTCTCTTAGGTTGCTAAGCAATGTAGTTGGTACTGTCTCAGTGGCCAGGCCCTGTAACATTTGGAAGTAGACTGATAGGTATCAGTTTTTGCTTGTTGACCTGGTTTTCCTTTCATATGCAGGTTGCACCTTAAAGGTGGTAGTGAGGAGAAGGGTGCCTTCAAGGTACTGCAGGTAACTAGCCCCTGGTGCTGGTTCCTCACAAACAAAGCATTCTGATCTTCCCATTATGTGTTCCAAGTTCTCACTTCCCGAAGGGAGCAGAAGGGTGTTTTGGCCTGCATTCATCTGTTTCTTTGAGGGATGGGAAACTAAGATGAGGAGATGTGGTGGCAGCTTCTCTCATTTCGCAGTATAAAAACCTGGAGAAGCCTTGTAATGGTAGGGAGTGCAGATAAGTCATGTAGGAAATAACATGTAGGACAGGGATACGGGAGAGATGGTGGTATGTAAAGACCTGTCTGAAATGTGGGGCTGGAGAGGTCAGGAGAGGACTTAGAAACTAGCACAGTCAAACGAGCTTTTGCTCAGAAACAGGACAGAACGACAATTAGATCCTGGGCTTGCTGTGATCATCCCTTGTCCAGCTTCTTCCTTCTGGGCATTGTGATTAGCCAGACTGGCCAAGTCTAGCAGCAGGTCATTGAAGAGCTCCATTGATGATGCTGTGGATGGTGTCTATGTGTGGATAACAAAAGCAGAGACCTGGGCAGCCTTCTAAGAAGTACGTTGCAGGAACTGCAATGTAGAGTTATTCCACTTATATGTCCCAGAAGACTGGGAAAAATGTCAACCAGTTCTCTGAGCAGGAAGACATCCCTGGTTTGGAGGTTGGTCTGAATCAGACTTCTGCCTCCTCTTGCATGTCAATGGTATAGATCAGCTCTTGATGGCTGGGGCTGAATACATTATGAGCTATCATGTTCCCTGACAGTGTGCACGAAAACTCCAGTCTTCCTCATCACAAGAGTTTACCTCCTGAGGTACCTGAAGATGATGGTCTGGACTGGAGTGAGTAAATGAGTATGGGAAAGGGAAAGAAGGCAAATGCAGATACGTAGGCTAGATGTCCATTTATATGCTTGTATTATATGAATCTGTATGGCACAGTACGCAGACAAGCAGTGCTGTTTACTCATCTGAGTATGAGGTTCATTTGCTATCAGTTGTCTTCCTGATAAATTGGAAAAAAGTCAACTCAGAGGTGCACTTTTCCTGCGGGTCCACTGAGTGTCACCATCGCTCCATGGCTTGCTCTGCAAGATGCCGTTACACCAGCAAAACTCCTTTGATGAAGTGGGTTGGAATAGAAAAAAAAGTATGTCATTCGAATGAAAATGGGCTGCTTCTTGCTAAGAAGCTGGGAAGTTCCGCACCTAAAACGTGAGCAAGCAAAGCTACCTGTGAAGCAAATCCAGGTTTATGCTTAGGCATGGCGCTTGACAGGTTTCCAGCCACAACCTACAAGCCAGTCTTACGAACTGTAGCATGAGCATTGGGGACAATTATGGGATAGAGCGAGTGCTTCATCAGAGGACACTAAAAAGGCCAGCATTCTACCATTGAGCAAAATGGGCAGAATTTGGTGAGCAGATAAGAGATTGGGATTTACAAAAATAATGAAGGTGGTGGATAAAATGAATGGAAAACTGTTTTGTCAGCAAACCTTTCCGTGGCAAACTCAGGGCATGTGATAAAACTAGTTGGTAATCAATTTAAACAAAAATGGCACTTTATACCATAAGAACGGGAGTTATAAGAGCCAATAACATCAGCAGGTTCAAAAAAGCTTATAGACGATCTAGTGCCTCTACCAAAGGGAATGGTGATGTATCCTCCACCATTCCTACCACCATGCTTGGATGTGGGAGTACAACAAGGGGGATGGACTGTAGATATTGGCCAGGTGCACCTGCTCTCCTTGAAAAGTATTAAGGGCAGAGGAATCTTAAAGGTGGGCTGAGAGATCAAGGGGCTTCCTTCCTGGGCCAATGGAGATGAGTGGGAGCTCCTTACTTCTTCAAGTAGAAGAATGTTATCCTGGCAGGGTGGTATGCAAGTTCACAACAGACATGTGCACACATGCGAACACCGATGGCAGACGGGACTTCAGAGACATCCACCTAAACACAGGCAGCATCAGTGGTCTGCTCCTGTTTCTAAAGACCAGCACACAGAGCCACAGGAGAGTACAACCACACCGGAAATAATTAAAACAATCCGTTACAAATACAGTACAGACTGTGATCAAGTGCAAAACTCGGATGGACAGACATACTGATCGCATTTGACAAGCTTAGTTCAGCCCTCTCCTCTCTCCGTTTTCCCACACTGGTTCATCTCTGATCCACCTTCACCCATTTATTTCCCTGCCTGTGATTCTTACTCCAAACACAGCAGTGTAGTCTTGTGAATCCTCAAATTCTCTTTCAACCCCTAGCAGTGTTGCAGCAGTTCCCCTTTCATTTGCATAGATTCCAGAGAGTTTCCTCCCTTGAATCGACTTCAGTGGGATTTGCAATAGGGACAAATGGCTTAGTGGGTCATCCAGTCGTTGATTCACAGGGATTACATTGGCTGGTTTTCCTGCCTTGTCATTGTTCCTTTGATCACTATCTGACCTTTTCTTTTGAATAGCTTTAAATATCCCCTATAGCTATATTATTTTATTTTTTTTTAGAGAATCAGCCAGAGAGGTTTCCATCTGAATTAAAAAAGCTAGCATTTAAAGTAGGTATGTTTGGTAACAACATAAAGGCCCTACTGTACAACGTGTTTTGCTGCTTTTCAGGCAGCAGCAAATGTTATTCTGTGATTCCAAGCCAACACGACTGGATCTCCTGTGAAATGATAGTCTAGCACTTTTATTACTGACCTAGATGCAATGTTCTTGCAATACAAAGCTCAAACGCGTCACATACAGGAGCATTTTTGACACATAACAGCATCAGCGGTGCTACAACTTCTGCATCTTGTACACATATAAGGAGCATCATTTGCTTCTGCTTCGCTTCTTCCCACACACCCATGGTGCGCGATCCATCATCTTTAATGGAAATTCACCAGCTTTCACCAAGATGAGCTACTGGTCTGACCCAATAGGGCAGTTCTCATTCTCACAGAAAGAGTCATGCTGACTACAGCACTATTATTAAAAATGAGTGAGTTTGCCCCAACCGGTAACTTACGCTAAGTCAGGCAACTGACAGCAGAATTGATGCTCTTCGAGAGTAATGAACAGGAGCAAGGCCCAAGCGCTAGCACGGCGCAGCTTCCCTTCTGAAAGCTGCCAGCAAGCTCTGGCACTGTGGTTTCTTAACCCTGCTTACGCGGGTTTCCACTGTGCACCTCTCCCCGCGCTCTACGTGACCTGGGCAGAAAACCCGCTAGAAACCCACGATGACCCCCGTGTCCTGTTTGTTCATCAAAGCTCGTCCCAAGTACCACAACAAACATTTTTATAACGTGCATAACTACTGTTTAGGAAGATTAACCGGTCTCCAGAAGGACCGATCCCAAGGTGTGTCCCAGCGCAGAGGACACGGTCTCTGCACGGCACAAGAGGGCTCGGTGCCTGCTCTGTGGCCAGGTCGCGGCGCTTATCAAGACCTCGATGCCTCCGTTCCCTTCCCCGGCAGGACCGGACGGGTGAGCGAGGCGAGCCCGCCACCACTCCCAACCCCAACCCCAACCCCAGGCGAGGCCCCGGCCCCCCGCGGCTGCAGCTGGGCCCGACCCTGCGTTCCCCCCCCAGGCCATGGCTGCCGGCACGGCGGCACCGGCACCCGGGGAACGAGGTCACATGCGCGGAAGCGCCTCGAGGGAGGAAGTGACGAAGAGGCGGGGAGCCCTCGAGGCCAAGATTTT
>WUAM01000314.1:671295-716539 GCA_024336885.1 Actenoides hombroni
CCCCCTGTTTTTGTTTGGTTGCTTTTGTTGGTTGTTTTTTTGTTTGGTGTTTTTTTGTTTGTGTTTTTTGGGGGTTTTTTTTAAAGTGTTCTTAGAGCCTAAAAAGTATGCTAGGAAACTGAACTAGTACTGACAAAATGCTACAAATGTAGTCCGAATTTAAACTATTTCTGTGCTACATATAATAAACTATGGCAGCTTTAAGTTGTTCTTACTTATTTTCTGCTTTCAGTAACAAGCTTGATCCAAATCAGAGGATGAATGAAGAATCTTCAGACTGTTGCCATGAGATACTCAGGCAAACTTTCCCAGAACTTAAGTGGATTGTTCAGATAAACACAAAGAAACTAATGTTATAATTTGAACTTTCAAGGAGTTAGACAACTTGCCATTTTTTATATACATTGTCCATCAGTGGACTACACTGTAACACGGCACACACAGATGTGACAACCCTCATATTTAAGACATTTTAAAAGAAAAATTGTACCCTATATTCAAGGTGATAATTACCATATTACCAAACTACTAATTTCTACTTTGATTTGCTAGTATCAAGCACTCAAATTACATCTTATACTCTCCCAAGATGCTTGCTATAGCTGAGGTTGTTTCATACACCATTTTCAAAAACTAGCAGGTTTTCTTCTTACTAGTGCTTATTTAAAAATTCCCAAGAAGGCAGATGGAGGCAATCCACAAAGCAAGACGGTAAAGAATTTTTTCTTTTATTTTTTTTTTTTTAATCTTAGATAGCATTGACCATCAATTTTTTGCACTTCAGGAAAAAGACAATTGCCTTAGTAACAGAAAGCAAATGACAAACTAACCAACAATATGGAAGATTGACTGTGTCAAACCACAGCAAAAGCCATCTTAACTAAGCAGCAGCATTATTAATGTATGACATTAAAACTTGTTTATTATTTTTCTAATCAGTTTGATGTACAGTGTTTTTCTACTGTTCAGTAAATTATTACCCAAGTAATTTATTTATGGGCAACAAAAATTTGTCTAAGAGCTGTTTGTAAAGCTGTAGGGTTTTCTTCATCTTCTAGTGCAGGAAACATGTAGCTAATTAGAGTGAAAAATATCACATGTTTAGGGGAAGATATTTTAGCCTAGTCTAGTCCAGAAAGAAAGCTGAAGAAAAAAAACCCACAAACACCACACTTCCCTCTTCCTCCAAATCACTACAGGCCAATTCCATTTGGGTTTGGTTTTTGTTCTTTTGAGATGCATTCTCAAGTAAATGACAGTCATTCAAGTTTCACAGAGAACAAGATAGACTGACAGATTATTAAAACCTTCTTAAGGGACAAAAGGACACAGGAAAATCTACCTAAGAGAGCCCAAAAGAAAAGCTTCTGTACAAGGATGCTCATAATTAAGCAGCTGACAATTTTGCAAAACAAATTCTTACAATTCTTCTACTAGTAGTGTTCGCGGGATTATTTGCAAATATTCTGACCTTCATTATAAAAATGCAGCAACGTAAGTGCTGAGCACATTAAAAGAGATGGATAGGTGTGTTTTGATATGTAGCTTGACATGAGGTTATAAAAATACAAATTTAGCAGTAAGTACAGCCTGGAAAAAGGACTGATGTTCATACTGCTAATACTCCAGAGGCAAGTTTTGAGGCTTAGGATTTAGATTTCAATAAAATTCTGTTTTTATTGTCCTCCTCTGGGGAATGAAATATGTTTTCATGCTTTAGAAGCTTCAGTAGCAATCAGCTAGTGCAAGCACCTGAAGCTGGATCAACTTACTTCATCATTGAAGCTCCAGAGCCTAACTACAAACTGTTACATCTTTACTGACAGCCTTGGGAAGACACTAAGCAGGCAGGAATTCGTCTGAAGGCCAGGCATTCTTTCTATGCACACTGGGGACTCTAAGTGACTATCCAAATTACCTTACTTCCTGTGGCATTCATCAGCTCACCAAACTAAAACTAGATGTGGCAATAAAATTGCCCAGCAACCACAGTTACCACTTAAATTTATGACAATTTCATTTTGCAAATATAAACCTTATACAGATGGTAGATATACAGTGTGTCAATCCCTTCTTATACATGAGACCTGAAGGATAGCTCTACTTGAAAAAACTCTACTTTATCCCCTACTTTATCCCCCCCCCCCCCCCCCCCCCCCCAAAACCTGTGGGCAAACCAGCGCGCATCTTTTTTCGCTGATCTTACTTGTTCCTCAAGGATGAAGCGATGAAACCAGTTAGGAGGGTAGGAAACGTTCTGCGGGCAGCAGCCACCAGCCAGGGGGGAGGAGGTGGGGTCAGCGAGCAAAACTTTGCTACCTCCTTCCTCTAGCGTTCGGTGCCTGGAGGGGATGTTTGCCCTGACTCTTCTGCTCCTGTGCTTGGGAGAGATCAGGAACTTGGAGAAAGATCAGGAACTTGGGAGATGGGCCACTTGTGGTGCGTTCGGAGATGAGCGGTGCGGGTTTAAGCTCTGGGGCTGGCCCAGGTTCGCAGGCTTGTGCTGCTCCATGAGCTGGGTCTCTCGCTTCTCTTCCCTTCTGCTGTGCTCTCATCCCTGCCGCGATGTTAACAGGCCTTTGTATCCTTCCCTGTCTGCCTTTTGGGGTGCAGCTCTAGCTGTTGTTGAAAGATTAATTTCCACCAGTGGCCGCACTTAACTCTGGAGGTATTTTTTTTCACTTGGGAACTGCTATGGTTTAATCATTTTTAGCAGGTTATCCATCTCATGGGGCAGCTAGCTGAGTTAAATGATCTGGTAGCCCAGTGATCACTAGATTTTGTTTTGTTGTTTTTTTTTTTAAGAGGCTGGTGCTGGAAGATGTGCTTAGAGAAGAGGAGAGGGTGTAGTCCATGCTGTTTCGTTTGGGCATAGCCTGTGTTTGGATCAGATTGCACTACCATGGAGCTGCATCCTTATATGAACTTGCCTGGGGAAATACTGTGCCTTTTCACTTTTCTGTTTGGAAAGGGTTTTGTTGGATAACCCTGCTTAAGGGATTTGAAATTCTTCCTGCCTTTCTGCAAAGGGAGACCGTGCTTCTCTATCCATGGGCCTAAAAGGCCTTCTGCCTACGCAGAGACCAAAACTTTTCGATGCCTCTCGTCCCAGAAGTTTCTCAGCAGGATTCTGTTTCTTCTAGGATCAGATTTTAAGGTGATCTAGATCTATGTGGAGCGCTCAAAGACGCTAGAAATCTTTATCAATGCTGCTGTTTATGGAGGAAGCACATGTTGGTGGGGCAGAGCACCAAGTCAGGAGCCAGGTTTCTCTTTCTGGTGTAGTTGTTGAGTATAAGGGTATGTGCTACGGTTAAGCTGAACCTTAGTTACCTTCTTTTCTCTCTCGCTGGCACTTGTGGCATCACAAGCTAATTCAGCTCACTGTTCTGGCAGAAGATGGTGCTTCAGGGTAGCTTTTCTTCAGAGTTAATCTGGGGAGCACCAGGAGTGAGGTAAATGCTGGGAACCTGCTTGGGAAGGCTGAGAGTGGGCAAGGGAGCAGAAATTGCCTCCTAATGATAGCTGAGCTACCAGATAACTGGAGGTAATATGTGTAGCTTCACTCTGACTTGCATTTTAATACCATTTAAAGTACTTCCTCTGTCTACCACAGTTTCTTTCTTTCAAAAACTCTATTCTCTCCCTTCCCAAATTTTTATTTGTTTATTTTTTTCCAGGCTTCATTTACTTCTTGTACTGCTGCTCCCTGGGGAAGATCTTTAAGGCAATTGTCTTCTCCAGAGCTTTTATGTACTAGATAGGCTTATTGACCAACTGTTCCTAGAGCTGTGCCTGAAGACAGCAGTGGCCAGTTAGGGAGGGATGTCTCTCAGGTGAGGAGAAGATGACTGCAGAGCAGAATTACTGACAGCCACTGCTGAAGCAGTGCAGGAAACCAGTGTTAGATTAACAGTGAAATGTCTGGGTAGGACTTGAGAGCAGAGATAAAGATGCGTGGAGAAAACAGGACTGGAGCAGCAGCTGTCTGCTTGTCAGTTACAGAATTTTCCAGATTTTTTGAAGAGCAGGTTTGGAAAGTACCAGTTCCTTGAGTAAGCCAGCCATCCTCTGCAGTGTTAAAGCTGTTGCCCTGTTCTAAAGTCATCTGCTGCCCTTAACTTTTAACGTTCTGCAGTGGCGTTGTTTTGCTGAGACTAGTTTTGCACCTCTTTTTTTTTTTTTTTTCTGCTGTGCTGATCTGTTTGTTTACACACCTGAAAAAAAGTTGTTTGGTGAGGCCTGCGAAGCTGGAAATCTCTGGATTCGAAGAGGTTTAGGTACAAGGGCTGTGCTGGTGCTGTGGGATCCTGGAAGCCTAAGGGTCTCATTTAGAGGTCTCTCAGATGTGTTGCAGGGGAGACAGTCAGTGTTTTGGAAACAGGCTGTCAGTGATACTGAGGCTATCAGAAGCTTGGGGTTTTTTTTAGTCTTACATGGAATAATATCCTTCTAAAAAGTACTATTTCTTTTTCGATAGAATTCTGTTGAATAATCTCCTTTGCACTTTCTGTTTTCTGACTCTAACCCCTTCTACTGTTACTCTTGGTGTAGCTCGTGTTTCTTGCTGTGGGAAACCCCCCAGATCATCCCAATGTGTTACTCTTCTGCTAAGCACTCTCTTTGCTCTCCAGTCTTGCTTCCTTTCCTCTTGGCTGATGAAAGCCTTCTCCAGTCTTTTCTTAGTCCTGCGATTCACTGCAACTCATCTTTCTGCGGCTGGAAGATCTCTCTCTGTCTCTGCATGACCTCTTCACCAGCTTTAACCTCACAAGTGTTGCCAGTGAACCCTTCACCCATTCTGCTTCTGAATCCATTCCTCCTGAAATCAACTTGCCACTGCAGATACCAGCTTACAGTCTAATATTCAAGTTATGACCCATCAGGAACAACAGGTAGCTGAAAAGTCCGTGTGGTCACAGAAAGACAGAAACAGTTGAGGGCCGGGGGCTAAACTGGGAGAAGGAGGGACCAGGTTGGTATACCTGCATAAGGACAGTGGAGTTGTGGGAGAATTAAGCCTCTTGTGGAGCTGGAGGAAGAGAGGATCAGGAGTTGCCAAAGTGCAGCTGGAAACTGGAAGCCCAGTGCAATTTGCCTCAGTTCGCCAGCCTCTCTTGGAGAGGTGATCAGGTTTGTAACCAAATGATTCACTGCAGGTGGAGCTGCTCCTTCTCTCTGCTGCCTTTTTAAGAGTTCAGGATGGTGTAGCTTCCAACTGTAGCGCGGCAATAAAAATATGAGAACCTGTGCACTACGTTTCTGACTGTGGTAATAAAAGCTTTAAAATGTGAGTTTAATTTCTGGATGATTTCAGAACTCTGGCATCCCTGGTCCCCTGTGATGTAGCCAGTCTGTGCAAGGAGCCTGGTACTAGGGATATTCCACTCAAAAAGCTGTGTAATGCAGGGAAATACAGTTTGGTTGTTTCTCTAGCCTGACTTAGTTTCCAATTCTCTCGATGTAGATCTGGAGCCAGTCTCAGCCTGAGCTCCTGGGATCCTGTCACCATGGAGACCGAAAGCGAGCAAAACTCAGGCTCCACCAGCGGGAGCTCCAGTTCTGGAGGAAGCACCCGGCCTCAGATATCGCAGATGTCTCTCTACGAGCGACAGGCAGTACAGGTGAGACACGGGGATGCTCTGGGATGTCATGGGCATCAGTGGAAGGTGGTGGTGAGCCTTTTCGTAGTCCTCCGAGTTGGCGTGTGTCAAGATGGGAGCATGCTCAGAGGTCATATGCAATATAATCCCCAGTAACCTGGATGAGCGTGCCCTCAGCAAGTTTGCTGACGATACGGAACTGGGAGGAATGGCTGATGCACTGGAAGGCTGTGCTGCCATTCAGCCAGATCCGGAGAGCTGGGCAAAGGAGGACCAAATGAAGTTCAACAAGGGCAAGTGTAGAGTCCTACACCTGGGGAGGAGTAACACCACACATCAGTACAGGTTAGGGGTAGACTTGTTGCAAAGCAGGTCCATGAAGAAGGACCTTGGAGTCCTGGTGGGCAATAAATTACCCGTGTCACAGCAATGTGTCCAGAAAGACCAGTGATCTCCTGGGGTGCATAAAGAAGAGTGTGTGGTGCCCTGTGACAGGACGAGGGATAATGGTCACAAACTGGAACGCGGGAAGTTCCACCTCAACATGGGGGAAAGCTGCTTTGCTGTGAGGGTGACGGAACCTGGAACAGGCTGCCCAGAGAGGCTGTGAAGCCTCCTTCTCTGGACACTTTCAAATCTCACCTGGATCTGTTCCTGTGTGGCCTGCCCTGGGTGACCCTGCTCTGGCAGGGGGGTTGGATTTGACAGTCTCCAGAGGTCCCTTCCAGCCCCTGCCATGCTACGATTCTATGACTGTCATGGGTCCAGATTTAGAAATTCACCTGCTAGGCCCAATGTTTAGTTCCTGTAGCCTGATACTGCACTTCATGATTTATAGGTTACTCCTTCAGTGTCCATTTGGTTTAATCTGTACTGTGATCCAGGTTGCTTTTAGGCTGCCCTTCTAGAGCAAGCCATTCTGTTTATCATCCCAGTTCCTTTATATAGTGTATATTCTCTATATACTTACTATACTGGAACATTTCTCTGCCTGTTTGAGTGAGCATGTCCCCAGATTCCCAGAGTTTATTAAAATCTTGCAAGTGTGCTTCCTGCTGTCCTGGAATACACCTATGATTCAGCCTGTTACCAAATTTGTAGCTGTGCTGCATATTTTGATGTGCTAATCTAGTGACTTTGCTTTTTTCACGGGGTCTAGGGATGTTACATATTTCTAGGGATGTTACATGTTACATGGCTGTTACATATTTCTTCCTCACTCTCTCTAATCACATTTCAAGGGCACGCTATTTTTGACAATTGGGTTTTCCTTTTTCTCTAGGCCCTGCAGGCACTCCAGAGACAACCTAATGCAGCCCAATACTTTCATCAGTTTATGCTCCAGCAGCAGCTTAACAGTGCCCAGCTTCACAGCCTGGCTGCTGTCCAGCAGGTGGGTTGCCAAGGGGCATAAGGAGAGGAGTTGGATCATTGACTGGGGAAGATCCAGAGATTCTTCATTCAGTGACTTGTGCACCAAGGTCATCCTGATCCATAGTGAGACAATGAGTCCTTAAAGATGTTGTTTAAAGCTAATGCAAACAGCTAGTAAGCTGGAAACCTGATGCAAAGATTTGTTTTTTCAGGTACAGAGCAGGGGAAGATAAAATTTGGCATCCCCATCAGGAAAATTTGCACTTCAGAGGCCTGTGAGTGGCCCCTGCACCTTCTGTGGATAAAAGTTGTGTGGTTAAACCAGCAGTGGAGGCAGTAGGGTTTTTAAAACTGTGTTAATCATGGTTTGTTACTTCTCTGAGAATAAACATGGTCTTTTGTGGGTGAAATTTCAGGTGGTATCCTCTGAATTTTCTGTTTTGAAACTTGGCTCATGTTTTCTTTTCCAGTTACTAGCAAGAGGAATCTGAGGTAGATCTTGTCCAGCCAGGAGGATGTTTCCAGGAGGGTGTTTCTTTAATTGAGATATGTGTATACAAATCAAGATATTTTATGTTGTGTAATTGTTGAATGGTTTTTTTTTTTCTTCAGCAACTTTGCTTACTACCAGGATTTATCATCAGTTGAAGATGGATTATGTGTGATGTGAATGCAGTTCTGTGTAACAGTATCTCCATCACTAGCTGTACTCCTTGACTGTTAGTCCAGGATTTAGTTGTTCTCAAAATACCTACCTGCAGTTTTCTAGCCTAGAGGGAATAGAATATTCTCACCAGTTTTGCACAAATCTTAGTTGTAAAACTATGTAAATTCATATAGTGAAATTCCCATGGGACCATGGTGAGGGGAAGCCCTATCAATATTTACATTCCTTCATGAACCATATCTGCTATAATCTGAAATTTGTTGCTTGTGTGGTTAGATTGTACCTGCTGGAAAGCAGCTCCATGGAGAAGGACCTTGAAGTCCTGGTGGACAATAAGTTATCCATGGAACAGCAATGTGCCCTTGTGGCCAGGAAGGCCATTGGTTTCCTGGGGTGCATTAAGAAGATTGATGGTCCAGCAGGTCAAGGGGGTTTCTCTTCCCCCTCTAATCTGCCCTAGTGAGATCACATCTGGAGTACTGTGTTCAGTTTTTGGTACTCCCAGTTCAAGATGGACAGGGAAATACTAGAGAGAGTCCCAGGAAGGCTATGAGGATGATAAAGGGACTGGAATGTCTGTCTTAGGAGGAAAGGCTGAGAGACCTGGAGCTGTTTAGTCTGGAGAAGAGAAGACTGAGAGGGGATCTTATCAATGTTTACAGATATCTGAAGAGTGGGTGTCAAGTAGAAGGGGCCAGTCTCTTTTCAGGGGTGCCCTGTGATCGGATGAGACGTAATGGTCACAAGCTGAAACACAGGAAGTTCTACCTCCACATAAGGAAAAACTTCTTCCCTTGGAGGGTGATGGAGCCTGGAACAGGCTGCCCAGAGAGGCTGTGAAGTCCCCTTCTCGAGACTTTCAAAACCCACCTGGCTCTGTTCCTGTGTGGCCTGCCCTGGGTGATCCTGCTCTGGCAGGGGAGTTGGAGTGATCTCCAGAGGTCCCTTCCAACCCTTACCATTCTGTGGTTCTGTGATTCTACTTCTGTTCTCAGGAATGGGAGATGATGATGATGATGAGGCTGGGTGTTCTGACAAAGCCAAGTATTTGTACTGGGTTGAAAAGCTTCTTCTAGGTACTCATTTCTCTGTCAATCTCTCTTGCAGGCTACAATTGCAGCCAGTAGACAGGCCAGCTCCCCCAACACCAGCACCCCACAACAGACCACCACCACTCAGGCCTCTGTAAGTAACTGCTCCTTCACACACATATTAAAGCCTCCCTCCTGCCCCCAGCCTTGTTCTTTTTCCTCTGTCTTTTAGGAAGGCAGTCGGCCATGGAAACACAGCTTCTAGGAATGCTGTGAATCCACAAATATGCCAACAACTTCAAGGATTTGGGGTGCTGTCATTTTCTGTAGGGATTGAGGAGACCAGAGAAGGTTTCTGAGTGGGAGTGGCCTCATAGCTGGAAAGGTGGACGCTGATCTCTCTTTGCTGAGGCTTTGGGGATACGTTGTTAAGGATTAGAAAAGGATCAGGACTTCCAAGAAGGAGTCATAAGCAGCTCGAAAGGGAATGCTCTTTTTCTCTCAGGCAGAGTAGTAGTGTCACAGTTTAATGCCAGACAAGCAACTAAGCACTACACAGCCACTCGCTCACTCCTGTCTCCTCCCAGTGGGATGGAGAGAAGAACTGGTGGGGAAAAAAAGCAACAGTAAAATTTGTGGGTCAAGGTAAGAACAGTTTAATAATTGAAATAAGATAAAATCAAATTAATAATGATGATAATAGCAGTAATAGATTATTCACATAAGTAATGCACAATGCAGTTGCTCACCACCCACTGACTGAGGCCCACCTCATTCCTAGCTAGCAGTCCTGAAGGCAAAAATCCTAGAACTGTAATCTCAGAAGAGAGAGCCCCATCTTCCCAGAGAACACAGGCTCAAGTGAGGGTTACGCTTATGATATGGAATATTCCATTGGCAAGTTTGGCTCCGTTGCCCTGGCTGTGCTCCCTCCTAGCTTCTGGGGCACCTGCACGCTAGTAAGACGTGGGAAATGTAAAAGTCCTTGATTTCTTAGCAACAAATAAAAATATCTGTATATTATTTGCATTCTTTTCATGCCAAATGCCATACTGAATCCAAAACACAGCACTGTTCTAGCTACTAAGCAGAAAAAAATCAGTTCTATTCCAGCTGAAATCAGGACAAGTAGTTTGTTAAATGAGAGGAAGTTTGGTTTTGTAGTGACTTATTGAGGAACTGGGATTTGTTCAGGGAGTAGATGAATGGGTAGGGTAAAGATTTACTTTGCTGGGTTTTTTCCTGTACATAAGAGGCTGGAGAAAATGATGTGTCTCTTGTTACAGTTGCACGCTAGCAATGATACTCAGTTCTCAGCATACAAATGAAGTTAGCATCCAGGGTTTTGGCTAGTTTAGTTTGAGTGGCCTCTAAGAAAAGCCAAGACAAGAACTTTTTTTCTTCTTGGTCCCCTGCGGGATACAGGAGAAAAACTGTAGAATTTCTGTTCTGGCTGTACCCCAGTAAGTGAATTTGTACTTATTTCTTTGCCTCTTTTTTTTTTTCATATATGATTTGGGGCTTTTCTCTGTTTTAAGATCAACCTAGCCACCACATCGGCTGCTCAACTGATCAGTCGGTCACAGAGCGTGAGTTCCCCCAGTGCCACAACCCTGACACAGTCTGTGCTCCTTGGGAATACCACCTCACCTCCTCTCAACCAGTCACAGGCCCAGATGTATCTCCGGGTAAGAGATGTGTATGCCAAAGGTGTCCTGACCACTAACCCCACTTCCTAGCCTCTTCAGTGCTTCACTGATTACCAACACCTCTGGACTGACTCTAGCTTTAAGGATGGTTCACTATATTTTAAATTCAAATGGGGAACCTTGTGTCCCTGAAACCCCAAGTTTGACTCTGGGCTCAGCTTTTGAGGATAGATGAGGTTTGTATTGTGTGGCCCAAGGTGAGATTGTGAAGAACCGTGTTTGCCTCTGCTCTGCATAGATGTTAAAGATCCCATGGCACTTCTCACTAGACTGTAAATGTGAAATATATGTCCTAGACTTGAATATAGCTCATAGAAATAAAGCCACTCGTCGGGTTCAGTGCTGGAACAGATATATGGTAAATTACTGTCTTCTACCACTGCTGAGCTCGGGGACGTAAGTCAGAATTCAAGTAAGTCTAGAAATATAAATCAACATGAACAAATATGTCATCCTTTTAATCTCTTTGAAGTGCTGCTAAATAGAAAGCATTAGGCTTGACTATGTAGTCACTTTGGGGTTTGGTTACCTACCTGAAAAATATTTTCTGTGTCTCTGCTGACTTTAGATACAGATTGTAATCCCCTTCTTTTCAAGCAGCCCTGGTCTTGGATGTATGTCTTCCATCACTGTTTCTCATCCAGTCCTGGATATACATCTGAAAATTCAGTGATACCCTAGTCTTTTAGCCAGCCTCGGGCACTCTGAGAGAGTTGGCCCGGGCCCGTGTTTGATAGAGGAGTGCTTGTTTCCATAAGGAAACCGTTCCCAGTTTCCTGCTCCTGAGAGTGATGTTCAGTGTTACAGGTTGGGGGTTTTGCAATGTGTGACATTGCAGCCCGGTGTTGCTTTGTAATCTGTTTGCTTGTGGTTCGCTGTCTTTCTTTCTCTCTTTCCCTCCGTTCCTTTCATTCCACATCACTTGACCCTCCCCTCAACAGCCACAGCTGGGGAACTTGTTGCAGGTAAACCGGACGTTGGGCCGCAATGTGCCTCTTGCCTCCCAACTCATCCTGATGCCCAACGGGGCTGTGGCCGCTGTCCAGCAGGAGGTACCACCCACTCAGTCTCCTGGGGTCCATGCAGACACAGACCAGGTCAGTGACATCCCCTCCCAGAGTCCTCCCCTTCCCCTATTCCTCTGTCACCCCACACTCTGGTCATTGTCTCCAGCCATCCCTGTACAACAGAGAGATCTGTTTTATCCCCAGCTTACGCCCCTGTGCAGGCAGGAGATTCTGTTCTTTCTTGCCACTGTTTTTTTTAATGTTTGATTTTTTTGCCTCCAGAGATGGGATTCATTTCTGATTAAGCTTCTGGGGTGAGCCACAGGCTGGATCAGTCCCGTCTTCACAGTTTCATGATTCTCATTGTGTGAAAAGAATTGTTGAGTTCTATGTCCAGTTTTCAGTCGCTCTGCAATGCAGAGTCTTTGCCAGTGGCAGTATTCCATCACTCGGTAACGTGTTGTAAAAATGCCAGAGACCAAACAGGCTGCAAGGTCTTAGCTACTGTATTCATCTATAAGTGATTCTCCATGTCGGGGAGCTGTCATGGTTTGGCATTTTCCTTGTCCTATCCCAGTCATTCTTGGGATTTCTGGCGACTTTGTATTTTTCTTGTCTGGAGTACTTTCTTTGAAGGAAAGTCAGCCACCATCAAACTTTAAGATACCACTGCATTTGGAGGAGGAGTAAATACAGAGGATGGCAGCACCGAAATGCAGAGGAACTGATGAAATGGGAAGGGCTGCAGGCCATGAGTAGATCTGTGGCCCTGCTGAGTGGAAAGCCCCGTGCAGCGGGAGGAGGCGGGTGGCACAAAAACTGAAAAGGAATGACTGGTCTTTAAAGGAACATCTCAGCACTTTTACAGCCACACTAAACCAGGTCCTACCAACGCAAAGGCACGGGAGGCAGGTCTGAAGGCTGTCCCATGCCTCAGAGAATGGCGGTGTCCTCACGTCCTCTTCAGAAAGTGCCACGAGATCTTTAACTTCCATCAGAGATGGGGCAGGAAGGAGTTCCGGATGATGTGTTTCCTGGGGAGGGCCACTCTGGAGCTTTGCCTTGCAGTGTTAGCCAGCTCCCTATGTGAGACTTGAAGCATCATCTTAGCCCGCATCCCAGTAGTGTTGCTTATCTGTTCTCTGCCAAACTTCCAGCAAATAACATACGTAAAGCAAACAGATTCTGTTTTGTATATGTGTTTCTAGGTGCAGAACTTGGCTGTGAGGAGCCAACAGACCTCAGCCTCTAGTGCTCAGCTCCAAGGCTCTGCTCAGAAAGCAGCTCTGCCAGGAAGCTCCCAGGCTTCAGGCTTACCACAGGCCACCAGCACAGGGCAGACCTTGGCAGTGCCTCAGACCTCCTCTGGCAGCACAGGCCAGTCCATCAACTTGAGCCAGGGGGCAGCAGGCAGCAATGGTGTCTCCGGAGGTGTGGTGGCAAGCGGTGGGATCCAGACCTCAGCGGGCTTGAGCCAGACCACCTTGGCGGCCACCACTGGCAGTTGCCAAAGGAAAGGCACAGGGGTGGTTCAGCCGTTACCAGTAGCAGCTGCCCAGGCTGTGACTGTTAGCCAGAGAAGCCAGGCAGAGACAGAGAATGCAGCCACAAAGAAGGGTGAAATGGACAGCAGTGGACAGCAAACGGTGGGCATGAACTTGACCAGGACTGCGACACCGGCACCCAGCCAGACATTAATCAGCTCAGGTAAGTGCAGACTTCTTCGTTCTTCTCGAGCCCGCTGGGCTTTTGCAAGAGAGACATTTGATAATCCCAACTGTGAGTTAGGTTTTACAACGTGCCTCCCGGCCTTTGGGCTCCTGGGTGTTTTTCTCTAGGGGTTATCCCCCTCTATTAGCAAAATAAGTTGATTTAGTCCCCCATGTCCTCTGCCAGCAAGCTGTCAGTCATGGAGCTTAACTGGAGCCTAATGACTCAAACCAGTGCAGTGACTGCCTGCCTTTGTTGTTGTTTCCATCTGCACGACTGCTAACTTCTGTGCTCTTCCCTTTTCCCACTCTGTGTTCATATAGCCACATACACACAGATCCAGCCACACTCGCTGATCCAGCAACAGCAGCAGATCCACCTGCAGAAGCAAGTGGTGATCCAGCAGCAGATTGCCATTCATCACCAGCAGCAGTTCCAGCACCGCCAGTCCCAGCTCCTCCACACAGCCACCCATCTTCAGCTGGCCCAACAGCAGCAACAGCAGCAAGCACCACCTCTAACCCAACAGCAGCAGCACGCTCAGCCTCCCCAGCAGCAGGTTCCGCCTCAAAACCAGCAGCAGGCTCAGACCCTTGTGGTGCAACCTATGTTGCAGTCCCAGCCACAGCCTGTGCAGCTCCAGCAGGACAGTCCTTGCCAGCCGGCCACCAAGTCACCCGTTCCAATTCAGTCAAAATCTCTGGTCACCCCTATCAAACCACCTCCGCTTGGGCCTACCAAAATGTCAGCGACGCAGCAGCCTCCACCACACATCCCAGTGCAGGTGGTGGGGACTCGGCAGCAGGGCGCAGGCCAAGCCCAAGCGCTGGGTTTGGCTCAGATCGCTGCAGCGGTGCCGACGTCGCGGGGGATGCCAGCCGTGGTCCAGCCTGTTTCCCAGGCCCACGCTGCTTCCCCGTCATCATCTTCAGCTCCAACATCCTCACAGGAAGCTCCTCCTCTCACCACGGGGGTGAATTTGGCACAAGTTCAAGGCACGGCCCACATGGTGAAGAGCGCAGCCTCCTCTCCAGTTGTGGCTCAGATGCCAGCAGCATTCTACATGCAGTCTGTCCAGTTGCCAGTAAGTGATACCATTGAGAAGGAGAATAGCATATGGATTCTCTTTGTTCATTCCTAGGACACCAGTCACAGTCCAGGCCCAGGTCAGTGGGATGGGATGGGTAAAGGGTTTGGGTAAAGGGATTTGGAGGCTTTTTCCTGTCGAAAACATGCCCAATCCAACCCTTGGGGTTACTGTCTACAAGCATTTCTCTTCCACGTTATCACTCAGAGGCTTGCATGGAGTAAATAGGTGAGACTGAGACCTTGCCCCAAATGGAGTAAGTGTCCACGTTACGTACTAAATAACACATTTAACTATGGGGTGGGTTGACCTTGGCTGGCTGCTGGATGACCACCAAGCTGCTCTACCACTCCCCCTTCACAAAAGGACAGAGAGAGAGAAATGCAATGAGAAGCTCATTGCTCATGTGCCAAGATAAGGACAGCGAGATCACTTGCCAATTACCGGCACCGGCAAAACAAATTAACTTTAGGGAAATTTATTTAATTTAGTGCCAATTAATCAGAGTAGGATATTGATAAATAAGAACAAATCTGAAAACACCTCCCCCTGCTTCTTCGTGGGATCAGCTTCACTCCTGGCTCTTCTACCTCCTCCCCCGTGTGCGGTGCAGGAGGAGAGGAAATGGGAGTTGTGGTCAGTATGGGGAGATCATAGTGGTTTTGTCTCTGCTGCTCCTTCCTCCTCACACTTTTGCCTTGCTGCAGCATGGGATTCCTCCCATGGGATGCAGTCTTGTATGAACTTTTCCAGTGTGGGCCCCTCCCTCCCACAGGCTACAGTTCTTCACAGACTGCTCCAGCATGGGTCCTTTCCACAGAGAGCAGTCCTTCAGTAGCAGACTGCTCCAATGTGGGTCTCCCACGTGGGCTTCTCTCTGCAAGGCCATAGATCCTGCCAGGAGCCTGCTCAAGTGTGGGCTGGCTCTCCATGGGGTCACAGCTTTCTTTGGAGAATGTCCACCTGCTCTGGCATGGAATCCTCCACGGGCTGCAGGTGTATATCTGTTGCAACATTAACTTCCATGGGCTGCAAGGGGACAACCTGCATTACCATGGTCTTCATTATGGACTGCAGGGGAATCTCTGCTCTGGCAACTGGGACACATCTTCCTCCTCCTTCACTGACCTTGGTGCCTGCAGAGTTGTTTCTCTGGCATATTCTCACTCCTCTCTTCCAGCTGCTGTTGCACAGTATTTTCTACCCTTTCTCAACTATGTTACCACAGAGGTGCTAACAGTGTCACTGATGGGCTTGCCTTTGGCCAGCAGCAGGTGCATCTTGAAGCTGGCTGGAACTGGCTCTGTTGGACGTGGGGGAAACTTCTGGTGTCCTCTCACAGAAGTCACCCTAGCAGCCCCTTCACTACCAAGACCTTGCCACATAAACCCAATACAAACAATAACTGGCCTCTTTGTTGTCTTTCTCAGGAGAGAAATTAGAGCTGAGTGGGCCGTAAAGACTGAACTCCCAAGTCCTCACTAGGTGTGGATACCTATGGGTCAGAGACCCCTTGGTGTGTGATACTCACTCTAGGGCTCAGGATCCCCTAGCAACAGTCTATGCAGAGGAAGACAGAGGTGACTCATGTTCCACAGGGATTGTCTGCTGCTGTGAATTGTCCGTCTAGGGCCTGCCTAATTCCCTAGACAACAGCACTCTGCCCGGTCAGATATCCTTAGCCAGTTGCTAAGACTTTATAAATTGGATGCTTCTTCAGGAAGGTGTCACGGGATTTGTCTGATTTTTTTAGAGTGGGGGGACACCACTCGCCCAGCATGTGTCCCCCACTCTTTTGATTCCCCTTCATTAAAACAGATCTGATTTAGCCCAAAGCCTGTTTGGAAACTGCTGGGTGTAGAAGTAGTTGAGTCTTCTGAAGTTCTGCTGCCTGCTAAGCAAATGCTCATAAGTAGAGGTGTGTATTGTGAGGGACCTAGATGCATGTAGAGAAGGAACCAGGCTGGAAATGGAGCAGGATGCATCTTCCTTTTGCCTTTGATCTGTCTTTTTTTTTTTTTTTTGCTTTGTAGCTCCTCTCTCTGCTTACTTTTTCCTCTTTGTTCACACAGGGCAAGTCTCAGACCTTAGCGGTAAAGCGCAAGGCAGAATCAGAGGAGGAAAAGGAGGAGTCACCCAGTGCCACTGCCCTCCTGCCTGCCAGGTCCTCTCCTGTGACAGACAGCCCCAAAAACATAGAGGAGAAAAGTGGCCTTGGAGGTGAGGTACAGAGGAGAGCTCTGCTTGTGTGCTAATGATCTGATTTTGTATTCCATTTGAAGTAGATGGAGCAGAGGTAAACTGACTCTTGTTCTTGGTAACTTTGCAGATAAATCTGATCCTGCTGCCATTGCAACCCCAAACACCGCCTCAAGTGAAGGAGCATCTGTCACCCCCACTTCTGCTCCCACCCCAAACCTGGCAATGGTGTCGAGGCAGATGGGAGACTCTAAACCCCCTCAAGCTATCGTCAAGCCCCAGATCCTCACACACATCATTGAAGGCTTTGTCATTCAAGAAGGAGCAGAGCCTTTTCCGGTAGGGATACTCTGCTGTGGGGGAAGGATGTGTATTACTTTCTTTGGATGGGAGTTTCTTTTCCTATATTCCAACTCAGCATTTTTAGCCTGAGATGCAGACAGCAAAGAGGAAAGGAAAGGAGGGAGGTGTCATGCATAAGTGGTGGCGTTAAAGAGAATGGGTTGGAAGGAGTAAACCAAGTGTGATGGGAACTGTTTTCTCCAGTAGTCCCCAAAGCAATAATTTATGCAGGAATTATAAGAAGGTTTTCTTTGACTTTTAGTGAAGGCAAAGACACGTGACATGTTGAACAAGCAGCAAACAAAGTTAAAGTGAGGGGAAATGCAGTTACATGGAATTGCAGGATATTCAGGGCAGATAGTACTTGGTCATCTTTGAGTGAACCACCAAGTCTGTGAGGAAGGAATAGCAACTTTATTCAGCATTTTTCCTTCCTTAGTAGGCAGAGGGATTCTTCTGAGCTGCAATAAGGTGTGAGCAGCATATACCTCAAAGAGGCTGGTGGACACAGAGAATCCTTTACTGATGGGCCCAACTCTTTCTCTTCCTGTCCAGGTGGGTTGTTCTCAGCTGCTGAAAGAATCTGAGAAACCGATGCAGGGAGAGGCTCCTTCTGACCAGAATGAAAACCTGTCCAGCAATTCTCCAGGAGGGGACTGTGCTTCCATGGGTGAGTTTCAGCACCAGGAGGCCTAGCTAGTGTTACTGCAAGTTTCTCTCTGATGCTGTATTACTAACTTTATAGATTGTGGACTTGTATCTCTTTCTACCTTCCTGATAACTCCTTAGAGACTCCTAGGATCAACTTTTCTTGACTGCCAGAGGAGAGTGCTTTTTTGTTGTTGTCAACACGATCTAACGCACCCTGTGTCAGTAGTAAGCAGGAGAATCTGAACTGTACCTGTCTTGAGACAGGACTGAAGGCTGTGAAGGATGTGTAGACATGGCAGAGAGTGAAGTGATGGAGATTTCCCTCCCAGCCATGTAGGATATGAGGGAGATGCTATTTTGTGCTTTTTCAGCAAATCTGTATTGACAAGAAGTAAGCTCCTCTGTTCAGTATCCTGCAGTCCTAATTAGTGAAGCTTCTGCCTCTTTCCCCAGCTTCTTCCCCAGACTGGCTGCTTAACAGATTCAGTAGAGAGTAGTCCTTGGAATCTGCTTGCTCAGAAGAAGAGTAGCAGAATGGGGAGTCATTTTGTGTGATCTGTGTTGAGTTCAGGTCATCAACTGGTATGTATTTCTGTATCTCACTAGAGCTTGATAAGAAGGCAAACCTACTGAAGTGTGAATACTGTGGGAAGTATGCCCCAGCAACCCAGTTCCGTGGCTCCAAGAGGTTTTGTTCTATGACCTGCGCTAAAAGGTAATAGCAAGAAATAACCTTCATTTTTTTCTGACTATACGTTCTCTTGAGCCGGGCATGTGCCTCTTCTCCAGGTGTAGCGTACAACACTTCAGTACATCTGATCCTTCCATGGGATGCACTGGCCACAGAGGTACTTTGGGATTCGCAATGATTTGTGAATGCTTCCTAGTTCTGGACAGGTGGATGCGGTGTGGGGTGTAAACGGGATTACTGACTTGTTCAGAAAAGGGAGTGGGAAAGGGGAAGATTCTGGGGCTCCAAATAAACCCTCAAACGTACGTTTGACTGACTGAATGAATGCATACTGGTAGCTGGCTGCTGCATTGGTACTAGACAAAGACACGAGGGACCAATGGGGTAGAAGCCTGAGGAGAGAAGTTAGACTAGTCATTGCTGCCTCCTGTTGATAGCAGAGTGCTTCTTACGGGTCTGTTTTTCCTTAGGGGAATGACTTAATTGACCCTTCAGATGTTAGATCAATATTCTGGTCTCCAAATACTGCTTGTGTCTGAAGTCTGGACTGGTTCCTTCCAGGAAGGAGGAGGAACAGAACTTGATGGTAAAGAGGAGTTGTATCCCCATCTACAGGAAGGAGGAGCAGTAAGTTTAGATAGTTGCTGTTTCCTAACTGCTGCTCTGCTTCTGCTTGTTTGAGGTACAATGTCAGCTGCAGCCATCAGTTTCGCCTGCAGAGAAAGAAGATGAAGGAGTTCCAGGAAGCTAACTACGCTCGCGTGCGCCGACGGGGCTCGCGGCGCAGCAGCTCTGAAATGGCTCGAACAAAGATCCAGGGCAAGCGGCACAGGGTAAGGCGGTAGTCCCGTCTGCCTCTGGCAAGGCAGGTCTCAGGGTAAAAGCTGTCACTTTGGATGTGCCACTTTGTCACGTGGAATGTAATTGTGCAGGACGTCCCAAGTGCGCGCTGACGCTTGTTACGCAAGGCACGGCGAGGTGTTCTGATTGCTCATCGACTGCAGAAAGTGGATTCACGTTTGTACGTGTCCTGTTGGCTGTGTTCACTCCCACCTGTGTCTTCAGAGGTTTCAGTGAGATCAGAGATAGCCTTCGTAGAAAACAACCTGCTTTTCCCATTTGATTGACATTCTTCCACGTGAATGATTTGAATCGGATGATAGGACGATTGGGGTTTGGATTAGATGATCTTTAAAGGTCCCTTTCAACCCAAACCGCTCGGTGTGATTCTGGGAATGAGCTTCATCTCTGATGTGAGGAAGCGGAATGGGCTGGGGGAGGATGAGAAGGAAGAGAAAGGGAGGCAAGAGTCAAGTCTTCCCTTTCTGGCATCAGGGAGCTCTTGTATCAGCTGCCCCTGCACCAACAGCTTGAGACAGTTGCTCCAGACTGTTTTGACAACTTCTGCTGTTCCCAGTGGCTTGTTTTGCACGTAGCAATTGTGAATTTCTTACAAAACACTTTTTGTTTCTTTCCTATGGGCACATAGGGCCAGGAAGACTCGAGTAGAGGTTCTGATAACTCCAGCTATGATGAAGCTCTGTCCCCTACATCTCCAGGACCCCTGTCAGTAAGGGCCAGTCATGGAGAGAGGGACCTGGCAAACTCTAGTATGGGCCCACCTACCCCAGATCTACATGGCATCAACCCAGTCTTCCTGTCCAGCAATCCCAGTCGTTGGAGTGTGGAGGAAGTGTATGAGTTCATTGCATCACTGCAAGGTGAAGTTAAGATCCTCTCCTGCACTCCTGTGATCCAGTAGCGTGGGGAAATTTGTTGGCTCTTTCCGGAAAGAAAGTAGTGTCATTGGCACCTCATGCTTTTACTGTGCATTTGTATATGTTTCTGGATGGATGATCTGTATTTCTCAAGTAGCCTGTGTCCTCGGGCAGACTGTGGAGTAGGGAAGGGGGTTGGGTTACATACCAGAGGCCCAAAGAATGGGGATGAGGGGAGTGCCCAGGGCACGTCTGTCACATCTGTTTCTCAGGGGTTTGTTTTCTCTTTTTTTGTTTCACAGGGTGCCAGGAGATTGCTGAGGAGTTTCGGTCACAGGAAATTGATGGCCAGGCCCTGTTGCTTCTGAAGGAGGAACACCTCATGAGTGCCATGAACATCAAGCTGGGACCAGCTCTCAAGATCTGTGCCAAGATCAATGTCCTCAAGGAGACTTAACAGCTCCGAAGCCAGATATCTCACTTCTGCTCTGACCCCAAGGCAGCTGCCAGATTTGGAGCATCCTGCTGGGGCAGGGAAGAATGGTTCAGTCCACTGTGGTCTTGCATTCAAGATTGAGAAGGAATTTTAACTGATGGAAACTGCAATGCACAAGCCCATGTCTTGATCTCTTAATGGTGCTACAAGGGGGAGGAAAACTCCCACATGGGGCCTTGAAACATCTTTCCTTGCTGATTTTGCATATGCCTCTCCCGTATACCACATAAAGACATGAAGGGGACCTCTTTCAGTCCTAGCAGACTTCAGGAAGGGAACTGCCCTTGCCCCTTTTTGCTACAGCAGGTCTGCTAGATCTTAATTTTTGAATCTCATTGTGCCAGAACTTGAGGCGTAGGAAGTGCTGGTCCCCCATGGACAGTGGGAGCAGCTGTGCTCGGGACATTTAGGAACCACTGCATTCCAAGTGACAGAGGTGGACAAACAAAGAGTTTGAGCAAAAGGGGCTGCTACTGTTCTGCTCTACAAACAAAACAAAACCCACAACCTAGGCTGCTGATGAAACTGGGTTTAATAGCCATTCCAGCACGTATACCAAACTTGAAGGCCTGTGGCAATAAGAGCTGCCTTACCTTTACTGTCTCCTGTAGAGATGCAGAGTGAAGATGATGTGTTGTGGCAGCTGTTCACTCCAGATGCTCCTCTCTGAACCAGTCAGAAGAGGACTTATCCTAAGATTTTATCACAAGCTGAGGGGAAAATGGAAGGGGAGGGGGGAATTGTCTTACATGAGGGAATTCAGCAGCACTGGGTTTGTCTCCTCGTTGTGCTAGGGCGTAATTTACATATCCAAAGCAGTCTTCAAAAGCGCCAAGGCTCTTCATAAAGTGGGCTGGGGTTTGGGGTTTTTTTGGGGTTTGGTTTGTTTTCTTTTGTTTTCTCAGTTTGTATTATTTTTGTGTCCATCTTCATTATCCTCAGGAGAGCTTATGGGACAACGTTTAAACTGGCAGGATGGTATTGCCTGCCTCAGGCTCCTTTGTTGGTTTTTTTTTTGTTGGTGGTGTAAAAAAAAATGCTTCCTCAGTTAAACACGCCCTCCAACAACAAAATACTAATCCTTTAATACTCCTTTTTAAGGGGCAGAATTGTTATAGGCTGAATCATCCCCTTTCAGCCCCTCCAGGTTTGGATTTTGGTTTTTTTTAAGGACCCAAAACGTGGTATTCTGAAGTTTTGTAACCAGATTGCCGAAGGTGAAAACCTGAGCAGTTACTCTCTTCCAGAAGCACCTCTGCTTCCAACAGGCAAAAACCCTGAAGAAATTGCACAAAGCATGAAGAGGTGAGTGCCCCCTAGAGCCAAATACCTGAAAAGCAAGATGATTTTACAAACCATGTGTCAGCTTTTCTGTTTTCAGAAGTTTCACGTGAATATTTGAGTGAAATATAAGACTGTTCTGTGTGGGAAGCAGCTGCTGTTAACAAGAAAGCTAGAGGGGCATGAGAGGTGGCCTAATAACATAGGTAGGAGAACATTAGAGAGATTGGGAATGGGCTTTATTGACCCCTGTTAGAAAAAGAGGAGGGAAAGTGCTTAGAAAGATGGTAAAATGTGGCAGCAGCTTCCTAGTCTTAACTGTACTGTTGAATCTCACTTTAATGACACCCTTGTTCCTGGGAGAGAAGAATATAAGGCTTCTTGAATGAAAACAGGCTCAAAGGAAGCTACCCATATTTGCACCCTGGTAACACAATTTGGTCTGATGGAATGTGGGGGCACGGAAGGGGGAAGGTTACAATCTCAACAGCAACCAGCAGAAGGCTGCCCTTAAACCATTTTGTCCTTTAGCAGACTGAGTGTGATAAAACTCCTGTTTAGTTTAACCCTCGGCCGAGTAGGCAGACAGCTAGCCTACTTCTGAGGACTGGATTTTATTTCAGTCAAATAGGAAAGCTTCACTTTTTCATTTCATGTTCAATGTTCTTAATAAAAAAAAAAATAAAATTTTAAAAATGCTTGTTCAGGCTTTTCAGGTCTGACTGCTTTTGAAACCCCCCTCCCCCCAAGCATTGCCTTAATAAGTACAACCTTCATCAAAATGTTACTTTTGATTTTTATTGTTGCAGAAAAATACACAGCATAGGATACTTTTCCCATGCATAACTACCTGAGCTTTTAAAGGTTTAGTTTTGAAAGATGTGTTTACCCTTCCCCTTTCAAACCTTGAGGGAATTGGAGTGATTCAAGGTGGCAAGAAGAAAAAAAAAACAACCCACAACAACAAACAAAAAACAACCCCCCACAAAAAACAGCAAACCTATACAAGGAGATCTGTTCTGGCAGGAGTAGTTCAGGCACAAGGCACCACATGCTCAAGGACCCTTCACCTTTGGTTAAGTAAAAGGCTCTGGCACCAGAGAAAGCTCCTGTTACATCAGCACAATAATGCTTCACCAGTTTCTTTTGGTAATTTTATTTTTGAAAGTTGTGTTTTGTACAAAAAAAAAAAATAATTAACCTTAAACACCACCATGAAAAACAGTAACAACAAACTTAGACTTCCTATTTTTCCCATGTTATGAGGAATACCGAGACCGTAACAAAAGTAAAAGCAAGCAGGAATCATTTGCCAACACTAAACCCAGCAAGAAACGCAGGGCCCACCCCCTCTTCCCTCAGTGTCACTGCTCAGCCTGTTTTGGCAGTATTAAAAAGACACAGAGCTTGTTTGTACTCTGCCGTGGACAGTAAGTGGCTTGCTTAGTCACAGTCTCTGCCCTCAAGACTAAGGACAGTTCTCTGCCAGTCTACAACGGGGCAGAATGGGATTGCTTAGAGCTCAGCCCCTCAAATAAAAAGCAGCTGGGAATGAAGGTGCCAAGTTTCTGAAGGTTCCCATTAAGCTTTACAATTCAGCTGTACCTGGTTTTCACTAGGGCCCCAGGAGGTGGCTTCTCTTACTCCCAGCCCGTAGCAGTATGCCAGTACCATCTGCACAGGGCAAGTGTCTGCAGACTGGTCTGCACTATGCTTAAGGGGACAGTGATTGCAGTCCCCTATGCTTTTTCTTTTATCCTTGGCTTCTATGGTTCCTTTATTTTTATAAAAATAAGTTCTGATAGCTTCACAGGAAAACCCTCTCCCAAACAAGGAAGTTTTGGAAAGCATGAAGTCACAATTCTGCCAGTGAGCGAGCTGTGTCAACAGTCACTTGGGGAAGCCTGTAACAGAAATCAAGTGGCAGATGCCTGTCTCATTTTGCCTTGCTGTCCGTTTCAGTACATGTTTCCTTTACTAAGTAGGACATCATTTCCTTTTGCTTCTCCATGACTGAGAAGACTTACTTAATATCTTGACTGAACTGGAAAGTCGTAGACTGTTTAACTCCTATAGGATTTTTAGCATTGCCCCTCCCCAGCCTGAGAGAATGGCACGCATCCCTTTATAGCTGTTGAAGGAAACTGGTGTGTACTCCTCAACGTGTTGCCATTAGGAAAAGACTACAGAGGTGCTAATGCCTCTTCCACCCCTGCAGAGTCTGACATAGAGCACTCTGTGCAGGTTATGCTGGCAGAAACAGTGCAGAAAGCTAGAAAAGCTGAAAATGCATTCAAAGAAAAAGAATTCCAGTGTCTTACAGATCCTGTAAACCCAAGGGCAGGGTGTGGGAAGAAATGACACAAAAAATCCCTCCTCCAGTCTCATCTCTTTTAACCCATGGCCTCCTTTTCTCTCCCCTATCTGCACCCATCCATGGCTCATTTTTTCCTCTCGGTGATTAATCTGCCTTTCTTGCTCAGTGCTGAACACTCATATTGCTTTCTTGCCATCTTCTCGGCTCTCAGCACTTTTTCCCCTCCCCAACAGCTCTGCTGCATTTTCCAAACTTTAAAGCAGCAGCATATTCCTAAGACATGCCATCAGGGACCAGTGCTGTTCACACCCAGAGGTATCCATGGGACTTGACACGCCAGAGACAACAAAAGCAAATAAGGTAAAGAAAAAAAATCAGAAGTGAGAGAAGGAGAACTGGCTGGGAGGCACCCGGCTAAAGAAGCACTGGGGAGATGGGGAGAAGGAACTGTTGAAAGCCTATCACATTGGTAGCAAGTGGTCATCCCGTTCTTCTGACTCCTCACCCAGCTGGTCATTGCCCACTCCACGGTACGCAGCTGGTGCATTTCGAGGCTTCGATCGGCAGACGAAGTCGCAGCCATCCTACAAGCACAGGATATTTCACTGGAATCAGACTATACAATTGACTCAGCATCCAAAGCAAAATGGCTTTTACCGATTTCTCTTTTTGCTAAGGGATTACACCTCTCCTTGTGCTACCTAGCTTCGGGGACCTGTCCTACTCTTGACAAGAGAAGCCCACACAAGCATGCTATGTAGCGTTGAAAGCTCTGGGCATAGCAATTAACAGTGTGCAGCAACACCAGGCTGAAACAAGCACGGAGGATAAATGGCACTACCTCTGATGACTAGAGAAGGGTTTCAGGGAGTGAGACAAGAACATTTCACAGCCCACCCCCCTGCTTAACATTCCTACCTGGAAAGTGTTAACCACTAATGAACATGTGTTCTTGTTTGTTGCATAGCAGCTGCAGGATAGTGGCAGGGAATCATTCTCAGCAAGGATTCAAAGCTAAAATAGAACAGATAGCCTCTTCTGCCTCAAAGTAAACTACTCTGGTGGTACGTCTAGCCAAGACACAGAAATCAACACAGACAACGCAGGTACCATTTTGTCCTGTCCTAACACGTGGGTCAGGCTGTAAAGATACAGGGATTTTTCACTCACCGCCACCAAATTGCCCAGGTCTTGCCAGAAGGCAAAGTGAGGAAACTGCTCCATACCCTTTGCTCCTACTACAAGGCGTTGGTAGAGGAAGCCACCAATAATGTAGACTGCAATCAGGGAAGCAAACCTGAAGGGCAGAATTAAAAAAAAAAAAAAAAAATCAAAGCTGCAAAAATCCTATAGACAACCTCTTTCAAGTCAGCTACCTGCCTCAGACTGGTACTGGAGCTAGCAGCTAAGCACCACTCCAGAAGAGAGCTATAAACAGAGACCAGACAAGAAAAGGTCCCCAAAATATTGATCTGTTGGTATAATTCAGCAGCATTACATGAAGCAATGTCTTTGAGAACACAAAACAAATCAAGACTCCTAGTCTGAAGTCCCAGCTCTAGCAAAGAGCTGTTGTACAATCTGAGGAAGTTGCATCTTCCACGTTTCAGTGCACTTGCCTGTAAACTATGAAGGAGGATGTCTACAGGGAGCAGAGCAGCTCTTCATGCCTCGAGGAACAGCTTTTGTCCAAAAAGATCAGAGGCACAGTAACACCTCAGAGTGGCTGCGGATAGGTATACTAGAATTATCTAGTGCAGTACAGCACTTGCTGTGTGTCTAAATGGCACTGGAGATACTGGTGCAGGCATGAACAGCTCTTCTAATGACTCACGTGATCAGTAGAATGGAGCCAACGCTGAGGTGGGAATCCTCAGCTGGACAAGCCACGCTGCTGTCCATCTCAAAGAGGTAGAAACACTCCTGCTCCTTTTCCCGCTCTTCTGAAATAATGCTGAATGAACTCTGCAATTTGGGAAAAAATTGTGTGAATATATGCCCAGGCATGCTGAACTTCACCAGAATGTAGCTAGGCAACAGACACTTGGAGGACAGAAGAAAACCTTGCTGGCTCCTCCAAGCCCTTTTGCTTATTCACAACTGTTTGTCTAGCAGCCCCCCACCCCCGGCTCCTCTCCGACCTCGCGCGGCACTCACCGCTACAACTCCCCGCTTGCAAGAAATCATTATCACAGCTCGTCTCTTCTCACCACTGCAGTGCCTGCCATAGGAATCGCCTCCTTTATAAATCAGCATGATCCAGTCACCTGCAAGATGGAAACAATATAGGCTGCAAATCCAGATGGGGAGGAGAAGGCGGATACCGGGTAAGAAAACTACCGAGGGGAATCTTACTTCCATTGAAGACCTGGGTTTCGTTGATTCTTCCTATCACTGTGGTCTTGCCCTTCTGTTTGTCCGTCTGCACCAGGCCACGATAATCATGCCAGGTGCTGTCGACCTCCCTGCACACTCTGAAATGGTAGATGTAGTTTTCCGTTTTGCCTTTCTCCACAGTAACGTTAAACCTGCAGCAGGGAAGGGGAGAACAGACAGACCACAGGATTACAAAGAAAAAGACTCAGAACAGGGGATGCTCGAGACCTGGAAGCCAGTCACAGCTCATACTCGTGGGGGGAAGCACATTCTGCAGTGCAGCCCCAAATCTTCCCCTCCCTTGGAGTAAGGGTAGGCACTTAGTAGCCCCGAGGCCTTAGGAGTGTTGTACTGTACCTTATTTGGCTCAAGGGCTCTAGTTTCTTCAGCAGGGCTCTTTCCATTTGCGACTCGCTGCTTTCATCACCAATCACATCACAGCTACTCTCTTTCAACTGTTCAGCCCCCACACCAACAGCAAGGGCCATAAAGACTAGCAGCACAGCAGAGGTATGGCAAGGTGATGACATCCTAAACACACACAAAACCACAGAGGATTAACTCAGACCCCTGCAGGGCCACGGAGTAAATGATTGGTCACTTCCTCAGTCCTGCCTGTAAAAAGGAGTAGGCAAAAATCTAGGAATACTCGCAGTTCCCAAGAGAACCTAAACCTGAACCTTTTGTGTAGTTACAAAGCCAATTGACTGGGCTCACCTGGGATTCTTTCCTGAATTTTGCCTTGGGACCACAAGAAGTTTCGCTGCTGAGCACATGAATTAACATTGATTCAGCCAGAGCAGAGCCCAGCAGGCTGAACACTAGAGTAAGTTCCAGGCATAAGCCATTGTTTGTTATCGCACCGAGAAGTCAATTGGGAGAAAATGATCTACCAGGCCTCTCATCAGCTGTCTTTAGAGCTTTCGCGTGAAGAGCTTTCAGGGAAGAGCCCCTGTGATTAGCCAGGCTCAGTTTGTTCAAGTGCCTTAATAGTAGTACTAGAAAGGTAACATAATATTTACTTTAGCTGAGAATCTGAAAGTGTTTAATATTGCTAGCCTGTAACTTCACAGAAGAGTTTTCTTCTGTTTACATGGGAGAAGAAGGGAAGGAGGAAACCGAGACGTCCTATGTAAGATCCAACCAACGAGGAGGTAACGAAGATGATGACGAAATCCAGAAGATCTGGCTTTCGGGTTCAGGCTAAAAAAAAAAAATAAATCCCACACGAACCATTCAGTGATTGCAACAGCCAACCACAGCGGTGCAACAGATTTCCCTCCGCTTTTCCTGCTGCGGGTTTTAGTAAAGCTCCAGATGCCGGCGGAAGGGAACCAACAGGCCAGCAGCTAAATAAACAGCTGGCCGCACCTAGCCGGAGAGCCTGGGGGAGGGACAGCCTGTTTTGCTGAACCCAACGATTCCCCCCCAGGCCCCTGTGTAGCCCATGGTGACCGCTGACAACTGCCACGCCAGCTCCCCGACCGCTGCAGAGGCCAGATGCAAATACGACGGCGACGTTAAAGGGGTCGAAGTGAGGAAGCCTGTGACACAAGAACTCGTGATTCGCCTCTCGCCCGGCCAAAAAGCAGAAGCGTGCCCTCCGCACCAGCCACCGCTTCTTCGGGCGACTCACCGGCGAACGCTTCCCTCGCACTCGGGCTGAAGGGAACAGCAAGGCGGCGATGCCGTTCCTTTCCCCTCGGCCGGTTACCGCTCCGCCCGACAGGCTCGGGGGCGGGCTGCCGCTGCCCGAGCTGCTGCCCAGCGCTGGCACCGAGCCGCTCGCCGGGGGCCAGGGCGCGGTTTCACCCCCTCGGCGGCCGCAGGGGTTTCGACGCCACGCCGCTCCCCCTCTACACAAACACTCTCGACCTCCCGCCCGCCGCCGGCCCGGCTCCAGCCCCAGCCCCAGCCCCGCCAGCCGGAGTCCAACCCCGCCGCTGCCGGCCCTGTGCCGCAGGGACCCACCTGCTACCGCGCCAGCCCCGCCCGCCGCACCTCCCGGCCTCCCCGCGCCGTGCACGGGCACGCTTAAGGAAGAGCGATCCGCCCCTCACGGGCATCCCATACCGCGCGCCCGGCGGGGGCGGTGGCGGGGCGGCCCGGGGGCGGCCCGGGGACGGCAGGCGCGGACGGCACCGGCCTCCTCAGCGGGCCCGGCCGGCTCCGCTCCACCGCCCGCCCGCCCGCCCCGTGATCCGGAAGCAGGAAGGGTGTGGCGGAACTAGCGCTCTCCACCAACGAGAACGCCGGAGCCGCCGCGATCGCCGGGCCCAGCAGCGACTCCTCAGCGAATGAGGAGGGACGGCTGGAAAGCGTCGGCCTCTAAAGCCCGCCCCAGCCTGTAAAGGGCGGAGGCTCCAGAGCCCTCCAATGGGCGGTGAAAAAAGGCGTGGATACCACGCCTCCCCCTCTCTTTTCCTCCAATGAGCGGTGAGGGGCCCGTAGCGCCCGCCGGGCTGACCCCGCCCACCCGGCAGCCGCCCGCCAATGGCGGAGAAGCGCGCGCCGCCGCTGGGCCGCCCCGCCCCACCCCTGAGGTGCTGTGAGGCGGCCGGAGAGCGGCCTGGAGCTCATCGAGCCTCCCCCCTCACACCCCCCAGGGACTTTGACGCTTTCCCCGCCTTGAAGCCGACCTCTTTAAGCTCTGCCCTTCGGGAACGGCGAGAGGCTCCCCACGGCGCTGCCTTTCCCCTCGCTCCCCTGTGGGAGGTCATCGCTGCCCTTGGGCTCGGCCGTGGAAGTGGAAGTGCAACTTCTGCTTCCTAACCTGTGGAGGGGTGTCTGAAAAACAGCCATTAGCGGAAGAGGTGATCGATCACAAAGGGCACGGGCGTTCTAGTTGGTGCCAGTGCAAGAGGCTGCGGTTACAGCGGCAGCGGCGGTTGTGACAGCGCGTGTTGCTCTGCAGAGCTCCTTCTGATTTCATCCCCTCCCGATTTCATCCCCGCCTTGACGCGCTGGTTTGTTACTCTTTGGTGTCTCTTCCAGCTCCTGCCAGCTTTGCTCTGGCGGAGGAATTCCAGGTCCAGCAGGTTGGTGGCTTCGCAGTAACGTTAAATCCATGCCTTTCCAGACGCGTTCGTTGTAAGAAATCGGCCTCAACACTCTATAGCAAACTAAGCATTGTCCTGGGCGATGACTTCTCAAAATTCATGGCGTGTCACCAGGACAGGGAACCATCATCCCTGCCCTAGAACTGAAAAGCACAGCAAGCTCATTTGTTGAGGATGCCTGGGCAGTTCTCGTAACTGAACTGAACCGGTGAGGAAGAGCTGCACCTTCAGCCTGGCAAACATCCCCGATTTAGCATGAGCTGGAAGGGATCAGAATCTGAATCACTCAGCCAGCCATGCATCTAAGGCATTTCTCAGGGTGGTAGAAGCATCAGCATCCTCAGTGTTGTCATCAGTTATATGAATATTATTCAGAGAAAAAATTGTCCTTTCCTGCTGCTGCTGACCACAGAGTCACAAAATGATTGAGGTTGGAAGAAACCTCTCAAGGTCATCTGGCTCAACCTCCTGCTCAAGGCAGGCCACCTACAGCTGGCTGCCCCAGACTGTGTCCATATGACTCTCTGAAGAGGGAGATACCAAAGCCTCTCTGGCCAACCTGTGCCAGTGATCAGTCACCCTCCCAGTAAAAAAGTGTTTCTTGATGTTCAGAGGGAACGTCCTGTGTTTCAATTTGTGCCCATTGCCTCTGGTCCTGTCACTGGGCACCACTGAAAAGAGCCTGCCTCTTCTTGTACACTCCCTTTAGGTGTTTATATACATTAATAAGATCCTCCCCAAGACGTGTCTTCAGGCTAAGCAGTTCCAGCTCTCTCAGCCTTTCCTCACGGGACAGATGCTCCAGTCCTGTCATTATCTTTCTGTTCCTTTGCTAGATTCTCTCCAGTATGTCTATGTCTTTCTTGTACCGATGCTGTTGATACGTTGGCTCAGAGGGTCTTGAGGGATGCCAGCTCTCCGTGCCTGCATGCGTCTCACATTTTCACTTGGTGTTGGGTGTAGAAAGAGTTCCCAGCAGAAGTGTCCAAAGCTCACAAGGCTTCCTTTTCAAACCCATGCTGTCCACCTCTACTTCCCTTTTGACAGCAGTTGGGCTGCCAGTTTGCCATAGCCATTGCTTATACTACTTTTTACGTTGTACTCTCACTATTCACCTTTTTTCCTTTTGTGCTCTCACTTATGCACATGCTTCTGTCCTGAGAAGGAGCTCTTCAGAGCAACGCACATTGTCACAACCACTGTGTCACCGTAATCACGGCGTCTCGCATTGGCAGCAACTAGAATGCCCGTGCACTTTGTGATTAATTGCCTCTTCCACTGATGGCTGTTCTTAAGACATCCCTCCACAGGTTAGGAAGTAGAAGTTGCACTTCCACCGCTCTCCATTCTGTTGGAAATTTGGTTATTTTTGAACGGCTGGGGATAGAGGTTGTAACTTCACATTTTCTGCCTTCTGACTAGCCTTAGGCTTCCTGTTTCACAGGCACTCAAGTCCTGTCACTCAACAGCCTGATTGAAACATCTCGTCACACACGCTCTTTGCTTTGGCATGGAGGGAAGCAGATCAGAAACGTCTGCAGCTGAAGCAGGTTGAGGAAGTAATTTATACTTCTGTCAGATTCTCTCAGACTCCTCTGCTGAGGGCCAAAGCTGCAGGGGTGAAAAGAGGTAAGGGAGATGGATGAGGTAGGTCAACAAAAGATTTTATTTTAAGTGAAAGCAAGATCTTAAAAAACTCTCTGAGCTGGCCACTGCCTTTGAGTACCAGCTCACGGTACTGTTGCTTTGGTTCTAAAATTACCTTAAGTATTTTAATATGATGAAAGCCACAAAAAAACCCAAAGGTCAGAGACCCAACATTGTTCCCCTCCCTCTCTCTGTTAGACGCCTTTCAGTGTCTACTCCTGGGCATCCAACCCAGTCCTCCTTACAGTTGTCTGCTTGTCAGTGGTAGGAGATCGTCAGCAATAGTTCTTTGAAGGGCAGATGGGGTGTGAGTACAGATAAATTACAGGTATATGCTGAGCAGACATGAGAGACAGAGGATGCACATGAGATCATCCGGTCGTTCTCCCATGGGGCTCTGCAGGAATCTTCTGTGATAAGTTTTTTTCCCTGGGTTTTCTCTGTTTTACATACCTCCCAGTGAGCAAATTCTCAGCCTGAGACAGCTCTGCATGGCTTTTTACTATCGGGAAGATTTTTGGCTTTCCTTAAATTTTATCTTCCCTTATTTCCACTCCGTTCCTCCGGCTCAGGCCTTGCGAATGGCACACTGAGCAATTTCCCTGACTGCTCAGTTGAGAAACACCACTTTAGAGGACTGAGATTTTGCACTGGTGATCATTCTTTAGAAGTGGCTTCTTCCCCTGAGCAGATTGTTTTTCCTCTAAGTGCCCATGTGCTTGGCATGAGTTGTGTTGTGATGGCCACAACACTGATGCTTGGCCTTAGCTTCTTCTTCAGCGCTGCTACAGCAAAGGGGGCTCTCACTGTGGGACAGGAGATTTCTCTGCCCTGATCAGAATAACTGCATCTGGGGTTGTTACTGCTGCTGAGTCAATTGCTTCTCTCTGGAAACAAAGCCAGCACAGAAAACCCCAAGACCTGGTAATCACACTCGACCTGTTTGGAAGGTAGTCTTGATTTTGCATGTGATTAAGGGACTGGAGCATCTCTCTTAGGAGGAAAGGCTGAGAGACCTGGGGCTGTTCAGTCTGGAGAAGAGAAGACTGAGAGGGGATCTTGTTAATGTTTACAAATATCTGAAAGGTGGGTGTCAAGTAGAAGGGGCCAGTCTCTTTTCCGTGGTGCCCTGTGATAGGATGAGGGGCAATGATCACAAACTGGAACACAGAAAGTTCCGCTTCAACATGAAGAAAAACTTTCCTGTGATTGTGATGGAGCCTGGAGCAGGCTGCCCAGAGAGGCTGTGGAGTCTCCTTCTCTTTCTTCTCTTACAAAACCCACCTGGCTCTGTTCCTCTGTGGGCTGCCCTGGGTGATCCTGCTCTGGCAGGGGGGTTGGACTCAATGATCTCCAGAAGTCCCTTCCAACTCCTACAATTCTATGATTCTGCGATTCATTACCTCCTTTTATGTTCACCCCCTCCTTCTTGGAGGTGAGGATTACCCGATGGCCTCTTGAGATGTTTGCAGTTTTCTTTTGAATATTCCTCCTCTCCAAATTCCTTTATTACTCTCATCTTTTTGAGCTAAAGTCAGAGGGCCTAAAATAAGGAAGCTGATCTTTGAACACATTTTCTGTGCATATTATTTGATTATTTCCCATCTCTCTGCTGAGTGTGTGGAGTCCCTAAGGAGTTTAAGAGTCTGTCTTTCGAAGATCTTTATTTTCAACTCTGTCCCTGCCTCAATCACTTTGAGAGATGTGCTCAGGTATTTCATCTCTGTTCTCAATTGCATGCCCTTGCTACCAAGTCATCCCTGTGATGTAGTAGCACAGATATATCATACGTGTATAGATCAGTCCTCTAATCAAACCAACTGGTTTTGGCTCTCATGGACCTTTTGGGGTTTTTTTTCTCTCCTAAAATATGAAGAGTTGCCCTGACTGTCTTCTGTTTGGATTCCAGAGAGCCTTTGATATGCCACACTATCAAAATGACAGTCCAGCAATCACTTCAGACAGTGTTATCCTGCCTATCATGCTTGTAGTGACAGTGACAGTCAGGTCTGTGTCATAGCTAAAGGACAGGATCCTCCTCCCTGGCTCTAGGTCGTCATGCTGCTCCCACACTGACATAGGCAGGAGCTGAGGGGAGCTATTTGAGGCAGTGCAAGGACATTATTCAGACTGTCCTAGAAGCTCTGAATTAGAAAATGTGGATGCCTTTTAGTTTTTGAGCTGAATCTGAGCTCCCAAATGTAAAAATAGTGGACCACGTTGCTTGCGGGTGAGTGCAGTAGTCAGTCATTTCTCCAGCACACTGAGAGACTGACTGGGGCTGTTTCACTTACTAGAAAGTTATAACATTGAATATTTACATTAAATGTCCACTGGTCCACTTCTCCCTTCCACTGGGGAGACTCTTCCACAGTTTCTTGGACAACTACATGGAAATATTTCTGGATGCTCCATTCACATTTCCCTCCTCTGTTTCAAACTCATCTCAGGTACTTCTCCGGTCTTCTGCAAGAGCTTCACATGTAGTCCAGGGGCTGAGGATCAAGAATAAACCCTTGAAGTCATTTTAAAAAGGGGAATCTGCAGGGACCTGCTTTTGCCAGGGATAAAAATCCTGATTTATATAAGTTTTTATTCCACTTTCCTGGATTGATCACCGCAGTTCAAGTGAGGCTTAAATTCACCTCGAACACTTGAGTTCGCTTTCTTTTTTCCTCATAAATTGGCATGATTTTTCATCTTTAACAACTGAAGTGAACTCTCCCACTGCTCTGGTTGTGGAAGTGCCTGAGGATTTTATTTTTTTTTATGCTGAGTTGAGTCAGTTCTTCCTGAACTTCTTTCTGCAGTTGGTTTGAAACAATAGAGGGTCAACTGCACTATTCATTGCCAGGAGGCACCAGCTCCGGTGCCCTGTGCTGACATTTAAGGATTAACACATTTGAGGATTAACCATTTCACTGATTGTAGTCCCAGCTGCCTTGTCCTGGAAGTAGTTTTCCCTAAGATCAGCAACTGCAATCTGGAGGATGCGGGAGAGTAGCTTCTTTGAGAGGCAAAAGATTTATGTCCTTTGAGAGGAAGGATAAAAGAAGTGCAGATCCTCAGAAATGTGGAAGAAATTATGTTCCAACAGCTATGCATCCTCTTTTACTTAGTTTTTATTTGTAATCTGCAGAGAAGCAGATCCACCCTGCCCCTTAAAATCAGGCTGACTCCATTCTCTTGAGGCTTAATCTGCTGTCACACCACACAGTCACCAGAGACACCAAGGTGACTTTACAAGAGGAATAGAGAGCAGGCAGAGAACAACGACACAGTCCTTCAGTTCTGCCATTGTCCTCTTGTGTGAAGCTCCAGTTGTGACTGAAAAGTCCTTCTGTATTTTGTACCTGGAGAGAGATTTTTGTTGTTGTTGTTCTTTAATAGTGATAGAAAATAAATGTTGCTATTTTGAAACTACAGGTGGGACACCTAGAAGATCTCACAAGCTTCAGGAAAAATGACAAGACTTTTGCCTTAGGAAAGAGCTTTCTACCTGAAGAATGGTGCTTACAGTGAAGCTCCCTCATGGTCTCCCTCATTACCACAGAAACTGGTTTTAGCCAAACCCACAGCTCTAAATATATTGCTATAAACCAGAAACCGGACTTAAAAACTGGTGAGCCTGCAAACTGCTCTAAGATCAAAATTCATATCTACTTTCTGTATTAGGACAAAGCTTCCAACACTTAAAGGAGGTATTTTTGGTTTTAAGTGAAGTTCTTTCTGTTTCTGAGGTAGTGCTGGCTTGCTTTCTCCTTCCCACAGCATCCTTGCTACATGATAAGCAGTCGTTTTCAGCCTCTGCCGAGAGATCCTAAAAAAAGCTTCCCTTTACTGCTTACAAATATGTTATTCTTTTAGCCATTCCTTTTAATTCTCTGGGACAAACTTCCTCATTTTCCTGGAGTTTCCCATTTGGAAATTATTATACAATAGTGCGTTTTTGTTGTGCTGGTACTTTTGGCTCTGGTGAGTCTCAGTTGTGTTCGTGTTCACTGTGGCAGAGAAACTGCTGGATGGAGCTGGGTGGCCTGAGCATGGCTCAGGGTGGTCACAAAGCTGTTCTGCTTTCTACATTGCCTGGCTCGCCACTCTGAGAGGTGCTTGTTGATGGTGTCTGAGCATTCGGCCTCATCATCATGCCCTGAAGATGGCACGTCCATGATTGAATGTGATTAATTGAAACCTGTCATCACTGTACTTCCCTCACAGTTGCTCCATAATATATTTGCAACCCTTATGCATTCAGTAGTATTTGCCTCATCTGTGGGAATGTTGTTACTGTTACTTCTTTCTTTTCTGTGAGGGTGATGGAGCCTGGAACAGGCTGCCCAGGGAGGCTGTGGAGTCTCCTTCTCTAGAGACTTTCAAGACCCACCTGGATCTGTTCCTGTGTGACCTGCCCTGGGTGATCCTGCTTTGGCAGGGAGGTTGGACTCGATGATCTCCAGAGGTCCCTTCCAACCCCTACCATTCTATCATTCTATGATTCCATCTGCAATGCAGATACAATTTCAAAAATCTAAGGCAAGTTCCATCATTCTGTAATGCATATGAACTAAAGGTGGACATAAGTATATTACATAATTGTATCTTTTTTTTTTTTCAGACTATTAGGCTGTTGTAGAAACATCAAATTATGCAAGCCTCTAAGTCTTCATTTTATTTTTAGATATTTTCTTCAGTAAAACTAAAATAAATGACAGCAGTTATTGAAATGGCTATTAAAATATTTATTTATTTAAGTATTTTAAATTAAGCCATTTGGCTTATTTTCCCTTTTCTGTTTAACTTAATACAAATTGACTTTTTGTGAGTTTGTAACATTTGCCAGTCTTGGAATATAGAACAGTTTATGACACCACCAAGCCAGAGATGTACGTCAGAAGTTTGTGGCTTCTGGGAGAATACTATTCTCTCTTGAAAATACTGGTGACTCTGGACTGAAGCATTTAGAAACTGGCACTTATGTTTTTAATTGTTTAGCTATTTATTGAGACTTCATGAAATAGCTAAACATCCAGAATCTGAAAAGTGCATTAGCTCTGGTAATAGGAGGCTTTTCAGTGTGCTCTGAAATTGTGCAAAGTTTAGACTTTCATGTGAAGAAGACATAAGCTTGAATAGAATAGCCAAAGGGCTGTCACAAAGAAACCTTCAACTGTGGACAAAGTGCAAACTGAGAACTGCTGTCTCTGTAAAGTACACAAACATAAAGCTGCAGTTGAGGCTCTTGCTTCCTGAGGCTGACCTGAAAAATGTCTCTACTACGCTTATCTCATTTCATTGTTGCTTTTTAAAACCCTGTCAGCAGCAGTCAATCTGGTAAGAACGAGATGAGTTTTTGGAGCTTCTTGGGACAGGAGTGGAGGCTTCTGAGCTGGCAGCTGCACTGGTCAGTGGTCCTCTGTGCCCTTTCTGTGTAGATGAGATGCATGTGACTTCAGGCAATGAAAGTGTATAGTATGCAAATGTTAGAAAAACTCAGACCCAAAATGAAACATTTACACATAAAATTTTGGGGATACTTTTATACTACCAAGGCTTAACTAGAAGTGTTGAACAGGATGAAACTTTTAGTGAGTAATATTTCTGTTGACAAGTTAGCTGTCAAAACCACTTTCTTTGGCTACTTAAAACAGTTAAATGGAGAATGGACTGAAATTACTTTCTGCTTCTCTTCACAGGCTGAAGAACAATGGCTACCTTCAGCAACCTGACTATTGGCATTGCTGTTGCCAGTTTTACTGTATTTCAGCTCCTGTTTCATGTTTTAAGTTCTTGGGTGTCAATACGAATAACACCTGGTTTTAACAGTCTCAGCCAAAAAAGGAAGATCGAATGGAATTCAAGGTAGAGTGTTCAAAACAAACTACAGCTAGTAACCTACCTGAAATTGTCAACATCTGAACCAGCTGTGTGTGTATATATAAAAAACTGCAGAAAACCTCCTGAGTTAAACATCTGTGAAGATTAAAGGGATGACTCTAGACACTTGACAAATTCTGAATGTAAAATGCTGAGGCCCCTTCTTGAACACACAGCATTACAAACCCATGTGGATTAAACACTTTGATAGACTGTGATGCCCAAGTGGAAGTCAGTTAAAAAAAAGAAAACAGTAACTGGTGAGAGGTAATAAGCTGTAGTTGATTAATGTTAAATGGCTCCTCCATGATGCTTCTAGTAAAGAGGTACAAAATTCCTTTCCCCAAAACATACATAAAATCAAAACTATTTCAATTTATTCTGTGATCTATACACAGTCTACACATGGCTGTGTATCTCTGCTCATGCTTTTGGTTGCAGAGCAAATTGCTCTGTTATCCTGGTGCTACTACACTACAACCTGTTCTATGTAAGTTATGGTTTTCCAAGAAATTTGATGACTCTTTGGTGTAGTATTGGAGTGAGGCAGGGTTAGACAGGTACATCTGTGTGTTGGTGGGGAAGGAGACTGCAAGAAGAGGAGGAGGAAGCTATGGCAGACACAGGGTATACATTCAGGAAGGAGTTGTGGAAACTCAAATCTAAAAAACATCCTTATTCCCTTTGTGTTTCTGCAGTTCCATCACTGGGATGGATCCCTCTGCATTACACTTTCCTCCTCAGAGTGCTATTAGGAACTTGTTCAACCCTGTGAATCTTTCCCGGGTGCTTTCCTCTCTTTTAAGCCGTAAAGGAAGTATGGAGTAGTAATTGCAAACAGGATGATCACTGAGGTTTTATTTTGCAATATACTACTCTGGAAGGCAACACAAGGTTATCCAGCTGAAATTACTTGATACAATGTAACTTTATGCTCCAGTAGCCTATTTCACCTTTAAAATATTTTTTCAGGTGTTTCTTAAATTTGAAGCTAAAAAACATATACTATATGACTGTCACTGCACTCAAAATGCATTAGTTGTATCACTGTTCCTCAGTGCTGTTTAAAGGCAGTACCTGGTGGATACTTTTAAAGTTGTTTTCATTGTTCTAGGCAGCAATAGCAACTCATGGTCTTGCCCTTCCATTTGGCAAGTGTCCATCTGCAGTGTTCTTAAAGGCACCATCTTAATTTCAATTCGATCTTTGAATAATTGCCTGTCTGCTGGAACACCTTTGTACAATGTCAGCTCATGATACCAGTGCAGGTTATGTTTATCTCTGTTACAACTGAAAATAGGGCAGACAGGGAGAGTAACTAATCTTGTTATCATGTTAAGAGCTTTTGTCTATAAGCCACATCAAGTGACCCTTGAATTGCATAATAGGCTTTCTGAGAGCTTATCCCATGCCTGGTAGCACTATGCTAAGTTGTAGTGCTTTGCATAATAACATATGAATTGTTTCATACATCACAAGTGTACTGGGAATAAGCTGCTCTGTAATCTCTGGGCTACTTTGTAGTAAGGTGTTTAACTACCTAAACTGCACCCCAGGCTGTGTCCTTTTTTACTTTCCACATTTTTCTTTTTTCTTGGGGTTGATAGCAGGACAGATGTTAGCACACAGATGAGTCATGGTCCAGTGCTACATCCAGTTCTGGAGCTAAAAGGCATGAAACACAAAACATAGTTCAACATCTTGTTGATGCTGTACCTGAGGAGGGCATGAAGTAAAAGTAAGGCTAAGTGTGCTCGCATTTCTACAAAAGATTGTTAATTCTGTGAACTAAACAGAGTGCTTTGTCAAACTGCCTCATTGCTCCAGTGTTTTATCACAATGAAGACATACCCCAAGGCATATCTTATATGTTCAGAGACTGTAGTTGGACAAGTATGCGCTCTGCAGATGGCTCTACGGGTAGAGAAAGTTAACTATCTCCCAGTAAAATAAGTTGGGTTAACTTAAATGATTTAAAAGTAGATGGTTGTTATTTTGTCCTCTTTGAACTGGTGTGGGGAGTGCTCACACAAATGGTTTTGTTGGCAGTCCTGAAGGAAACTGGCACAGAGGATGGTTATGCATTTTTATCAGCTCAGCTGGGTCTGGAAGAGGGCATCTGCCTGAAATGAGCTGTAGCGTTGAAAATATATTGTTACAGTTTGAAGGGGTTTGTAATAGAGCATTTGAGCTGCAGCTCTGGACTCTGTTTTCCATACTGTCAATTTGTTAATTCTGACCTTCTAAGAATTAAGAACCAATGAAGTAGTTGCTTCTGGTATCTTAAGCATGCAGATGCTCAAACTGAGTTAAAAACTATACTTGGACACAGATGTAGTATAACTCTTGAATTTGTTGTGCATAAATTCCTGTCACATCTTCTATAATAAATGTTTGTACAGCTATTAAGCAGTACAATAATAAAGGAAGAAGCATGAAGCTTACCAGTGCAACTTCTTTCTTTGCAGTTTCCTGAGGAGTTAAAGGATGCAAGCTTTGACAGTACTTTCAAGGAAATGTACGGAGCTTGATAGCTTGACCTAGATTCCATATTAAAATGCAGTGTTGCACTATTTCCCTCTTTCTATTCCTTCTTCTATCAAGAAACTTCAAAGTCCAGAGTAAAGGAAGAAATCTACTTCTTTTCTTCGCCCCCCCTTCCACTTTAAAGTGCTGTGCTTGTGTATAGCTTGTATTCTGAACACTAAGGTTTGGATAAACAGACATGCCAAAGACAAATTGCAACTGTAAACTAATGGGCTATATTCTAGGACAAATTTTGCTTATTTCAGTATTGTCTCCTAAATTTTGAAATTCCCAGGTATTTCTCAAACACTAATACTATATGCCGTGCTTTGTTTTAAGAGGAAGCAAAGTTCCCTCCTCTCTGTTAATACTGTGTTGCAGGAATAGACATTTTAATTAAACTATTAATTGTCATTAAAATTCTGCTATATAAATTTTATTTCTATTAAAAAAAAAAGGGGGGTGGGGTGGGAGGGGGAGAAACAGTAGCATGTGCTGTAATGGTTAGTAAATGTTCTCATCCAGCTCGTTACATTTGACTATTCGTGTTACATTAATCTCCATTCAATTTTTGGAACACTGTTGAAAATGTCGTGACGACACTCGTTAAAGAAATTGTAAATAGAGACTTCTTTTAGAATCTTTTAATGCCAACAGACAATAATATAACTTCTGGAAACGGGCTAGGGATTATAACCTACTCTTTCTTTGCAAACTCTTCTGCAGGAAGTAAGATGTTTTCTCCAGATCTTGCGTGGCAGAGTTCAGGGTCCTGAGAGTGACTTATGCACATTTAAAATATTAATAACTTTCAAGTACATGTTATCAATATGTACACAGACAAGACTAATAACTAATAGCATTTATGCATTTGTGTGCATGTTGTTAATGCTGTGAATATGGTGCAAAGGTGTTTCTAATCGTACGGCACTGAATTTGGAGTTCTTGTCTTTCAAATAGTATCCATGATTCAGTAGAGCTCTTCTGGCACATTTTTCTTTTTTTTTTTAATTCCCAGTAACAGTGAAGTGGGAAAGCAGTCAGTAGCTGCATGGTATTAGATGCAGTTTACAGTAGTGTTAAACCCATGGCTAGAGGAACAAGGTTACATGTTTTGGACCCACGCCCATTTCATTGTTCAACCTTCCAAGAATACACGTGGACTCAAAAGGACAGGAACAGCCCTTGCCTACATGCTGGCAGAAACCCTGCCCGGGCCTCTCTAAATAAGTAATTCTCTTTAAGTGCTCGTTAACATTCAGAGTTTTATCTGCAGTGTGCATGCAGCCTGTATACTTGAGACTGGTATGTCTTGGGGGGCGGTGGTGTAAAAATTAGTACCCAAGTATGGACAAGGCAACTCTGATTACTGTGACTTTATATAGGACAAGAGGAGAATAAAATAAAGCTGTGAGCTGCTAGCTCATATGAACCTGTAGTTGTTATAACCTCGGATACTCAGCTACAACCTTTTGTTATACCAGTTTTCTCTTTGAAAGCCAGACTCTACTTAAAATGCAGTAATTCTTTCTGAAACTTTTTTTTTGATAGGATTTTTCATTTAATTCCTCTCAAAAACCTGAACTTGACAAATTTATTCTGAGTTATCTATTAATTTGGTGTCTGAAAGGAGAAACCTGCTGCTGTAGGACTCAGGGGCCACTCTGAATATGAAATGCATACAGATTTTCCAGGAAATGGGACAATGCTGTAAGTATTTGTTAGAGAACTGGATGTCACACTGTCTTTGAGGATTCATTAATGTATGGGAAATTGGAGGAAAATGTACATCTCAATTACTTTAAGACCCTGTTTTCTGTTTAACACACACACACACCAACGCCAATTTAATAGATTCCTTCTTTTAGACTCTTTTTTTTCCTCCCCCACCTGTCATTGTATAAGTGGTTGGATGTAGCGTAAAGAAGAGATGATTGTCTTCTGCAGAAGTATCTGGATGCAATTGTGAATGTCTTTGGAAAGATCCTGCCTTAAGCACAGAACAGCAAGTTGTGAATGGCAGTACCTCCTTGTGACTGTGACCTCTCTTTCAGGACGGTGTCCACACTCCACGCCTTGGTGGTTGGTGGGTTTTGCCTTTATATTTTGTTGTACGATGACGCTGTTAATGCTGACCATCTCTGGTAAGGCACGTTACGTATATATTGTCTTTACTCAATTAAATAACATAATCAAGAAGGGAAAAAATAATCCTGCGGTGTATTAATTGCTGAATTAATTGTTTCATTTGCCATTAAAATATGCAGTTGTGATGTGTCAATTTTTATGTCTGTACTGTTTGATGATTCCAAATTATTTTGTCAGTATTAATGTCTTAGTGCATTGTGTCTTTGTGAAGTGGAATGGATAAAATGCAAGCAATTGATTTGAAATAGCATATTAGATTACTAAAGCATAGAACCAAGAGTGTAACTGTAAGTTGGCATGACTGAAACGATGCTATTTACTATAATTGTTTGAAAGTGCAATTGAAATGCTGTAGCAGGTCTGGATTTGTGTGTATGTTTAAAAAAGATGAAGGGGCCTATTATATGTGTAAAATATATATATAAATTGATAAATTGTTTTTATTTATGCCTCCCATAAAGCTTCTATCAGTCTTTGTTTTAAAAAAGTCAGAAAGCTTCAGGTGCTGTCTTCACAAACAATAGGAATATTTAATAAATGGGATTCTAATATTTTCTCTAGTTAACAAAATGTTTTATATTAAGCTTATGGTTTCTGGCTATGTTGTTTTGTTTCAGACTTTTTTTGAGGGAGGAGGAATGAGATGGCTTCATTTTAGTTGAGTTAATTGTATATTGCTCTTAGTGCTTTGACACTTCACTCATTATCCTCTGGAACTCTTCCCTTATAGAAGAGGTCATATTTTTCCTGAAGACTGTTTCTTAGTTAGTCTTCAGAATTTCTTAGTGGCACTCTGCCACTGACTTATTATGGGGCTTTAATAAATGTAAGACTAATTCATAGCACAAATTTAGGCAACGTTGGCCTCCTCTATGTAGTGATATATGATTAAATTGTCTGTTTTGGATTTTTTCCACTGCATCCTGGTATTTTTAGAGAGACCAAATACAGTCCAAATGTCTTATGAGGTCTGGTAACCACGTGGAAAAGCAGCATGTTGTTGTAACTTGGTATGTGTTGTGGTAAGGTTTATCAGATAGAAGCTTTTATCCTGTTGGGATTTTTTTTGTTTGTTTTTTTTTTTAAGTAGATCTTGTTCTAAACAGTACAAAAGAAGTCATGAATGACAAAAATAAAAGCCTCTTGGTGGTGACAAATAAACTGAATCTTCAAATTTACTAAACTTTCCTGGTGTAATTCCAGAAAAAAAATCAACTTCATCAACAAGTTAAAATAGAACTATTTTTTGTTCTTAGTAACTTTGAGAAAATTTATATTAGGTATTTGTGTACTTCACTGAAAACTTAATCTTGCTTATGGAGCCTTAGAATCCTAGATCATGTGAAAACATTAAATCTGAAAAGATAAAATACATCTGCAGTGGGGGATTTTTTTTTCTGTATTCCTCCTATTGCTTCTAAATAGTTTGTTCTGTTCATCCTAAAGAAATTGAAGCTCTGTTTGTGTGCTGCTAAGAGCTTTGCCTGCTCAATGTTTGCCACCAAAAGGGAAAGGCCAAGACATGTGAAGCTACTCTGAACAGCATTCCTCCTCAAAAGTCCCTTGGCTCCAAAGAATGGGCAAATAATTCCTTTCATGTCTCCTTTTACTCTGTTTATCCCTATCAGCAGCATCCATCCTCTTATGAATATGAAAAGCACCAACTGAGCAAGGTATTTTTGTCATTGTTAACAAGGTTTTGACACTGGCAGAAGAACAAAAACAAAACTGGAGAGCCAGAGAGTCAGTTAAAGCACTAAGAGACAGTGCCTGGGCTGTTCTCTTTTATCCTTTGTTACCAGAGAAGCCAGCTCAGGGTACTTGCTTCAGTTCTAGTCTCTGGCAAGGCTCTTGGGGCAGTCTCTACTCTAAGGCAAATGGGGTAATCCTTATTAGGGTAGTTAGTAGATGTCTTGTATCTGGGTGGAGGAGGAATCCATTTCCATGACTAGGACCTTTCTTAACCAAATCTCATAATGTCTTACTGATGCGCCAAGAATAAGGTGACCTGATGGACATTATGTGTTTGATATGTGTATGTCTTTTGAAAATTACCTTGTCATAAAGGCTGTAACTGTGTATTTTTGGTATGTTTACAGGGGTGATCCTTCAATTGTGAAACTGAATATTGCTATTACCACAGGCTACCTCATTTCTGGTAATTATGCAACATGTATATAACACATACAACCTATATATTTATATTGAGTCTCTATGCCTATATATTTTTACTGAGCTGCTATGCTGGAGATGTGACTGTATATACAACACAGTGGCTTTTAAAATTGCTAATGGAGTTGTGGGATGTGGTGAAATCACAGGAACTTGCCTGCAGATGCGAAAGATGGAATGATATCTCTCCAAGCACTGAGGAAATGCCACTCTGTGGCTTTATGATGGTTTGATACACAACCACCAACTCTAGCTCTGTTTTGTCCTTCAGCCAATTGAGAAGGTGTTAAAGCAGTGCCCTTCACTGCCTTCAGAGTGTCTACAAGTTGTAGCTCTTTTATCATATGTTTCTTCCTGTGACCTCAGAATGCTGGCAGGAGAATTTTACTAATCCTCAGTACAAGCTGAGGCAAATGATGCCATAGGATCCTGCCCACCCAGTTTTTAGTCTCACTTTAAGACAAAATTTCTGTGTTTTATACATATTTTCTTGGTATGGTTTTTACCCCTACATATGTTTTGTGTTCTTAATTATTTACTGTCAACTAAAATCATCATGGTAATTTTACTGCAAAATGTTTTGGAGTTTTCTTTTATCGTGTGTGTGGATAATACTCACTCATTGAAGCAAAAAACTTGTGACTTGAATTATTTGCAGGGAAAGCTTTTCATGTTAAGATGGAGTCTCTGATCAGAGACTGGGTCATGGACTCGATTATCTCTCAGACTAGATTTTTTTCACCCTGGTGGAACTGATAATCTGGTGATCAGCACATTCAGTTAAACTGTGGGTTAGTTTAAGTGCCTCTTTTTTCCATAAGAACTTCAGCTCCCATATTTAAATTCATTGGTGTCTATTTTTGAATAATTATGCATTAGACTTTCATTATGAATTAATGAATGCTTTTGAACAGAGACCTGAACCTGGCCACTCATTCTCTCTCACTTCCTTATACAGTTAATGTTTAATTATTAATAGGAAGTGGAATGGCTATGTCAGATCACACAGTGTCCTGCCTGAGGATAGCTAATATAAAAGAGATCAAGGCACTCACTGGAGTTACAAAAGGCACAGGGGTAAAGTCTTTGATTTGGAACATAGGTCACTAATATTCTAGTCCAAAGTACTCATTTGGAGAAAAGCTGGGGCAGAAATTGTTTGTTCCAGTACAGAAAAGAAAATAATCTGAAATCTTGGACACTGGGAGAAGAATGAACTTTTCCATCAAAGCTTTCCTTAGAATATTAACTCAGGTCTGCTCTATCACTTCTGCGGTAATTGGAAAATTCTGACTAAATAACACGTGATTCTTATTTCAAGTGCTCCTTGCAAAATATTTTTAATAAATGGTTCCCTGTGTGCTAATATAAGTATGTTTTGATTCAGAAGTTCCCCATAATAGACCTCTACATTTATTGCATGTATTTGTATAATGATTATGCCTCCTCTAGCCCCCCCCCCCCCCCCCCTCTCTTTCTTTCTTTCCTTTTTTTTTTTTTGTTTTTGTTTTTTTTTTGTTGTTTGTTGTGTTTTTTTTGTTGTTTTGTTTTTGTGTTTT
>WUAM01000314.1:717612-731352 GCA_024336885.1 Actenoides hombroni
TGGTCATTTACTTCATCTTCTCTTCTTCATCACTGTGTTCTTTTGGTGAGCTAAAGCCTAAAATCCTTATTCTTGTCACAAAACCAGTTCTTGTCTGTTCAGCATGCTCGGGTGCCTTAAGACGTCCTGCTGTCCTGTCCCCAGAGATAACCACTATCTACAAGGTTATGAATTTCACAGTCTGCCTGTACTATACAACTGCCCAGTCGTTGTTGTTGCTTGTTTAAAGATTAGTAAAACTCCACCAGACATCCCATCTGCTGCCTTCAAGAGGAAAGCTGAGGTGGGGGAGTCAGGGCCTGGGGAGGAAGCGGGCAGGTACTTGCACCAACATCAGAGAGAGTGTAACTCTCGTATGAACATTTCAAAATTGCACAGAGGGTCTGAAGCTCAGTGTTGATGCGTTGTCATTTTTAAGTGCTTCTCCTGACTTGTGTTTTCTTCATTGCCACTGCCCGGAGGAGCTGCTTTTCAGCAGGTCCATGCTGACAAGTGTCTTTCTGTTGGTTAACGGTAGAGCAAGGCTGGTATATTGATTCCTTTACAGATGACTCCCACCCACGCTGCCCTGAGCAGTAGGTGGCCTACAGAGGGAGCTTCTACTCCTTCTCCACAGAGAAGGAATGGTGTTCCAGCCAGGAATCCTGCTGGGCACAGGGAGCTCGTGTCCTGGTGATCAGTGATACCAACGAAATGGTAATGGTTTTCTTATTCTTTGAGAATCTTCCATTTCCTGCAGATGCCTCCGTGGTTGACATCTTAGCAGTGCTGCCACTCTGGCAATATTTTGACTTTAAAGGAGAGGAAGGATTTATGACTGTGATGTTGTAGTGCAACCTGCAGTTTCAGTAAACACCTTAGAAGTTCCCAGCAAGCAAAGAAGGGTAAGAGGGAGAGGTGAGAGTCACTGCCAGCTACTCAGAATCATCCTATGAAGGATGGTAGGAGACAGCCTTCCCCACTGCCCCTCTCCTTTCCCAAATAAGGCTGATGTGAATGATTACAGGAACGGACTGCAGCACTGCGCAGTCACTGGCCTCGTTGCCTGCAAACCTACAGACACATTCCCAGTCTCCAGAAATGCTTTCTTTGCAAAAGCGATGCCTTGCAACTGCTCCTCCTGCTCAGTGACCCTTGCCACTCCCTGCGTTCACGCAGGGGTATTTGCTTCCCAGGCTGTTTTCAACGCGTGCTTCCTCTGCCGAAGAAACCAGACTGTGCTGGTGAAACCAGAAACCATCTGTTGTACTGCTCATCTTCCAGCAGGGGCTGACGGGGAGCAGGGGCATGTATGACCACTAAAAAAATGGGTAGAGGTGATCACTAAGGAGGTGAGGCACGTCTGCCAAAGCAGAGCAGAAGTACTTGTTTTGGTTTTGTGCAAGCCAGGGCTTATTAGCTCAGGTTCAATGAACGTGGACAGCTTCCAGTCCGTGGACAGAAGTTGCATTGTATGATGTTCTGAGAAGGATTACAAAGCCAGGTCTCTTCTCGACGAAGGAGTATGTCCCAGGCTCTCACACTTGCTTAGGCAAATCCCAGTTCCTTGGGAAATACTCATTTTCCTTAGATTACCCATTTCTCTACATAAGGAAAGCCTCCCTGGTCCGGCTGATTTCTTACTACTGTCTGTGCTACTTAGGAGTGTTACCCATTGTCTCTGCTGAGACACTTTCCTAGCTATCCATGCCTATGCTGCAAAGTGCCTGTTCAGCCTCTTTTTGCCAGGGAAGTACAGCCACCTCCAAACCACCACCAACACTCAAGTGTTCCTTGAGCTACTCCTACTTCCACCACTTTACCATGGCAGCTTTGTTAATGCTTCTGTGTGAAGGTGTCTCCTCTGAAGCTTTGTTTGTTGCTACAGGAGGTAAGGATGGAGCCACTGAAAGGCTGCTGCTGTTTCGTTTCATTGCACATGTGGACAAGACAAACTTCTCTCTCTTGTCTGTTTTCTTTTGGGTTTTTTTTTGGTCGTGGGGGTATTTACTTCAGGGCTGAGTTTCTGTTGCAAGCTTCACCTTTTAACAGTAAACAGGAGTTCAAGGTTAGGCAAAAGGAAGTTGACATCGATTTGGGTTCCACAATGGCAACATTACTTAGATGTGTCATCTCCAGGTAGATATTTTTTAGCTGCCCTTTGAAGGTTGGGTTCTTTCACTTCTTCTGGGCAGCACCCTTCAAAACCAGATGTTTTTTTCTTTCTTGCCTCCAGGAGACAGTCTCAGCATTTTCTCCCAGTCTCACTTTTGTTCCCTGTCACTTGCAGGGTGCCCTCTAACAGCCCTGTGCAACACTGTGTTGTCCTGATGAAAGATGACTTTCAGGCCTCCAGCTGTGGATTTCCTGCCCCATGGATCTGTGAGACATCTCTTAGATAAATTCCACATGCATTTTCATCTCATAACCATCTCATCAGTGGTATAAGTTGATCATTGTCCTGCAGACCAAAGCTCTACACAAGACCAAGACCTTGCCCTTTCCAGACTCTCACAAAGGTGCTTTGCAGGGACAGGTTTGTTGCCCATAAGGGTGAGTTATCCTCAGTAGGAGATCCATTCTCAGTCCACATCTGTTGGATTACACTGCTCTTTGTGACCAGACAAGACTTGGGACATATTTCCTGACCTAATCTTTCCACATTTGTCCTATAAGGGCAAACAAAAGTTTGTCACAACACAACTCAGTCTTCAGATCTCTGAGGGTGAGCTGGTCATTTTCCTTCTTTGGAAGGAGGAAAGACTTGAGCATCAGATTTCATTTCCATTCCCTGTATCTCCAGTGTCTGGTGCCAGCAGGACTGGGAAAATGAAGTCTGCTGTTCACTGCCAGAAACATATAAACAGACTTCTCCCAGTGGCAGCCTCTCCTTTTGCATCCCAGTGCTATGAGTGGGAGAGAAGAGGGTGAAATGAGACCACAACTTCCATAAATCCAGCAGTGAAAATAAACCTCCAGTACTGCACTGGACCAGAAGTTTGTACCCATGTCATTACTTCTCTCTGTTGGAAGGAACCTGCTGCATGCCACATTTTGTAGGTCAACTTCAACAAACTAGTCAAGAGGCTGGACTCTGGGAGTCACAGGAATGCAGTTAATCGTTTGTCACTACTGAATCAACCAAGAATGTATTTCCCTCTCCATCTCTACAATTCAAACCACGGAGAGAGGAAGCAGGGGACAAACCCTTACTACAAGGAACTTGCATGTCAAGTAGAGCAGAGACAAGGTAAGAGTGTGAACAACATAAAACTACAGATTCTTACCAAGAAGGTGTCCCTGTCTTGGGTGGAGGAAGAGGAGCATAGCCCATTGACCGTCTCTGCTAGAAGTTTCAGTCTTCTCCCCCCTGAGAGATGTATTCCCTTTGTGATTTTTATATCCTAAGTCTGTCTGTCCTTGCTTTTAGGTGACGTTTAGCATGATTTGGGTGGAGAGCTGAGCAACGTAGACATTTGTGTTTAGCATGTACTCCTTTAGACTCATTACTATACACAGGGACATAAACTCTAATATTAATTTTGCTGTTAATTACACAAAAGTCAGCCACTCTGGCCTTCAAAATTTGTTTGTGCCTGTTGGTTTAGCCAAAACAGGGCCACCTTATCTTCACAAGACTCCCTCCTTCAGCCCTTTGGCTGCCAGCTTGGCGGATCTCCGGCCCCAGAGATAGCACAAGAATCTCATGGTTGTAAACATTTCACCCTTTCTCACAGAGTGCACTAAATTAGCTGCATTCCTGTCTCGTGGCAAGCCATGCCGTTATGCCACACCGCTGAGAGATTTGGTTCCCAAGAAAGAGAAATTTTATCAATTTCTAATGATCCTATTTATCCCAATGTGTTTATACAGAGTTAGGTAACAGTTGGATTTGACGATCTTAAAGGTCTTTTCCAACCATAGTGATTCTGTGATATTATAGTCCAGTTTCCTGTTATCAGTTTATCCTTGGTCTGGAATTGCAGTTTATAGTCCAATACAGTCAGAGCAGTAACTCTGACAGGACTGCCTGATGCTGGGCAGCCCTGGTGCAAAATCTCTGCCATCAACGGTCCGAGGGTTTGACTGTCCGTGTCCAGCACATCCTCTGCACACCAGTGGCTGTACGTCGCTGAGCCCCTGTGAATGGTCCCTGAAGCACACCTAAGCAGCTGTGCTCTGCTCCCTTCACCCTCCTCACCATGCACAGGAGTGTTTCCAGGGGGAGTCGCAAGCCTTGGCAAGCAGCAGGTTAGTGGTAGATCTTCCGAGGTGTGTGTTTGTTCTCGGAGAGACAGCCTGGAGAAATGGGCTGACAGGAGCCTCGTGAAATTCAACAAGGAGGAGGTCGAAGTCCTGTGGCTAGGGAGTAACAGCCCCATGCACCAGGACCTGCTGGGATGTGACCCGGGTAGAAAGCAGCTTTGCAGAAAAGGACCTGGGGGTCCTGGTGAACATCAAGTGCATGTGAGCCGGCGGTGTGCCCTCACTGCAAAGGAGGAGAATGTAAAACAAATAAATATGTTAGGTTGCCTTCAAAGTTGACTGTTCTTAAAAGGGAAGGGATTTTGCTTTGGATACTTGTGGATTTTACTACTACATTTACTAATGACACCCATGCTTTCTCTCCGGGCTCCAGGTTTTGCAGTACTAAAGGGATTTGATGCAAACATGTTTATTTCCTCGCAAAGCAGTTGAACAAACATCTTTGACAGAGCTTTTAATAGTCTAGCTAGAGCTTTTTTGATATAGCTGATATACACTGATTTTCTTGGAAGTCAGCTCTTGTTGGATGAATTCTGTAGGCAGTGATGGATAAATTCTGGAGGAGCATGTCTAGCAGATCAGGATAAGTTATAATCCTCATTCTCCGTGTCATTTCTGAGACTGCACTTGAACTGTGTCTGGTCTGCTGACCCCCAGTTCAAGAGGAATGTGGAGAAACTGGAGAGGGTCCAATGGAGGACTACTAAACTGTGGAGCACATGACTCACAGGGAGTGACAGGAGGAGCTGGTCTTCTTTAGTCTGACCAAGAGGAGGTTGGAGTGATTAAATAGCTGCCTACAAACACTTGCAAGGCAGTTACAAGGGTATTGGAACGTGACCTTTCTATCTAAAGATATAACATGGGGTAATGGCTGCATCTGCAGCTTGGGGAGTTCAGAGTGGACGTGAGGAAAGATGTCTTCACCAGAGATTAGTGCAACACTGGAACAGATCACTGGAGAAATGGTAGGTTCTCCATCCTTGGGAGCTTTCAGGATTTGACTTAACAAAATCACAGCTGACAGTGTTGGCAGGCAGTCCTGCGTTACGTGAAAGGATGGACTAGGTAACTTCCAGAGCTCCCTTCCAACCAGCACTTCTGTGATACTGGCAATGAATGCAAGATACTTCATGTTCTTCTTGCACAACTGAGGCTGAGCTGTGCTAAAGGACAGAACTTGAGAATGACTGGGAGAAATCCCAAACAGATAATACTAAAACACACTCTCCTCGTGGAGGAGATTTCTCGAGGAGCTTAGAATTAACCACTTAAAATCTAGCTCTAGAAAGCCTGTTGGGCTTCTCAGTTGTACTTACAGCAGGTGGAAATGGCAGGAGAGATAGGGAAACCTCATTGCCACTGCCTTGTCTGTGCCACCACCTACGAGTTGAATGATATGGGCCATGCAGAGAACCTTGAAATTAGGCTGCTGGGGCCCGTCGGGAATGGAATGCAGACCAGAAAGCTTGAGGGCTGATTTTAAAAGTCAGTTCAGTACCTATGGGTGTTCATTGGTACCTACTGGGATTCTCAAGCCTTTAAAACCTTGACTGAAAATATTTCTCTTCATTTTTTTTTTACTACACAGCACATTTTTGACCAAGGTCCTCATGATTTGGAGCTGGCCTGTGAGCTGTTTGACTCTTTGCCAAAAAGGATAGCCCTGGCTTCCTCTGCTGTGTGTAGTTCTGCACCACTTTTCTTAAAGGTTTGTGTTCAAATAGTCTGCCTCCCAACCTGTTCAGACTGATGTAAAGCATCGTCTTCAGAATGTTTTTGACCACCCTGGGTACAAATCCTCTCTCTGCAGGTGAGGCAGATCTTCCCGGATCACATTTTTTGGGGAGGAGGCAAAACAACTTGTAGGCATCAGATGGAGAAGGCAGAGCAGAAGCCCAGATGCTCTTTTTGTGCAGTTCCAAGGAAACTGGACACATACTACTACACTCTCCTTTCCCATGAAGGTCGCTGCAGGGCAGAACGAGGTCTGTAATGAAGGTTTGTTATCTCATTGCATTTGGATTTCTGAACTCCAAAGTTCCTGAGGTTACCAAACTTCTGATGCTGATAGTAGGAGAGGGGAAGGACAGACAGATAATCATTTTATTCTGCACCCTTTTTAATCCCCAAATTATGCTTGAGGTCCTCTAAAACAGATCTCCATTCTTTGGAGTCTGGGTTAGGACTATAAGTAAGACAGATACTCTATACCACTTGCAAAGGTAATAATTACCAGAGCTATTGATCGTCGTGCTGCAGACCAAGGTAACTACAATAAAGACAACTTCAAAAAGAAATTTCCCTCTCTGGTACACCATCACCCATCACAGTGCATTATGTGGATTTTCATGTAATGAAACCATGAAGGACTCCATCAGACAGCAATCATTTAATCTAGATGTGCTGATAACTTGACCTGGAACAAGAACTAGTACAGGGAATGTAAGACTCAGGCCACGTCTGTTCTGTGTGAGGTCAGCTGCTGCTCTGGGGAGCTGGTTAATGTGTTACATGCTGTTAATGGGTTGAACTTTTGGCAGCTTCCCATCATGTCACTGTCCCTGTTTCTGTCAGGGTGAAGGCCAGGTTATCTTAGACAACTTGATTGTCCAGGCACTCTGGCCCCTTTTCCTGGCATTAGCCGTGGTAGGACCAGGAATGGAGAGCACAAGGGAGCAGCGTGGGTGGAGGGGAAAGGTTTCCAGAGTTTACATTCCTGGTTTCCATCTCCTGCCTGTAAGTGGGGGTTAGGCACACCCACTCATCTCCCAAACCCTAGCCCAATCTCCTGCTTCCAGTTTGAAAGAAAGCAAAACCCTCCTGCTCCTCCAGCAGCCTCCATGACCAGCACTGTGGTCAGCTCCAGAGAGTGATCCCTACCAGAAATGGAGGCCTTCTCCTTATCCTATGCTGGCTGCCCTTCTTTTCTTTAGCTACCACATTTCCTCCTCTGTTGCCTGCTGTCCTAACCCAAAAGAGAAACAGCTCCAGCCTGCTGGGCATCCTCCCCTCCCTCTCCCCCACAGTGCCTGGCCTTCTGCCCGGACTCAGAGCTGCTAGTTCCAGCTCCTCCTTACTGCCTCTCCCCATTTCCGGATGGGCCCTGGCCCCCAGCCCTTATCTCCTCCAGCCCCTGTTTGCAGAGGAGAGTATAAAGGGAGAGCAGAGTGGCAGTGCAAGCAGCACTAGACCAGGCTAGGTGTCTACTTGACTCATCACGTCTTGCCCTGCACCATGGGGAAGGACGGGCTGCTCATCAGATCAAACATCTTCCTCCTTCTCCTCTTCTTCCTTCCTGGAGATGCCTCGCCCATCACAGAGCCGTAAGCTATGCAGGGGGGTCCCTTGGGTGGGCAGGAGACCTGGGTTGTGTTCCTGTGTCTGTTGCTTTGTCTCCTGTCTTCTGCTTGCTTTCTTTTACCCAGGAATGAAAGCACCAGGGCTGGGTAAAGTGTCTTCTACAAACAGCAACTCTAGTGCTACAGGGGGGACCCAAACCAGTCTTTGGAACTGAGATAGCAGTAAAATTTCAGGGGGAGAAAAAGAAAAAAAAAAAAAAAGGAAAAAAAGAAGGAAAGGTCTATGAGAATACCTTTTGCTGCTTCTGTGAATTGGCAGGATTTCAACAACATTCTCTCTTCTGTTCCAAACTGGTTCTTTTGAAAGAGATCTTTTTATAACTGTTTACATGTTCAGTTTTTCCTGAGACATGGACTTTTTTGAAAAGACATTGAACGGTTTCATTTTGGGTTGACTATTCCACTCCCAGGCTGAAATGCCCAGGAGTGGGTTTTTTGAATGATAATGAGAAAAAAAAACCCAAACAAATGATAGATCTGACGTGACCAGAACTGGCTTTATTTTTTTTTAATTCACATTTTTCAGCTCAGCCAATGGAATGAAAATTCCCTTCTCACCCAGGCTTATGTGTCACTGTCAGACTGTGACTGGTAAGGTTGGTGATGGTTTATTGATTGCACTGCATCTCTTCTTCACCTCCTTTTGCCCTATTTATATGTGAAGGGAGCATGTTATGTGTTCCTGTGTATGCATATGGCAGGAGCAGCACACAAGGGGTCCTGACATCCCAGAGGCTCTCTCCTTTGGGTTTTTGTCAGTATCTTTTCTTCCCCAGCAAAGCGAGGCTGTGCTGCAGTGCTTTCATCCAAAGCAGGGTCAGCAGACAGCAGGGTTGAGGTCTGAGGGGCCAGAGCTTTCTCCCTGATGGACATAAAGGTATCAGAGCCTCCCCTACCGCTAATGCAGATACCCTAACTCATTGCTGACATGCTGAGGGCTCTTATTCCAGGTGCTTGCTCCTCTGGGGATGCCCATCAGAGAGCAGTCCTTGCCCACTCAGAAGGGAGCCCTGTTGCCATTAGGTGGATCGGGTTTGATTCCCAGGTGAAGTGCTGAGCACCAGGACACCACCGGCAAGTTACTCTGCTGGGAAAGGAGGCTGCGTAGCACTGAACAGGGGCCCCCTGCTCAGGCTGAGACAGAGAGGCTTTCTTCCCTGGAAACATGAAATTTGCTCCAGTGGTTTTTTTTTTTTCTTAAGACCTGGCACCACTCTGTGGCAGTTTTTGGTTTCTGCAAGGGATGAGAGTAGTGCTGCAGAGCTTGCAGCATGTAGGCATTGGCTAAATGGAGTTTATTCGCTGGGTACCAGCACCTGTGTAGCTCCTGAATCCTACTCGTGGCATCTAGCAAAGGTGACGATTGACTTTTCCCTTCTGGTGTCGTTCAGGGTCCCAGGAGGAAGTGCTGCAGTTGTGCCAGACCCTGGAAAAACATATCCCTTCCAGACCTTTGCATTGAGGGTTTCCCGTGGTATTTTACTTTTGAGTGCAGCCTCTCTGATTTCCCCTGCTGTTGCAGACGTGCTGCAAATCTTGCTACACTCCTAGCAAATGCACCCCTCTCTCTCCAGTGAAGGCTGTAGCCATTGGATTGGTTTATGTGTTCTTTCTGTACAACTTCTGTTACCTGTTCCTGCTCCTCTGACGTGTCCTTCTTCCCTGTTCCTAGGCAGTACATGGTGCTGCTGCCCTTTCTGATACACACTGACTCTCCTGAGAAAGTCTGTGTTCAGCTGACCCACCTGAATGAGTCTGTGAGGCTGAGTGCCACCCTTGAGTATCAAGGGGGAAACAGGAGCTTGATTGATGACGTGGTATCGGAGAAGGACGTGTTCACCTGCATCCCTTTCTCTGTGAGTATCTCATCCTTTTGGGTGGATCCCTTGTGCCAGGGATAAACTGTAGAGGGCACTGAATAGTAATAACCAGTGTAACACTGTGTAGGTATTCAATTCCCTCTTGGTCAAAGGTGTGTTCGTGTCCATTCTCAACACTGTCTCACTGCTGAGATCTCCTTAGCATGCTACCTGAATGGGAAACACCCAATCCTGGAAAGCCAGCCCCTGTCTTGGACAGGAAGAGGAGAGGCCAAAAGAGAGAAGTGGTTTTAGTATTGACACTCCTGATGGCTGTTTAGTGAACAGCTTCTTCAGATGGCTCTTCCACATCATCCTTCAGCAGCCACAAGTTATCACTGGAGTGCCTTCAAATTAGGAGAGCTTTTGGACCTCACATATTTTTTGCCTTGTGGATATAATACACTGAATTGATCTAAGAATACAGAGTTGTGATTGCCTGTGTCTGAAAAAGAGTGAATCAGGAAATTCATAACTTAATGTAATTGATAGCCCCCCAGAGACAGTTGCCTACAAATCGTAGGCAACTAGGAAAGTTGGTCATCTGGCTCAAAGCATAGACTGTGTCTTAGATTATGTCTTTGGCCTGAAGGATGAAGAACTGGCCTTCAGGATAATGAACAGGTTACCTGGCATTCATCTCTGGGTTTATCAGATATAGGCTGAAGATTGATTTTTGTCACTTGGAGAGAGAAGTATAGAGACCTGTCATGTCTGGGTTGGAGAATGAAATGTTCTGCAAGGCCTGTGAAGGCCCCTGTGAATGTCAAAAGGAAGAGGAAAGAAAAGTTTTGGTCAGGGCAGTAAGAATTTCTTAAAATTGGGTGTCAGATCTGGGATCTCCTTTGCTGCACGATACTTACACAATCACTGCACAGCAGTAGGAGTGGGTATGAATACGTGTCAAGTAAAGATCAGTCTCTTGTTCCTGATTATAGTTCCCCTCACCTCTGTGTTGGGTCCATGAGGATTATATTACGTCTCTTACTTCATGAAGGCCAGTTCAGCTCAGAAAGCCTTTAAAAGAGGTCCATGACAGAGTTGCTGTCTCACTCTTCAGATTCCAAAATCAAATAGCCAGTCACCAGTCACATTTCTCACCGTGACGGTGAAGGGGGCGACGCTGCAGTTCAGGAGCCGCAAGTCAGTGCTGGTCAAGAATTCTGAGAGCCTGGTCTTTGTCCAGACAGACAAACCCATCTACAAGCCCGGACAGACAGGTACTGGGGAAAGGGTGGAACTTTGCATTTGAACCAAAAGTTTGTACTAAGACTGTTGAACTGTGCTGGCCAGATGTCGACTGCTTTCAGTGGGGGTCAGAGCCACAACATCGTGGCTGAGGCCTGTGTTTTTAGTGCTCCATATGGGAACAATTTGGGGAACCTTAAGACACACACGTGTATCTGTGGCACCTGCACACACTCCTTCTGTCACTGGGGGCACTCTGTTGTTGTGGTCCATGCAGTTAGGGGTCGCATTAAAATCAGAGAACGACTGGGTATTTGTCCTGTAGGGAACAGGGCCAAAATTCAGACTCAGTCATAAAATAGCTTTCAAAATAGCAGCTGATTATGTTCAGTGAAGACAGAGAGGACTATATAAGCAATTTATTTCTTTCTTTATATCTCCAAACTTTGGCCAGGACAGAAACAAATGTCCTAAAAGAGGCACTGAATTCTCTATCGGTCCAAAGCCAACACAAACTTGCAGCCAAGTGCTGAAATAATTTGCTTGCATTGATCCTTCCTAAGAAATCGCTCTAGTTATAATAAAATTAGAAGACTTGTGTGAATTCCAGTGTAAAAATGTATCCTTGCAAAGGAGACAAAGGCAATTTAACTTTAACTTTGGTCCCAGTTAATGAGATTCTGATGCCCGTGGTCAGTAAGATGTTCACACTGCCCTGGATTTGCTCTTAACATCCTCTTATTCATGTCATTTCTTACATGTGTAACCTTCTAGCATGAGTTAGCTTTCCAGTGAATGGAATGTGTTTATCAGAGAACAGCTCTGTGCTCTGTTGTACCGTTTGTTTTTGCAACTGCTGTTTTCTGCTTTGTGCCTGCACTGTGGAACCTTGCTGTCTGCCCTTCTCCATCAGTCCTGTTCAGAATTGTTTCTCTGGATAAAGGATTCCATCCCTTGAATGAGGTGGTAAGTATACTACTTCCTTTTCACTAGTTACTTGGCCTTAAGTCATCTATGTGGGGAAAGGGAGGAAAGAAGTGTCTTTTGGGGAGAGCTTTCAGTACAGTGAGATAACTGTGAAATTCCTGGGTTACCTCAGATCTTGTTGATAGAGTCTGCTCTTCAGATTTCTGACTAAAGCCACATTCTGCATTCTTGGAAAGGTTTGACAAACTGTAAACATCGCTGCTGGTATAGGCACCTCAGCAGTGAGCAAATCTGCCATGAGCACAGTGTGCACCTGCTCATGTTAGTGTTGCAGATCATCCAGAGTTAGTAATTTCAGCTGATTTTTCTGCCTGAGACAAAGGATTCCCACCCTTCTTATTCTATTGGGTGATCAATTTGTTCCCTGAAATGTGGTCATAGCCCTGGGCATTTCACTGTGTTCCTTGCTCTGTCTAAATATGCTGTTTCCCTTCTTCTTTTTCTAGTTTCCCCTGGTGTATATTGAGGTATGTATAAATATTCATTTCGTGTTCACATCTATTGCACCTCAGCCTGGGTTCAAACCTGCCAGTTTCCTCGAGGTGATTCTCACTTATTTTATGTATTAAGCAGGCCCATTACATTAATTCAAATATACAGAGCTTTAACTCACATGGTGGCAACTGTGTACTCTGGGCCCAGGTTATAGCTCCTTTTATTGTCCAGCCCTGGGCTCCCCACACACCTCTGGCAGTGCCCCCACACTCCTGCCCTGCAGCCTCCTGAAACAGTGGGGCTGGGCCTCCCCTCACTGCTTTTAATAGTGCTCCTTAAATCTCATTGCAGACTCACACTGTCCTCACAATCTCCTTGTGATCTCTCTATCTGTAGGACCCAAAGAAAAACCGTCTGTACCAGTGGACAAAGGCAGAGTTAAAGAGGGGATTAATCCAGTTGTCCTTCAACCTCACCTCTGAACCTATGCAAGGGACCTACACAGTGGTGGCACAGAAGGCCTCTGGGAAGACAGTTCAGCATCCTTTCTCTGTGGAGGAATATGGTAACTGTCACTGCAATTTCAAGTTCCTAGCAGTTAGGCCCATGGGGCATGAAAGCTTAAATTGAACAGGGTGGTAGATCTGATCAGGACGTCCAGTATGGTTGGAAAAATGTCTTTGTGTCCTCTCCTTCCCAAACATCATCCCTTTCTGGGAAGACTGAAGGACTTGACTGACCCATCTCCACTCCTCTCTAGCCCCAGGCCATGCAGTGCAGTTCTTTTGACTGCCCACCTCAGCAAGGCTCCCATCAGGAGGAGCAGTGTGCTTGGATCAGTCTGTGCTGGCAACCACAAGCCTCACCTCCCTTCAGAGATGATTTAAGGCCACAGCCTCATCTCCAGTTGGCTACCCATCTGTCAAGTATCTTGCTATGAGTCTAGGCCACCCTTGCCTTAGCGCGAAAGTCCTGACCTTTTGATGTACGCTGGTGCTGCCTGTAAATTCAGGTTTTGACTTTCCTCCCCCACAAGCTAAGCCCGTAGCTCACATGACACCTTAGCGACAACCTCTTTCTGGTGCCCATGCCTCTATGCCAGTTCCATCTGCTTGGCTAGGAAATGGTATCCAAATACACACATGTACATGGTCACAACCAAAACAGCTTTCCACCCCAGTGAGCCAGCTGCAGCCTTTGTTACATGTTCTGACATGACCTGGCTCATGCAGCACAGATGAGTCCTGGCTCATGAAGAAGAGATGAGAGTCTCCTCCCCCTCTACTCTGCCCTAGTAAGACCGTATCTGAGTATTGTGTCCAGTTCTGGGCTCCCCACCTCAAGAGGGACAGGGAAATGCTAGAGAGAGTCCAACAAGCATGAGTAAGGGACTGGAGCATCTCTCTTAGGAGGAAAGGCTGAGAGACCTGGGACTGTTTAGTCTGGAGAAGAGAAGGCTGAGAGGGGATCTTATCAATGTTTACAAATATCTGAAGAGTGGGTGTCAAGTAGAAGGGGCCAGTCTCTTTTCAGGGGTGCCCTGTGATCGGATGAGATGTAATGGTCACAAGCTGAAACACAGGAAGTTCCACATCAACATGAGGAGAAACTTGTTTCCTGTGAGGGTGATGGAGCCTGGAACAGAGAGGTTGTGGAGTCTGCTT